>JAVJGI010000064.1:60849668-60963861 GCA_035590275.1 Ibycter americanus | reverse complement strand
CGGTCGCCCTAACGGTCGCCCGGGCACCTGTGGAGGCAACGGCGGGGTGGGGCAGGGCAGGGCGGGCGGTGTCTGCGGGGGAGGCTGGGCGCAGCCCCCTCGGAGAGCTCGGCAATGAAATCTTCACCGCAGCCTGAAGAGTTACGGAGCCCTCAAACTGGCCTTAAAAACATTAAAAAAAAAACCCAAACGCCGGTTTTGTGAGCCCTGGGTAGGATACAGCCACCTTGAGTCAATAATTTAATTCCTTTTGGCAAGGAGCACCCCTCCCTTGGTCGACACATCCCACGCCGTGAGGAGGTTTCTGCTCCCACACCAGGCAGCGAAGTGTGGGGCTGCCCGGGCCGCCGGGGGGGTGCAGGGGACAGCCAGAGCCATCTCCCATTCCTAAAAATGGGAAGGAGACAGAGGAGGGGAGCTACAAACTGGGCTAGGAGCCAGGGGGAAAGGCGGAGACCTTCTCCTGCAAGAAAGGAGAAAGGTCTCCATTGTCCATGAGGAGGTTGGAAAGGGGGCTGGGCTGTTTCCCACATCAGGGTCTGGGTGACGGTTGCTGTATCCGTCCCCGAAGAGCGTGAGGAAGGCACCCTTCCTCCTCTTACTTCTGAGCGTTTCAAGGGATAGCAAAATTTCACATCCACAATTAATTTTTAAAATGTGGAGGCTCTCATTGAGGGTCTTATTCTTTGCACCTGGATGGAAGAGAGAACTCATCCCGTGCCAATTAATAGAATGCCCAAGAATGAGGACATAGACTTTTGCTGATCATTTTAAATAGAGCAGTAAATACTGTTCCATCTGACATTTTTCAAATATGGTTCATTAAAGTGTCTTGTAAATACTGCCTTTACTCTCCAAGAAAACTATCAACAGGGTCAATTCCACTTTTTACAGACACATTAGGCGTTTCTTCAGTAATGTAGAAAAGGGTGATGTTTATTCATTTTTTTGCTCTATATCTGAGCACTGAACTCAGTATACAGTTCTGTTCCTAGATCTGATTTTAAATACAGCTCCTAAGTGCCATGAAATCACAATAAAAGCCTCTGGGACTCAAAAAAACCCCCAATGTTGATTTTGACAGTAGAGAACAAGCACATATGCACGTAAATACCCCACATTGTATTCTCCCCTTGGTGCACATAGAATCTAATGAAAGCTACATACCTGCAGGAGGGCAAAATATAACCCAATAAAAGCAACAAATAGAAGACATCCAAACCAAAGCCCTGCAGATCTGGATGTAAATCCATATCCAAATGCCTTGCTGCACCTTCCCTCCTATACTGGGCTATACCATTCTTCTGATGGTGGTCCAGGGTAAGTATTCCTCTCCAATATCTCTCTGTTGTGCACAGATGTTCCTATAAAACTGTTAGTTTCAGTGACAGATAAGGTTTATATAACTTCCACCTGGCAGGGGGAACACAAGCTTTCTCATTTCTTACTTAGATTAACAGAGTACTGTGCAGTTTGTTCTGTATGGGCCTTTTCTGTAAGGTTTTTAACAACAGAGGATTTGTGTTCTCTGCACAGACATTAAAGATCTTGCACCATCTTAAATCTCATGGTTAAGAGATTTCCCCAGTGAGCTTAGAGCAATCTATTGCCATTCAGCTGCATATAGTTCCATTTGACTCATGTGTTTTACCCCAGACATTTCAGCACTGTCATACACAAACCACGTAACCTACTAAATATTTGAGGGTTTTTATGCACAAGGAACTGCACCGGTGCTTCCAGTTTTGTGTAGATGCACTAGTTACCGCTTTCTTGATCCCACTGGAGCTCAGACCCATTTAATCCTCCCTTGACCATTTCTTCAACTCATGAATTGCCAGGCCAGGCTGGTAAAAAGCAGCAGAACACAGTTTCCCCCAAAACTCGGAGTTCTACCCACTATATTTTTATAGCAGCAGTTAGTTCATCCCTGCAAAACACACTTGTTAGCACAGCAAACCAGGCTCAGTCCTTCAGTGACTTCAGTACAGTTGGCTTCACTTAGTATGAAACAGGCTGATATGCTTGCCAGTCAAAGACCTGAATGATAAATTACATAAATATTGTCTATATAGTGAGTAATTACGTTCTTACTTGTAGCGTTTGTGTCAGAAATGTGTCTTCATTTATTTAATTACTTCATAATCCCATATTCAACACATGGCTAATCTTTCTTGATCCAGTAAAATGCAGGCTTCCTGTTTAATCCTGATAGCAATCTCTCACTCAGCAGCTGCAGCATTTCACCTCCACACTGTTTATCATCCATGACTAGAATTGAAACACCCTTGTCGGCTGGTTTTTATCTCTGGACAGTGCTATAATTGCCTCTAATTCTCATCCATGAATATAATATTAGAGGTCTCTACAGTGGATGACTCAACTATTTGGTATTTTGGATGTGGAAAGTTCCTTTGTTTCAAGTTAGAAGAACTACTGAAGAGTTAAAAAAAATTTTTTTCCTGCTTGCACTGTAAAAAGTGCTACAGTATTGATTTTGGATATTATTTGATAATTCACTTCAACTGTATAAATCATTTGATTGGAAGTTGTAATTATAACCATGCCCTGCCAGCTTCTCCATGCTGTAGCCTGTCTGGGTTCATTCTGGAAACAGAACCTTCTGGTGCAGAAAGTATTTCACACACACAAGAATCAAGGGCCAGATCTCATCTCCAGCTAAGTTCCCCATGCAGAGGAAAGTGATAGTTGTCTTAATAGGGCACTTTGGGACTTGCAGTTAATAGAGAAAGCCTACAGCATCAGTCTTGCAGGCAACATAACTGAAGCGTGTTAACTTCCCCCTAGACCAAAATAAGGATGTCTGGAGAACCAACTCAGCCACTCTTGTTTTCCCTAAAGCTACACTGACCTTGTCTCATATCATAGCCAGTAGCCAGCAGCGTGTACCCAGCAGGGTAAAGTCAGCAGCAATAGCACATAAGCATTGCCATGTGAAGGATTTTACTTCCCCGAGTTATCCTTGGCAGCAAGAGTCACTTTTTCACCTCCTTGATTGCTTCCATAGTTCTTGAGGCAGTGGCTGCAGCCTTTGTAGTAGAGCCTTGGAAATCTTCTGTGGACTTTTATTGATGGTTTTTTCCCCTCCTCTTGTGAGGCACAATTCCACTGACTTCATTTTTTTAAACATTCACTCAGGAAAGAAAATCTTTACAGTAACAAACGTTTAAA
The DNA here is from genome assembly GCA_035590275.1 of Ibycter americanus. NCBI lineage: Eukaryota > Metazoa > Chordata > Aves > Falconiformes > Falconidae > Ibycter > Ibycter americanus. The sequence goes on along the minus strand of JAVJGI010000064.1, from coordinate 60,960,669 downwards.
GTGCATTTCTGTACTCTACTGTGCACCAGAGTCCTTCACTACTGGATTAGGAAAATTCAATTCTTATAATTTAACTGGATTTGAAAATAAACCACTAAAAAGGAACATGCAGGGGGACAGACCTTTATTTAACAGCCCTTTATGTCTTCCATATACTGTTGTATCCTTTTAATAGACAGGGGTTTTATTTCCTCCCGTGATTCTCAGAACTGCAGATTCAGCTTTGTTAGCTCTGCTGGGCAATTGTGCAGAAAAATACTGGTTTAACCTGTGCAATGAGTGATTGTTGGCTTATACAAAGTTCCTGAGACATTTGTCCATTTTACAACAGACTGTAATTCCTCTTCTTTAAAAATACTATAAATAGTTTCTTGATTTGACCTCTTTATTCGCCTCTGCTCCTGGCCTCTTCTCTATATAAGGCTGAGAGCGCCATATTTTATTGCAACGGTGCCTGGAATTTTGCAAGAATTTGCTGAATGCTTGCAACCAGAAGTGCTGCAAGTAAGTCACATGGCAGAGAAGTTATGGATTTCTGGCAGGCAAAGTGGCACCAGCTACTTTGGAGACATGGCCATTGGTGCAATCCCCTGTATTCTCATCCTTTTGAATCACTTCGCCCCAATGTTAGTGATTTCAGTGTAAAAGAAAACATCTCTTGACCTGGAAAGATCCTACAACATGTTCTGCAATCTATTTACTGGCATGTATTAGTTGTAATATCCCAGATTAAAATGAATTTACGTACTGGCAAGTCCTGGGCAAAGTAAAAGCTGAACACAGTTCACGGTAAAGAGGCATAAGAAAAAAACCTCAAGCAAAAGAACAGAAAAAAACAATGAATAAATAAAGTGACTTATCACCTACAGAAGCTGGAGGCAGATTTCAGGACCAAGTTTTTCCCACCTTGCAAAGCTATCTTGCCCACAGGTGTCTAGAAGAGGAAAGAAAAATATATTCAGAAATGAAAACAGTGGTGTACACATAAAATGTAAAATCAAATACAAGGTTACATTTAAACTGAAGGATGAGATTGAGGCAGGTATTCACGACAATCAACTTCTGCCTTCTGAGGCTAATCCTCAATTTCGTCTGTCATAAGGAAAAAGAAACAAGTCCTTCTGAACGATGCCTCAGAGCCGGTCTATCCTAGCCACTGTAGATTGTTTTCTGAAGGATGTTATTGACTCCAGAGAGAGCCTACAAAACCAGAGGCACGCTAGGTAAAAGCTAGGCCCTGTGGTTATTGTCCTCAGGACCTGCAGGCTAACATAAAAAAATAACTTTCTCCACATGAATCAGTCTTTTGGGTCACATCAGAACATTCATCAATTTAAAGACTTAAGTTTTTTAATGGGAAGATAATCCCTGAATATTTGACAAATAGTTTCACTTTCCTATCTTTCTAGTGGATATGGTGATCATGACAAAAGTAATTTTATAGAATTTCACAAAGTATCTTGTAAAACAGCAACCTTATTTTATAGCGGCTTTTATTACTACTGGAACTTTTACTAGGAATTGTATCACAAAAATCGGTTAACATAAATATTGCAGTGAAGAGCTCTCACCATTTAATGCCAGAGTTAACTCTGCCAATACAGCCTTCATCTTCAGATGGAAAAGGTCATTAGCATTAAATTTGTCCTCAGACTTCATATTTAGCTGAGATGAAACACTGGTATGAAGTTTTGTAGCCCTGTTCAGCATGGAAAATACCATCCCAAGATTTGCCACTGTCAGGCAGTCTTAGAGAGTTGCCTTAAGCCCTCTCTGCAATATACGAACAGAAACAGAGATCTGGAGGTTAACAAGTGGGATACCAAATGGGTTTGTTCAATGTTTACTGCAGTAAAATCCTGTTTTGAACTTCCACGAGACACCACAGCACCAAACAATAATCAATAACACCATTTACATTAATAGTCAGATTTCAGAAATAAAATTTGCATGGAAGATGGAGCATCATTAATGGCTGAACTACAAAAATAAAATGTATATTCATGTAAACGTTAAGGAAGTCTCAAGTGTGTTTGTTCTTTCCTCGTTATCCTTTTTTCTTTTTAAACTTTCTCAATTTCCCCCATCTTTGCTACTTTTTTTCTTTTCCCTCTTACATGATCTTCTGCAGGTTTTGCATTTTGAGGTGTTTATGGTTCTTTATGATCATTTCTTGCATTCTTCCCTTTCTCCTTTCATTTACTTCACCCATCCCATCCCCCTTTCTTCTTGCCCATATAGACATATACTAAGATCCTTACAAAAGCAGCAGCTTTCCTGGAGATTGCAGAGCCAGTCTGGAAGCATTGCTGCCTGATGGACAAAGGGTCCCAAAACATCTTGCAGCTTCAGAGGCCAGGCTTCGCTCAGCCCAGTTACATATGGTTAACATCAGTTTTGAATTTGCTGAGTAACGTGAAAATGACAAGAACCGGGGATTTGTTGTACCAAACAATCTTCTGGCTCTCACTAAACCCTCTTTTCATTAAAGAAAATAAAACAAAAGTATTGATGTCCATAGATGAAGACAATAAAGATGAGCCACAGAGGGACCATAATGGTTTGCATACTCATAAACCCTTCTCAGTTTTTGCGGCTTCAGTGTTTTCCTATGGGGGATAATGTTAAGAATGTGCTAGAATGCAATACTCTCAGACAATGTAGAGAAACAATTTTCTTTGTCCCTGCCACTACATTTTAGACATGAAGCTTAAGGTCTCCAGAGAAGCTGATGATTCTCTTTGCCAATAACTTGAACCCTTATGGAAAACCAGATGCTATTTTACACAATCACTGAATCCCTTGAAGTGAGTGTGCTTAAGACAAACAGTTTGGGTAGGGAGAGAAGAGAGGCGTTAGGTGTGGCCATAGCTGAAAGAGAAGTAAAAAGTGCAAGTTAGGGTCAGCACGTGTGTTTGCTAGCACCCAGGGTCGCTGTAAGAAATTTGAGGAATGTGGACCGTGTGCCCCAGGTGTGGCACAAGCGTTCTGAACACCTGATTCTCAGAGCCAGCTTTGAGCCTTGGGGTACTGAAAGTGACTGACAAAAATGTGGCCACTGGCTCAGCTCCGCTACAAGCCTATACCGCTGTACCTACCCCAGCAGCATCATGGCTCAGGCATGGCAGGGGCAGACCTTGGTCTAGCTAAACAGTCCTGCTGCTATAAACTATCAGTTCAGTCATGTGTACTTTAAGCAGGTCCTTGCACCAGGGACAGTATTCGGTGAAGGACCGTGTGGTGGTCAGAAAATGGACAAAAATTTAAAAAGAATTCTCAGCGTCTTTCTCTGCTTTAGGAAATTACTGAATTGTCTATGATAACAGCATTATAAAAACAAAGAAAAATATCCCCCAAACCCTGATAATACTCTTACGGGCAGGATTTATAAAGGAGGAAAATGCCTTACCCACAGTGACAGTGTCTAGAAATGTGGAGGATTCATCTTGTGTCAGCAAGCATGGAGACTGGCAGAAAGGAAGGCAGACAGACAGTAGCCTTATTTCTCACAGTAAGCGATTCTGAAGTGCTTGGTGTGTTTTCAGTTAACTGGCCACATTTGAAAGTGTGTTAAAGGAATCTAAGCAGTACTTCATTCTGCATAGGACTGAAAGATGAGTGTTAAGTTTTTAAATGCAGAGAGCAAAAAGCATAGAAGAATTTGTCCACATTCTAATGCAGCTCCAGATCTTGCAGTTCCAAGGTGTGTGGGAGAAAATGAATCCACCAAGGGAGGAGGAGACCAAGTCACAAGTGGGAACAAAGCTCTGGCAGAGGTGCTGCAGAAAACCCAGAATTCACCCTAGACAAAGCAAGCAGGATCTGCCAAGTAAAATTCATGCTACAGTGAAATTTATGGAAGGTGGGCAGTGCTTTGATTCCATAGGGAGTAGAAATCATCTGCTAATATTTCAAAAAAGTATGCCTGGGGTCAGGAATACATACAGAACTAAATGTCAAAGTCCACACAAAGTAGTACATGGGGTGGCATACTGTGCCATATATTTGAGCCAAAATTTTGCTGATGCCTAGAAAGAAATGTAATAATGGCAAAGGCGTACATAATTTCACATGCCCTAGAAGAGTGTGTGCTGTATCAAAAACCATGACAATGTCATTAGCAGCTCAGAAAAATTCTTCATAGGAGCAGTGCATAACACTGCAGCAGAAGATGGACTACCTGCCTGACAGGAACTGAGATGTTTTAATTTTAGGATGGATTTTGGCGCTAAACCAAATGGAATGCCAAAAATAGTACTCTCAGTTGGAAAAAAAAAAAAAAAAAGAAAAAAAAAAGCAAAGAAAAACAAACAATGAGCTAAGTGACTGTGGCTCTGGGCATTTTAGTGGGGAGCTCACACATTCTTTTAAGAGGGTTTGTTAATCAAATCAACGGGGATATGAATTTGAGAAAAGCTACAGATTACATTTACTTCAGGAGAAAATAAGCCTGTTGTTTGATTCCTGCTCTTGGTGATGCCAAGTCCCTGGAAAAGCAAGGAATACAAAATAAGTAAGGAGGATATGAGTGTCTTCCAGGGAATGGAGAAGGTATTTCAGAACACAGAAAAAAACCTGGGAAAGTTCCTCTCACTTTAAGGTAGAGATTTTGAAAAAGGACAGGATGAAAAGCAATGAGATGCAGTGCTCATTGCTTTATCCCAAGGCAAGTATTCCCTTGAGATGGGAAAAAGTAGAACCTTTTCCTTATGATTAGACTCAAAGGATCTAACTGTATAAACTGGAAGTGTTTTTCACCAAGGGACAGAAGTCCTTGAAACAATACACCTTTCCTCTTCGTGCATTGTCAGGCTCTGAAAAGGATCTGTAGGGAGGGAAGCAAAATATAAGCAGACAAGATGACTTCTGAGACTCCTTGCAGATTGATTAGATGGCTTCTTGAAGTCTTCCCAGTCCTATGATTTTGATTCCTTATTCTTGTACATTCAACATCCCTTCCAGGAAGGACTTTTTCCATCCTTCTGTCTTTTTCCATTCTTTCTGAGAGTTTTTTAGTAGAAAAATAATTTTTTTGATGACACACAAGATATTGAGATTTTCATCAGAGCAAAAACACGGTATCAATATAAAATCTCCAGGCAGCTTTGGAGGTAACAAGAGCTACCAAACTAAGAGACCCTACAAATAAAATTAAGTAGATTCCATGAGGTATAAATAATAAATGAGGCAATGAGAGAAGCTAATAGAGCCCGGAAGATCATCCATTGACACCATAAATCTGTTTCCCCAACACACAAAAGGAAGGTGTGAGGATTTCTTGAATTAATTAAGTGCAAAAAGGTATTTGCATTTAATACAACTTCTGAAACTTGAAAGTTAAGATGGAGATGGAATTTAACTTTCCAGGTATCATAACTTGATCCGGACAGTTCTGGTTTCAGATAAGAGAGCTATATTACGTATATAAGTACAAGTGAGCCCAGTTGAAAACCAAATGGTCTGTCTCACGTAATACAGGGTCCCCACACCAGCATCTATGGGGTTGACAAAACAGGAACCGTGCTACTCTGTCTGGACCCAGTTTTGATCTTGCAAATCTATCCTGACTTGTCAGTCATGTCAAACTAACAAATTTTGAAGTCTGGGGAACTATGAGGAGTAAACGAAGCTGGTTATAGATAACTTTTTTAAGAGACTAGTCATTCCTCTTACTCTGGAGACCATTATGTCTGCAAAAACCTAATAGCAATAGGGTCAAATAGAAAGGGAATTTTTCACCTCAGTGAAAGGTTTAACATTTTTCTTAAGTACTTTAGGATCCTAAAGTCAGCTCAAACTGAATATAGACAGCTTATTGCCATTGCCAGAGGACCTGGCATATAACCTGTAGAGAAGATTATTTTTCCTCTTCTACAAGCACAGGATTCTTGGTTGCAAGCACACACTCTGGAGATTTTGACAGAAGTGCAACCATGCAAAGTGCAGAGCTTGATTACATACAAGTTTTTCTAAACCCAATTCATAAAACCAGCCTGTTTGACCTCAGATGAAGGAAAACCTGCAAGTTCCAAAGGTATAGCTGAAATTCCCCTGCAGAAAGAAATTAATACTATTAGCACAAGTCAGGTCTGCATGTTCCTGACCTATATACCTTTTTTAATGAGATTATTAAATTGTTAAAGGGGCAAAGATAGTGATCTCCCAAGGCTTCATAGAAAAATGTGTGAAGATACACACGAAGGTGACTTTAGATATTGAAAAGTCTAAAAAAAGGTCTGAAGTCTGGCCTCAAATGAAGCATGAGCTATTAAATATTGTCACCTAGGCCAGCAATGGAGACCACACTGAGTGAAAGAGCACATTAGGAGACAACCACCATCACACTGATGCCACATAAAAAGAATTGCCTGTCCTCTGCTGTCCTCTCCAATAGAAGGATTTAACAACAATGACTAGAAACAACTACATAATAGTTACATTATTCTCTGTCCCCCTCAGCAGCTTCCTTGCAAGAAGCTACAATTAAATAAATAATCCTATGTCTCAATTTATTTTTCTAGATATGTAAATACTGACAAGCTCAATAGGCTGCTTAGTATGTGTGAGTTTAAGCCATTAATTTGAAATGTGGCTTCAGACTCCTGACCAATATTTCTCATCATTCATAGTCCAAACAGTTGCTGGGAGGAAGTGTCAAAAGAACAAAGAACCTGCTCACACAGACTGGAGTTGTTCCCAGACTTCACAGTAAAATTAAAAAATAATTTTAGCAAACCTTGCTGACATTTTATCCAACAGAAAACTGAAAACCTGTTGCCTGGATGTTCGAAAACTAAAGCTGTGCTCATCAGAGACACGGAGCTAAAAAGTCACAAGAAGAAGGTGCGAAACCAGCAGTATGGCTTGGGTCCCAGATTCATCCCACAGCTCTCACTCGAGACTTCTCTGTCTCTAAATTCATGAAAGAAGGATATAAGGGCACCAAAACCTAACTCTTTCTGGCTTACTATAGTAATTCTGTTTTCCTTATTAGGGATGAATGCAAACTGTTGTGTTCCCTGCAAAATACAAAGACTGTGTAATTAAGACCAGATGTTTACATCCTGGTTTATGCCTAATAAATACGCAGTGACAGGGAAGCATATGAAGTACAATTCATCAAGAACAAAATGTTGTTTAAGGTCATATGGGAAAGCACTGAGTGATGCATTTTTCTCAACTGCCACCCTTTCAAATGGTGGAATATTTGTAATAGAGATGCACTGCCATCACAGCATCGGACCATGTGTTGTCACAGAAAAACCATAACTTTCAGCCTTTATAAATAAAGGGAAGGAACAAAATGGTATAAAAGATAAGGAATGAGCAAAATTTCTGGTGAGATAAAGACGTTGAGACTCAGATACTTTTCAAAAATCAAGTTCAGTCTCATGGTCTAAATGTCTCCCCACTGAACATTTAAAATTTAAGGTCATGGTTTTAATTTTAATATGCATTTTTATTGAATAAAGATTATATATTGTATTTTTCTTGCAGAAACTGTAGAAGAATTTCAGAGAAATTGGTGGCAATACAATGAAAAAAGGTTTTGGAAGTTTATGCTCAGTTAAACAGCAAGGTTGTTTTGGCAGTTTTGCATTCACTGGCCTGAACGTGTATGGTTTTACTTATACCTCCTCACAGAAGAATTCTTTCAGTTATTTTCATGATTATTTGAAAACACTGAGAATTTTATTTTAACAGAGGATGTCTAGAAGGACAACTAGGCCAAAGTCAATGGTTGGCCTTGGAAAGGTTTGCACGCCTGGAAAGATTGTTCTTAATGAATCCTAGACAGGCAAAAATCTAAAGTATTTGTCGAAGTGGGGATGAATCCAGCAGCAGTGCCAGGTGGGAAGGAAGCATCTTTGCAGAGCAGCACCTTAGGGTGCTGGCACCATAGCCTGTGACTGGATATTCTTCCTGCTCTGTATGTGGCAGAACATATAAACAGGTTACATCTGTGCTAGGGCTGTAAGACTTGCCAGATGGAAATGAATGGTTGAAGAAAGACCAGTAAATGTGTTAGTCAACCATTTGAGAGACTGTCCGGTGGGAAACAAACAGAAAGCAAGCAGGTATGAATGTTAGGGTTGCCTTACTTAACACTGACCTCAGTTACCTGGTAAAAGGAATCTACAGCCCAGTACTGAAATTTCTAGAGTATACTAAACAGGGAGGGATCAGGGTAATGAAATACAGACAGGTCAAAACATAAAGTTTTACACTGATGAAGACAAATAGGGAAAAAAAACATCAAAAGAAGAAGATGGAATATTTTGGTTAATTTCACGGAAAAAAGTCCCTTGGAAAATGATCATAGCTTATATTCTCTACTCATTTAAGCGACTCATACACTTCCTAAATGCCAAGTACAGATGCTTGGAAGAGCCTTTGATTAAAGTTCCTCGCATCAGTTGTAGGTGTTACAACATGGATACTAGATTCTTTAATAGAGACTAACAGACCATAAGCAAAAATATTTCATAGGAGATGTCAACAAATTAACACCTTGTCTGGATCCTGTTAGGAATTTTGAATTAAAATTGTATTTTAAATTTGGTTTAGAAAACTGTCTTGTAGAAGGAAGTGTGAGATAAAGTGAATCAATTCATATTCTCTAGGGCCCAATTTTTTGAGCTTTAAGACATCTAATAATTTAATGGATGTGAAGAAAGGCTTGACGATGGAAGCATACATAATTATCCCAACACCTGAGCCTTTAGTAATCATAGGAAAGTAACTTCCTACATTCTGCCTTGCACTGGTGTAGCAGGGGCTTGGGAAAGATAGAGGCAGGAAGGACTCTGGCTTAATAAATATAGAATGAATATAAATAAGTATTGTCTAGCACTAAGATCTAATAGACTGTGCAGTGAACTCCCAAAGGAGACATTGCTTGAGACTCTTAAGAACAGGATGATTAAGGCATTGGTGAATATACTCAGGGGAGCTATCCTGCAGTGGCAAAGAAATGGGCTAGAAGACAAAACAGGTAATTTCTAGCAACTTTACAGCATGGAATTCCATCCCCAGCAGCCATTCAGAAAACTCCAGAGAGGCCAGGTTCTTTCCTGTGTACATAAAATTCATGTATGGGAATCAGAAACTCCTGTATTCAGCATATAAATGCACACACTTGTGTGATCTTAATACAGAATATAAATAAACAGTGACAGAGATGCTTAAGATATACACACAGTAGCTGACAAGGTGTTGCCCTCAATGTATCTGAATGCAAAATGGAATATGGCTGCTCTGCATTATGTTCCTTTCAATTTTTAAGTTTTTCCACATTCTTCAAGGGTTGGATTGTTTACTCTTAGCATTAAAGAGTACCAAGGGTGAATTTACATCTGATCCTTAATCCAAACGGACTTTCTCCACAATTAAAATCTGTGTTTAAAATAAGAAGTTTTAATATTGTGACATTCAAAAGGCAACCAAAGGTTTTCACTGATTATAAGTAGAAAGAGGAAATAATGTATTATTCAAGCTCCAGAGCTTGCTTAATGCAAGATCAATTTTGTTAAGTGTTGCTTAGCAATGGATTATGAGTGCAGATCCTGAATATTAATGCAGGATGGGTATGGCAGCAATTCCTGCGAAAGTACATTTTAAAAAGGAAAGGATTTTCCTGGTGAACCACAGACAAATAAATACCTGCAGAGTTCCATAAATGAAGAGAGGTCACATCTTCTTCACCTCATGCATCATTTATTGGTTACCAAGCCACATAACTGGAACTTTTAGATCATCTTGGTTGTATTGCAGGTATGTACCCAAAAGGCTGCGAATCCGCTCCCAAACCCTGAGGCAGCAGCAAAACTTTACAATGGCACAGCATTAAGTCAAAGCAACAGGATCAAGTTTCAGTAATAGTTTTCCAGAGGATGTGAAATTTTCTTGTGATATTTTGTATTGGCAATCCTATATATCAAGTTGTTTATATTCATTATGTATCTAATATATCTAAGACTTTTATCTTCTCACAGACAGTGGTGGTGTAGTTCTGCCTTATAATCCGAGCAAAGACCTTACTGCTTGGCATTTAGCTGTTTTTGTTGTTGCTATAAAAGAAAGTACCCATCAGTTTATGCAGAAAAACCCTGTGTCCTGTTTTATCCTGTATTTTATTTTCATATGGTCTGTAGAAGAGACGACAACTGGGACAGGCTGTGCTGTGAGAATGATGGACTACTGGAGAGAAACCGAGGAGCAGGAGCCACGGAGCCATGGAAGATTTGCACCTGAAATGGAAGTTCCAAGGTGGGTTTACTTTGATTGAGATTCCTTGCACAAACTGGGTCTGTCTCATGCATCTGAAAACAGTCTGCTCTGACAACACTTTAACAAAGCACTAACGATGCTGCTTTGTTCTAAATATAGACCCCTCTATATTTAAGGTTGCAGTACAGTTTGTAATGTAGATTTCAACTTTTAACTCAGGCTTTGGCAAACCCTAAAGATGGCAGAATGTCATTTTGTCCTTTTACACGAGGTACAACCACTGTTGTTTTTATAGTACCCAATTACTTGAATTTCTTGATTTTTTTGTGTGTGAAATCAAAACTACATAAAGATTTTTATATTATACTATTGTTAAAAACCTGCATGTTTATTCTGAACCCTGATGTTGTTAACTAAGTTTTTTTTCTGTCACTTCACAGACTTGAGCATATAGGATGAAGCACACTAAGATCATTGTTCTGGAAGCTTATCAGATTCCTGGCATCTGTCTACATGACTCTTTTGGGACTTTGGTGTTCTTTTTCAAAGTCTATCTTTGCTAAATATGTACATTTATAAGAAAGTACTGATTCGACCGTCATTGATTATTGTCCAATTTGTGCGAACTGGTTCTGCCTAATAAAACAATACCTTTTCATGTGTATTTCTTCCTAATCCTGTACTTTCTGTGCAGCTTGGGAAATCCTACTCGCATGTTTCTCTCCCCTCAGACTCAGCTTTATTTACTACATCTCATTTTCTTTAAATATGGCTTTAAACAAGATACAGATTTGTTTTTGTGTATCTCTCTGGGGAACTGAGGAGGAAAATATATGTGTATGTAGATGTGTGATTGCTGATCCTCAGATGGCTTTCAACTAATAATTAGACTGTAAACTTTTCAGGACAAGGGCAGCTTCACAGTCTGCATCTGTTAGAGCAATGGAATCCAGTATCTGACTGCTATCTTCAGCCCTAACGTTAAAAATAATTACTAGTGTTTATATTATAACATCAACCAGGGATTTCAGAGTTCATACATAAAATATGAGACAGTCCTTGCCAGAGCCCTAATAGCCAAAGTTGGTTCAGCTAAGTGCTTAAGCCTAGATATGACCTTGTGAGTAAACTTAGAGGCAGCTTCTGGTTTTTTCTGTTGTGTTTTTTTTGCTTCTCCCCCCCCCCCCCCCTTTTTTTGTTTTTTTCTCTTTTTCTTTAAAATTCTTGCTCCCCAACTTGGCAGGGTAGTTAGGAACCCAAAAGAGAAGCACAGTGGTAAAGGAAACTCAGGAGATATAATCATCTTTGTAGTAACTTTGTTCCTTAGCAGGAGGTAGAATTACTTGCCTTTTTATTTTGGAAACATTTTACTAAGGTTGAATATCAGAAGCACGATACAGTATCTTAACCCAACCAGTAGTGATTTCCTTCTTCGAAGTTCTACAGCACAGCTAAAATGTTAAGTAATTCATGCTCAGAAATTCAATTAAGACCTTCAGAGAGAGCTTCAGAGAAACCTTATTCCTCAAGATCAGGATGGTCTGGCTACTCAAGTCTCAGATAAGCCGCCAGAAACCTGCCAGCCTGTTTTTTTCATGAACTTTTCTGGATTGGTAAAACCTAGATAGCATTTATTTTCTGTTCTACTCTCACGAGCTTACATAAGGGGCTTTTTTTGTTTTCACAAAGCTTCTTTCATTCACTGTTACTTTAGACATTTGTCTTTCATCAGCGTTCTTGCTTAGGTTACATTTTCTTTCTGTCTCATACCATAGGAAGAAAGTGGAATGCTGTGTCAGTCTGTAATGTGAGGGTAAAAATTTTACAAAGGAACTGGCTACAGTGAGTATGGTCAGGGCCTGCTACTGACTGAGTTAGATATGTTCAGCTGTGTCCAAGGGCTTGCACAGGTGTGCCTTTGAATAATTCTTTTATGAAAGTTTCTTCCAGCTCAGGAAGCATAGCCCGCATAACCACTGCTGTCTCCAATAACCAACAGGAGCCCAGGTTTCATGGGTTTGAGTTCTCCCTACCACGTGTAAGGAACAGGAGTTTTCACAGCTCAAAGTATCCTATGCCTTTCTTCACCATAGCATCACCGCATTCAGCACGCACGCACAGCACACAGCTGCGTGCTCATCCAGCGCTCGGCAGGTGCGACACACGCGCTCCCCACGTACACACTAACTTGCTGAACAGCAAAGCCTTTCCGTGAAATGAACTTCTACCCAAAACACAGTTCCTGTCTTCAAAATTCAGCTGTGCTGTACAGTTTAACATTTGCCATCTCCCGTCTTCAGCCCCAACAATAATTTCTGTGATATAGCTATATATGATAAATTTAATAAACATGGGTCAAAACAAATAGTGAATACCATTATGGGCAGGACTCTGCATTTACAAAGAAAGCCAGTCAGGCCTAATTTTAGAATTCATATTTACAGCATACAATCTTATTCATGAAAACAACTTCCCTGAAGTCACTGTCTATACTCTTTTTAGTGAATATTGCTCACTAAATATGAAAAGCAGTTTTTAAAATGATGTGATTATTCTCCTAGATAAAATTTTCCTTAAAATGTATCTAAGTAGCTGAGATAGGGTGAAAAAAACCCTCTGAATCTAGGAAATGCTGCTGTGACCTTTAATTATATGTGTCAAATTAAGACTGTCACGTTGAATTTGCGCATAATCAGACTATATTGCAGAATCTAGCCCATTAATCAGTCTATAGTTGATAACAATTATGTTTAGAATTTGATCTCAGTATATGGGATACATATATTTCATGGCATGCATTGACCAGAGAGAGTGGGAACACAGCTTTCGCTTCATTATAGAGAGATGCCAGGCTAAGTCCTCCCTCATCGCACTCTGTGTTTTGATCACTTTCCAGTCACTGCTGCAACCCACTGTGTATAAACAACTTTAGGAACCAGCTTAAGGCATTGAGAATTCAACTCGTCTTTACTTGCACAGGAGGCAAACAAAATTCTCTTTTACTTTTATGCATTCTTTCTATGAACTGTGTTTGGGGAAAAAAAAAAAAGTTTTATTTACATTTGTATATATTTATATATAAGTTGTTTGTAATTGCCATCTCTAACCCTAAATTATGTTCTATTTCAGCTGATGAATTTTGGTGTCACCTATATTACTGTATTAAATGTCCTTCCTCTAGCATATAAGGGCTTAACACTTTTTTTGTTGTCTTTTCCTTTTTTGTCTTATCAGATGGAGAATAACACACTTTTTTGTTAATCAATTGTTTTTAACTTTCCTGTCATTTGTATGCTTTTGCCTGTCACTTTCTATGGTAAACATCAGATTTAGCAACTGAAACAGGTGTATATTGCACAGAAATCGAGGAAGATTTTGACTCTCCTCTGGAGAAGGCAGTTCCAGTTTCAGATTGGCTAAAGAGAAAAAGTGTCTAATTAGCACATAAATCACATAAAACCTACTGGCACACTTGTCTTATGTCAGAGCAGGGTTTCAGAATGAACCTTTTATTCAATCATGTCCAAATCCACAGTGGTTCTTTAAGGAAGAAGTATTAAGTAATTCTTCATCAAGTCATCATGCCTTCATCAAGGCTTGAAGAGATGGGAGCAAGCTAAATCCCAGTGACACTGGTTAGCAGAAAGGGTTTTACTAAATCAGATCCACCGCTGTGTAAATACAGGTTTGGTAGCTTATGACTGTATCTTGAACTAGCAAAGGCTAACTCAGAAAGAAACTCTCCTGCACCACAAGGATGCTTCTGTTAAACGATAAGCTTTAGGAAAGTCTTATTACCCCTGTGCAATGTTGCTGCTGAAGGAGAAGGTGCAAGTAACAAGGCTGGATGCTTCCAGTGAGAATAAAAAGCACCTTCTTTCTTGCAATGCACAAGCCGTCTATTATACTATTATTCCAGGCTGGATCATAAGCTAATATAAGAAGACATCATACATAATTAAAATCAATAGTGGTATGTTGATTTACATCTGCTAAGGGTCTAGTTCTCTACTTCAAGCATCCAAACCCCAGGTGGAACTAGGAGGTAATTTAGATAAGAAACACCAACTTCTCTAAGAGCTAACATAACTGGTTTCTGAGGAAAGATATGCAGAGATTTCCTAAAGGATGGCTCACAGCATATCAAGGTATGGGATGATAGGAAGGCTCTATTGCTTGTAAGAATTTATTTCCATAGGAAGTGAATCAAGAGGGAAAAAGAGGATGAAACTTAGTGATAGGCAAAATTCAGAAGGGTAAAATGAAAAGGAATAAGAGTAAATATTTTCAGTGGCTATAGTAATTGAACATGGAATAATTTGGCTAAGGATAATGATAAAGATATGCAGCTACAACACCACAAAACTAGATGCAGATGAGTCTCTGAAAATATTCCATGTACACTCAACTTTAATGGGATTTTTCTGCCTTCTTTTTATCATATAGGAGTTTTATATGATAGAGTATTTTACTTCTATTGTATTATCCTAACCACTAAGAGTAGATGATAATCAGTTGAAAGGGCATTTATCTGTTTTATCTTGGATTCTCTTGCAGGCCAACCCTGTGGTTAAGCTATGTGGGCGCCCCGGAGAGGACGCACAGACAAATATTGCCTAATGCCCATTAATCTCTCTTTGTATAGCTGCTTCATTGCCAGTTAAACAAAAATTAATTCTTAGAAGATGAGCAGGGCACATTGTGTTATACAAAATGGAAGAGTGTAAGCCCACTAACAGGATTCTTTCAGCAGACATCCAAAATGCTGAATTGTATTTTTTAGAAAGCTTGAATAAAAAACCAATAGTCTGATTTTTGCTGGATGGTGCAGATGCTGAGGAAAAGGAAGAACAAGTCCAAACATTTGCTTGTGCACCTCCAACAGTGCCTTACCTTTCAGAGCCAAAAAAGAGAAAGAGAAAGTGTAAAATCTCACCTCAAGTCCGTGGTTCCCTGCTGCTACTTCTCAGAATGAAATCTGGATTAGAGTGATAAAGAATAGGATATAAACTCCCACAGCAACATCTAAATGGCTGTGGCAACTGCGTTTTCATGATTTCATGATGGCAAGCATGGAGTTAAACAACAGAGACCAATTACAAAGAGAGATGGCCAAAATTCAGAAGGAAAAAAAATTAAAACCATAAACTGGGATTGTGCTAGAAGTGGTGAGATAGAAGCAAGATGAGCACCTGGCTATGTAAATGCAGTAGTTACTTGAAAGAGAATACCTGAGACTGTTTTATTAAAATTGGGCTTTTATTATAAAAGCAGGGGCTTATTTAATAAGTATTTATTCTAAAGACTTAAAGTCTCCTCTGCCCATGCAGCCGGCATTCCAAGGTTATCAGAAGAACTGTTGCTATGGGCTGAACTCAATTTAGCACATGCTTTTTGTGTGGTGAGTGGATGTGAAAAGGATTTAGCAACACAAATCTGTCTGTGTTCTGAATGTGAAATGAACTTTTGTTAAAGATCTTGCAAACCTCAACTACAGCTGCACAATGCTGATACAGCCAGGCAAGAGGGGGTGACCTATTTGTGTCTATCTGAACTTTATATTCATCTTTTGATCACAAGCAATGAAACCTGCAGCAATACATCGAACGGGAAGATGTAAGGAAGTGAGACCCTCTATATTTAATTATCTCTATATGTTGCTGAACTTAAGATTTTCACTTAAGATATTGCTCTTATAAAATCTTTTAACATCATAAAATACTTTATGCTCAGGAGATTTTTAATCATTATTATGATCAAGGAAAGTTTGAACGCTGCAGGCAGAAGGTTAGAAAGGCCATGCATTGTAATGTAGATTTCATTGTTAGGATCCACAGAAACAGACGTCATTTCTCTAAAGAGGGAAAAAAATTGGATCCCATCATTATCTGGATACATGGCACAACACAGGATCATGAATAAGACAGTTTGCAAAAAGACCTATTATCTGCCTGCCCCAAGTATTTGTGCCCTACCGGATTTTTACACATTTCTTTGACAGGAGATAAAACTGTTCTGTTGGCTGATGTGCAGACTGTTCAAGAACCAGAGGTCTAAAGCGAATGTTTACTGAAATGCTACAATATGGTTGACATAATCTAAGAGCGTCTAATGATATTCTTGCTCCAGTTCATATCTCTCCCCCACAGCGAAGTTCTGAGACCCATCACAAACGACATCATTTCAACCAGCTAAGGCTTCACTACAGGAGAGGTAGAGCAGGATCTTTCACATGGACCCAATGCACAAGACACACCTTAACAAGCACTTGTGTTTAAAACTTGGGTTTTAAAAGATGCTCTTATTTTTATGTAGTCTGTCATTAGCAAAGCAAAGACCAGCTTTGATATTGTCTAGAAACCCCCGTTAAAAACTAAAAGTAAAAATTGAATTGTTTAAATATTTTTGTCAATTACTTAGATTTAATATTTATACTTTCAGGCATTTTCATCACTGTTTGCCCCTCTCTTCCCATATAGGAACTCTCATGTCTTTCCTTTTCCAGAAAGTGCAAGGGGAAAGATGGACACAGTTCATCTAATAAGGCAGCAAAAGACTGTCTGAGGCTTTTGGCTCTTCTCACAGTTCTGGGTATTATTTCCTTAGTTCAGTAGAGTCTGGAGCTTATTGACATTACAGTCTGTTGTTCACCTCAAGCACACATTCTAATCAGCTCTTGTTATGGCCAAATAAGTGGCTCGAGGCAGTTCCCCCCAAAATTCATTTGGTTTAGATCTGTTTCTGTATAATCGGAGCTCCTGCATCAGCACTCACAGGAAGATTGTTTCAGCAGCTAAGTTGTTATGGAGCTGGTATATTGCTCCCTGATCAAGTGTAACAAATTCAGAATTACTCCAGTGGGCAAGAGTGTCCAGGTAGGAAACCAAGAGTACAGCAGGGCTTGCTTGGCTTGCTTCTCAACCCCAGCGCCACTCAAATCTCACTCTTGCACTGGGGCTATCAGGTAATTTTCTCCAGGCTTTACCTTGAACAAATGCTCCTGTCCAATTACACACAACATTTATGACATGTACAACTTAACACATTATCTAGAGTCAACAAGGATCAACATTGCAGTCTATGAGCTAAGACTTGTATATGCTGCATAAACGATGGTGAGAGCCAGCTCTTGCCCTCCCTCCCCAGAGCAGTGGAGAGATTCTTTCCCCTGTGGGTTTTCTAGTTCATCTTTTAATAGCTTTCCTGTTCTGAGTCCTATAAAACACAACCCAGATTCACTGCAGAGGCAAACTGTGTACATAAGTCACCCATCAGCTCATAAGTATCTTTGCTAGCTATGTAGAGAATATCATGTAATTACAAGGCAGTCACATTCACGATCATTAAAACAGAGTTCTATGTAATAGCCATATTATGTTGTGATAATCTGTTACACTTTTGAGCATGCACCCATCTCAGAGTTAACACGCCTGAAGATATTTTCTGTAAGGCAAGTACATCTCAATGTTTAGATCAATAAAAAGACTCTTAAATTTGGTACTTGTGTCTTTTTATGCATGAAATTGTACTGAGTTTCACTCTCATATACATATAACAAAGAGAGTGAACACATTCACTGGAATTTTAAGTACTGCCTTCACTAAAGTTAACTTATGGAAATCAAAACTACACAGCACTGGGGAAAAAAAAATTCAAATTCTGAGAATTTCAAATCAAAAGAAGATCCCTCTATTAGGATTCTGCTGGAAGAATTCAGTTGTGAGAACAGAACAAAGAAGCTCCTGCCTGAGAAAACAAACAGCACGAAAGAATAGGAGTATTTCATAAGATAGTTCTGTCATCCAGGAGCAGACTCTTCCCAGAATTAGAACAGTTCACTACATATATTAAGGCACATCCTAGATGCCAACACACAAATGTCCACATTGAGTAGAAATGAAAGGGCATGAGATAATGAAGTGAAGGTGGGCAAGCTGAATCCCTAAGAAGCAGCCAGGAGACAGCAATCATAACAAAAGTGCCTGTGACAGCGGAGTAAGAGGGGTGGGGAAGACTGGTGTGGACCCTCACAGCAAGGGGGAGAAGACGAAGAGAGGAAATAAACCTTCCAAGTGTCGTGCAGGAAAACCATTGATCCAAAGCATCATTTGCTATTCACATAACTCAGTGCACAAGCAAGCAAGATGGTTTAAATGAAAAGGTGGTGTGGTCAGTAGGAATGAGCATCAGGGAAGAAGCTGACAGTTTTTACATTAGCTTTGGATGTGTTTTCGGTAGTATCCATCCCTGTGACCTGAGCCTCTGATTCAGCTTTCATGGCTCTCCTGACTCACCTTTCCTGAGCCCAACAATTCAGAGACAGCTAGGCAGAACTGTTCTTCCTCTTCTCTTTGAGCTCAGAGTCATCCCAGGAAGCTTAAATCACCCATCATTTAAACAGCCCTTTCTGACTTAAGATTACCGAGAGCCACCCATACAATCTTGACTGAGATGTGGTGTAAAGACACAGCTTGCAGGATTCCTTCATGCTACACAGACACCCAGCCCACAAATTACCCAAAAGCTCTGGCAACAAATTGAAATGACACAATATGACATGATATAATATGATAACCAAAGGGTGGAAGGAGATAAAGGTGCAGGATAAATAAGGACAGGAACCTGAACTAAAGTGTACAGGGAAGGGGTATCCTTTAAACTTCAAGCTTTGTTTGCCTGTGTGTAGCATGGAAGTAATCATGTCAACGACAGGCAAAGCTGCTGGGAACATGCACATTCTGTTCCATGGCAGCTTTCCAGAGTAGAGTTTTATTTCACAGTAAGCCGGAATGGGACCAAAGCCCTGTGAAAGCTATGTTGAAAAAAGCAGTTTCAACACATTCAGTTGCTGATCAAAACCTGAACATTTCATCTCTGGACAGAAAAGCAGTCCTCCAGTAGGGCTTGTCTTTCCTGTAGGACACCGAGTATTAAATTCCTAGTGCCTTTATTCACAGTATGGCATTGTTGTTTTTCTCCACGAGCACACAATAAATTGTCAGAAGAAAAACCCAAACCTTTTTTATTGGCATCCCAGGGTGACCTAACAAGTTCTTCTTAGAGCTGTTTTCCCTTCCCGTAGCACAGCTCTCCTTCCATTCCATACTCTTCAAGGCTTCTGTCATGTTTAGATGTTGTTGTTTGTATAGAATCTCTTAACAGAACATGGTTTGCCACAATGGGACGGGTTGCTCAGCACCTGTGTGCGCAGCCATGAGAACTGGTGAATTTACTTATCCATTCTATATGTGCCTCTGCAGCATGGCACAGCAGGCAGTATATTCCTATCTACGGGTTAGCAGGGGTGCTTTGAAGTAGGAACCACAGCCACAGGGTCATGGTGTGAACTGACCTGTTACCTGCTGGAAAACTTGAAGTCTTTTTTTGTCTCCACTTTGGAGCAAAGGAAGGAATTTTGAAGTCTCTATAGTGCAGGCAACCCAGCTGTTTCCTCAGAAATGCGCAAATCTTGATTAGAAAAATAAGAAGTTCAAACAATGCACCCACAGTTAATAGGCTCGGTCTGTTTGGCAAGTTATAAATATTCTTGGAGAGTTGTCAGCATCTTTCAAAAGCACAAGAAGTTTTGCTTTGTTAGGATTGCTGTTGCGCACATATTGCAAGGCATCAAAAAGAAAGTGACCTGGCATGGTTTCTCAGAACTGAATTATTTACATGAAAGGGTTGTGAAATTAGATCCTTACTACGTAATCAAAAGACTTTTTACAATGGCATGAAACATAATGCTTTCACCGAGTGTATAAGTCACTCCTGTATTTTATCTTTATATCCCATCTCCTTTAATCTCATAGGATGATGTGGACATCAGTTGAATCTACAAGCCTTTTAGTTCTGCTGAAACACTGCTTGGAAAAAATATATATATCTGTGATGATATGCGTATTAGAAGAAAGATATATACTGATGTAGAACTCTTCACTTCTTTTGACTCTTTTCTTTGTTTCACAACTATTTGGTCTGTATTTCTAAACAGTGGCGTAACATGGAACAGAAATACAACTTGAACCTTTGTTAGTTAAACTAACAAGTTTAGTTTATTATCCAGTATTCCTTGGTATACTTCCCCAAAGTATAGCACTGACTAGATGTACTGCTGAAAGCTGCTGGTTGTCATTAGAATAGCATTATTCTGATCATCATTTGACATCAATGCAAATCTCTCATAGAAATGTGGCTATCAACCTAGAGCATTTGGTTTTCAACTAACAAACATGATCATGAATCAGAGAAAGGTTCTGACAAGCAACCTTATGGTCCTTAGTTTGTTCCCAAGATGTAACTCAAATCTGTAGGACTTTGGATCATCTTGGTTTGTATTTTATAATATTTTCCTCCTCCTCACACAACTTTGTAAGCTTTCCTCTTATTTTGCAATATTCAGGAGAACTGAATGTAAGCAAATCCAAACCATAAACTAGAAGAAGAAATCTGACCATCAAAACACTTGACCTTCTGAAATTAAATCACTTCTGAAATTAAATCTCTTCAGCCAGAGTATTGGAAGCCTAGAACATACCAGTTTTCAAGGCACAGCTTACAATGACTATACAGAGACTGCAGGCAGACGTACAGATTTAGTCTTCAGGAAGGAACATTTCTGAGTTCTCAGGTGATACAGTCTGTGTTTTAGAGAATCTTCCACTGTTGTGCAGTGTCTGGAAGTTCATAGTATGGCTTGTCAGACTAGAGCAAAATTATTTTCTGTTTTAATGTGGTTTAATAATACATTGAGGTTTTTCTGAATCTTGGAAGCTGTAAGAAAAACCCTTCACACTAGGTCAATCCAAAAAATTTTAGGCAGAATAGCTAATATGTATAGTATGATTATTCCGAAGTTTTGTTTTTATTTTAGTCATTAGTCACAAGATCTGACAATTTACTATAGAACATTTACTTGAAAATTAAACAGATACATTTGTTGTGACAAACAGTATATGAAAGCTTTTGCTAAACTGGGACATCCTTACATTTGGAGTGTTGTGGTCTGGGAGTTTTTAAAGCATTTTCTGAACTTTCTGAATAACATGAAAGTCTGCTTTGTTCATCTGCTGCAGATTCATCACAGCTGCATATCTAGTTTGCACATTCGTCGTCTTACATATGACAACTTCAAACATTTTTTTTAACATCTAATGAATCATATAGTGAATGATGGCTCTGGTGAATTACCAAGAAGTCATGCCTCTGAATATATAAAGGAGCAGGATGGAATGTCTTCTGTCTTCTATGTTTCCAAGGGCAATTGCTCATTAGCTGTTTTCAGGTTTTGTCTGCAGGTGTTTGCATTTTAAGAAAGTGAGCGGTCTCTTCAATGGGCCACCATCAGTCATCATGACAGCTGTAGCAAGCAATATTTTCATGCATTGTTTCATGGTGATAACTAAAAGGAACGTTTGGGATTGCATTTATTTCAAATTGTATTATTTCTGAGAGAATGATGACAACTGGCTTGGGCGCAGCCTGCCTAACTTTATGGTGCTCAGAATGTTATAAATTTCATTCACATGCAATAATGGTGAGCGCTTAGTAGAATGGAAGGAGGGTGTTTTATTCTCTGTCAGCAAAGATGAAGGCACTAAGAAAATAATTTCCCTGGTCCAAAAGACAGGACTGATCAGCCTAAGACAACTAAAAATCTTCCCTCAACAGTAGCACTTCTGATGCTGAGATATTTCTGCCTACACTTTTTACAGTGGATAAAATGGCTCCTTTCTAAGTAGCTGAACCATTGACTGATTACTAACAAGGGAGAATAATTTTCACATCCTAGCCTTTACACAGCTATATGAAATAGTTTCTTAACATTTGTATTCAACTTAGATTTAATTTTCTTCTGTCAGAAACAGAAGCTCACACAGGTTGAAAGTTTAACATTTAATTCAATCTGTTTTGAAAAACTGTTATCACTAGTTTAATGGGTTGTACTATAGAAGGTCTCTTAAACAGGCAGAGAGAGACTGTTAAGACTGAGCATGAAGACTGTTTTTCATCCCCCCAATAGTAAGCTTCACTTCAACCTCCTGTTTGTGACTCCCTTATACAGCATTTCATAGGCTGGTTTATCTTCTAGGAATACGATCTACTTAATCGTTACTAAGCTGGCCTTCATGGAGAATAAAAGAATTAATTTGAACTGAATTTAAGGAGTCCAATTTAGTCTTAAAAGTCTTAAGACTCCAATAGTGACTAATAAATCCCCAGTTAAAGGCAATTGTTAATGGTGAGTTTTGTCCTGCATTCTCCATACAAATGAAAACTTTCCCTTCGTTACTTAGATGTGGATAGTCAACTCTTTTCTGCTCCAAAATCATAAGATTTTGCAAATCTTCATGAAATTTTCCTTGCCGTTCTCAGAAAACTCTAGGGTTACTGCATCAGAAGTATGTTCAGAGAGTGACAGTTTGGTCACTGAGTGATGGGGTCTCAGGGCCAGGGTCAGTGTATGTGGGCTCTAGGTCAGTACCTAAGGCCTCAGATTTAAATGTCTTCGGAGAGTATTTCAAGTGCCATTAACTCCCTGTCAAATGCAATGACAGAACTTGTCCCCAGACCAGCAAACAATTGAGCAGCAGAAGCAATAATACCTGCTCCAACACATAATCTGTAGTATCAGTGGGGGACCACAGTTAATCCCATCTTCCTCTTCAGTAGCCCAACTTACTGAAAGAGAGGAGTTAGGCAACTGAGAACTTATTCTTGCTAGGTTTCAGCCTTTTTCAATTATTTCAGTATAACTACCTGTTCCTTGGCACAAGTGCAATCTCTGCCATGTCTCATCTGAACCTGAGACAGTGTCTCTGCATTTATGACATAAGATGGGCTTACGGTAGGCTTTGTGGACTTAGGATGGGCTTCTTGTAGTAGGCAGTCAGCTGGAATCAGGCACCTGGGGGTCTACTTGACCTACTTGAGGTTGCCTACTTGAGGAGGAGTCACTTGGGCTGATTTGAATCAAGTTTTTACCTTCCTCACTGCATATGATGCAATAATAGTAATGGAAACAAAGGGCTATAGATCTAATTTTCTATAAATTCTTTTTCATACTCTTTTTAAATCTGAACTCTGCAAGAAAAGTAATTCTGAATGCTACAACTTGGACAACATATCTTAAACACCTCAAAAGCTTGCAACTGTGATGCCTGTGGCTGAGTCAAGCACATTCCTGACAGAAATGTCAGCAATACTTTCTCTTCCCTATTACAACAAAAATGCAATAGATTCACCAATGGATACATATCCAGAATTTAAACTCAAATTCTCATGTTTACTTGAGACATCTCACTGAATTAATCATCCCACTTTGTTAGCTAACTTTGCTTAGTACCATTAAATAACTACGAGGTTTCTGTTCATCCATGGAATCACAGTTATTTGTTACTTATTTGACTACGAAGAATCATGCAATGACTCCCCAGAGATGTTTTATGAGAGGGACCATGGAAGAGCTTAATCTTACCATGGTGATTTATAGTGGACTGTTTACTGTTGTTAATTTTAGGCTCAATAAAACAAAGGAAAAAAACATGAGTTTGGACTCAGAAAACAGATTAGGAAAGCAAAGAACTAAGTCTGCTTCTGGACTTGTTCCCTTTATATAGGCAAAAGTTTGAGCCTAGCTTAGTGAGGCTCAGATATTATCGGTGAACTCCTGTTCTCAGCAAAATCTACAAACACTAAGTTGTGAAATATTGCTCTTCCTTCCCTGTCCAGCTCCTTACAAAACCAGCAAAAAGGCATAATTAATCAAGTATCAGCCTTTTTGCACAGAACCCATTATCATCTTTAGGAATAATTGCTCCCCTAGAAGTGATGTTGTAAATAGTAATACATGTTACTTGGCAAAGAGGTGTGCTGCCTCAGCAAATTTGTTCCAAGCAACAGCAACCCAGGAAAGCATTGTAGGTATCAATTATTCAGCCAAGAAGGACAAGTGAAAAATACATAAATGACAAATGTTACCTATAGCATGCCTTAATACACCATCACTCCTTAATCTGAAAGCCTGCTAAGATTTGTATGGAATATTCAAATTTGAAAATACAGTAAGAAGTCTGTATTAGGCACTAGAAGTCTATCAAGTAGGAATCAAACAAGTACGGATATTTGCCTTTTAAGCACACAGCCTCAGACAAAGTAAACGCTCAAATCCACATGTTTTGAACCAGTTTTCCAGAGAGCACGCTCGGGTACATGCTCGGGAAGGTGCCTAGCTTTACTTCTTCAGCAGGTCTGAGACTGGAATACCAGGAGAAGTCAGGTTTCATAATGCAAATGTCAGCAACTTGTGACAGTATTTCAGTCCCTCCAAAAATGGGAAAACAACCCCTGCTGTTTATTGTAGGACCCTTACTATTCTTCAATGCAGCACTGATCACAGTATCAACAGCCTTTCTGATATTTTGCCTTTCAACACAGTACTATGTGAAAGACTGCACACCGGCTGCAGCTTAGACCAAACCAGAAGGCAAGCTCCAGCTTGCTTGGGTCTGACTTTACAAACCTTGAAAGAGCAGAACCTTGATTAGGTCTGTAATTTGATGGCATCTTCCTTTTGAAGGAGAAACCACAAGATTTTGATCTGAATGTTTTGTTTTGCACCTTTCTGTCTTTCAAAGGTAGGCTTTACTACTGTTGGGTTTGTGTTTCTTTGTTAAGATTTAGGTTTTTAGATTTTGTTCCTTTTCACATGGCTGGAAAGACTCTAGCTAATTATTTTTGAAAGAAGCTTTTCTGCTTCACCTCTTTTAAATCGACTTTTTAGCAAAAAGGGAATGTAAAAGTAAAGAGAGCAAATACTGGGGACCCAGTCTGGCTCCTATTTGCTAGCAATCTGTCTCGTTTGTGTAAGAGACCAGGGGACACAATAATACTCAAATCTGTACCCCTTCCTCCCCTGCAAAAGTAGCTGAAAACCACTGTAAAGGAAAGGGGGGGAAGAAAAAGGAATGATTGGTGGGAAATCCATTAGTCTATTTTAAGAGAGTAACGTTGAATAGTCAACAAAACAAAAGTTGAATTGTAACAATTCCCTTGAGGTTCTATTGAGAAGTTTGCTGCAGATAATCCTCCTCAAAGACTCATTTTACTCTGTAAATACAGGAACGTTTCATCTCTTGTTGTATCGGTAGGATGCATCTATACCTGCCATGGCCGTAACTGCAATACAACTTACTTAGAGCTGCACTGGTCAATGCCAGCTAGCTCAGGTGCTGGTTGCAATCCAGCTGAGAGAACAGGGCTAGAGACTCATATCTTTGCTGATACTACAGCTGATAGAGACTCCCACAGTACTGCAGCAAGCCTACTTCTGGTATTACAGCTACAGTTAAAGCTAATTTGATTATATGCATTACAGACTTTGCTGGTTTGGTACATCTGTGTGGGAGAAGGGACACATCCAGGGATACAGTCCTGCTTAGGGCATCTGCTCTGGTATGTGGGAACACCATGTCTGTGTGGCTTGCAGCGTTGTGGTTATCAGTTAATCTTCCTCGTGCCAGCTGTTTCAGCTTCGATCCAGTTCTCACTGAAAAGTTGGAAAGTCTATTGCTGGTTGTAAGGAGGGAAAAGTAAAGATGAGTTTTACAGGGTTAAATGTTTTTAAGAAATGTTTTCATTAATAACCTATGTACCCTGTTCACAGTGCAGGAGCGTTAGTTGAGTTCTCTCTGTTGCCTTCAGGTGGGATCATTTACGGGGCTGATATTGATGGGACACCAAAGCCATCTGGACAGCTCTTCACAGGGAAGAGGTAGCACCCCACTCCAAAGATGAAAAGATCTTGAGAAGTCCAGGCTCAATGTCATATTAATTAATGTTCTTCTAGCAATGGCAATCTGTTAAAAAAAACAAACCAGGCAAAGCAAACAGAGGGTGTCTGAATATTTTTGTATTATCCAAACCAGGAGATATTAAAGCTGTGTTCAACACATCTTTATATGTCAAAGAGTCTTTGCTGAGGTAACAACAACAAGGTCATTTCAATAAACTAGAAGAGTCATTATCTTAGCACCATGATGTTTACCTAGCAAGTCAGAAGGCAAGCTTAAAGTAGAGATTATTTGGAACCAGTTGAGCTGAAATAGTGTCTTTTTTATTACCTCCACGACAGGACTTCGTGTTCTGCACAGACGGCTTTGTCAGTCCCACTCTAACAGAGCTTTTCTTCCAGCTCTGCAGCAACCCATCTGCCAGGGTTATTATTCTTTTGTCACAAAGGAAATAATGTTTCTTTCCCAGGCACAGCAATGGATAACTATTTTTTAAAGCTAGCTTCTCGTTTTTAATTACAATATATTTCCTAACCTAACACCCTAGAAAGGCTGCAAGAGTAATGAAAGATAATGCAGCTTTATATGCAGTGAGTGTAAATACACATTATTCATTCAGTCTTAAGAAGCAAACAAAAATCCAAAACATTACCTTGAAAAGCAAACAATGTCTCTTTTTAATAAATATATATCTTCTTCGGCAAGGAATATTATGTTTATTAGAAAATCATAGTTCTCAGGTAAAAAACTAACATCTCCAGCAATTCTTTTCATTTCATATTTTGCCTGTATTATAGCCTCATAAGAAAATATTTGAATAATTTAATGGGATTTTTTTTTCACATTATGTACTTTGTTTTCAAAAAGAGCATAAAACAGTATAACGGTAAAGTCAAAATAACATCATACACCACCATCTGGAACATCAAATTACAGTATTTGAAAGCTTTGACTAAAACTATTTGCTACCTGCTGCAACCTGCAGAAAATACCACATAAAAATAGTCCAGTTACAGAAAGGTCATCACACAGACCTCATTCCAGGGGTGGCCCACTGCAGTTTAGAAATGCACATCTTTGCTTCCTACTAAAAAAAAGGTATCCCATGGGGAAGCTAGAGGAAGGTAAAATAGAAACAGCTATTTGTTTGAACAAGCTTGAACTGGCAAGCTATATAAAGTATATATTTGCTCTACCACCATGTAGTCTGCAGTGGAAACACATCAGGTCCTCTCGCAGGCTGGATTTTTGCCCGTAGGCAGCCTGCCCCTCCAGGGTGCCTTAGAGGTACAGAGCCACCCCCTGCCAAGGGACAGCACTGAACCATGTAGCAATGCCCTCGTGACAAAGCCAGCTTCGTCACTCACAGATATTTGTACGTTTAAGGTCTTGTCCTGATTAGAGTCACGATCGTGCAATAAAGTTGATAGAGCTGGATAGTCCCAAATCTCGTCCCCTCTAGTCCTTGCTCCCTTTACTTCCAGGGCTTTGGTTCCCCTTTCTACCAGCAAAAGGAAATAGTGACTCTTTCCAATGGGATCCAGCTTGGGGATGCAAAAGGCCCCCTTCACTGCTTTCCAGCACTTTAAATTCTTTAAATTCTCTGAACAAATAACTGTATGGCCTTACTACTAGCTTTCCCACTTCTTCCTGGGCAGCTATTTTGGATGCTGTTTCTAATTGCCTCCTTGAACATAAGTGAAAGGTGTAATTAGCTGTTTGTCCCTGAGCTGTAGCTGTGCAGGCTGCATGTATTCTGGCGTATGTCCTGGCAGGAATGGTCTCCCCTGGACATTCTCTGTTACTAGTTAAATTATAACTCCCTGCTATCTCCTGATTACTAGAGAGGTTATGTAATGCATAGAGAACCTGATCCATCTACTTTGATTAATGCCCTAAAGCAACAGTGCAGAGAAAAGAAAATCTTGCAGTACACTGGGAAGAAATAAAAGCCCAGGTTATAGAAAATACATTTCTTTAAGCTTGGTACACAAACAGACAACTACAACATACCAACCACATTTCCAGTTGTTTGAATTTGCCATGAAGAACTTTGAAGTCATAGAAACAAAGTCATAAACTTTCTAGCTTCAAAAATCTCAGCTGAGTGTCCCTTGCGTAGGGTGAGAGAATCACCATGTCCTAATATTTTCTGCAGAAAGTAATGCTGCCTGGTGTTACACTCCGCTCAAGCACTGTCCTCGTTAGACAACGGGAAGTATAGGTTCAGATCCCAGCTATACGCCAACCACCTGAGAGGGCAGATTTTTCAGTTCAATGAAAAGTGACTAGCGACCTGAAAAGCTGCCTTCCAGTAATTCTCTTCTGTAACAGCAGCCTCAAAGCAGAGCACCGTTGGTACTCCAGTGCTGACGAAGGCAGGTATAAAATACATTTCCCTTGCAAATAAAAACAATCTGTAGTGGACCAGTCATCTTTAGCAAGCAACTTATAAACTAACCTGATATAACAGTTAAAAGATTGATCTCAAATATTTTGCAATATCTTCAGCGTTTCTGGATCAACCAGGGTAAATCTTGATGGCAGAAAACCAGAGGCCATCCTTGCTGAAATCTGTATTTCTACTTCATCCCTCATACCATGGTGGTCAAGAACAGCACAGCTGATCCGCTTTCAGTTCGCTCAGTTCTTTTGATCTGTCTTCCTAGAAACAGCTCTATGCACTTAAATCTCACTGTATGTGCGTGCACACAGTACTATGTACTATAGGGTTTTTTGTAGGATGTAGGATGACAATAAAGGTGTTGGAGCCCTGTGCAACATTGTGATACCTACTGTATGTGAAAACTGTATGTCTTCATATACTGCGCTTGAATGTTGCCTTGCAATTCAGTTTTCTATTTGAAACAGAGCCTAATCAGGCTGTAATATTTGTATTACATATACATACCTGTAATGCTGTAATGTAATATCTGTATGCTCTCGCTTATGAAATCCTCTGCAATCCCTGGTTTATTAGATTGGCTGAGCTCC
This sequence comes from Ibycter americanus, assembly GCA_035590275.1. Classification (NCBI taxonomy): domain Eukaryota; kingdom Metazoa; phylum Chordata; class Aves; order Falconiformes; family Falconidae; genus Ibycter; species Ibycter americanus. The sequence continues at coordinate 60,931,654 of JAVJGI010000064.1, read as the reverse complement.
CTATTTTTTAATATGCTTGAGGAGGACAGGACTTCCCCACTTTAAAGACAAACTAAGACTGAGAAAGAGAAGGCAAGGCACTAGGAATCAGATTATTAAAGTGTTTACTTTGCAAAGGGGGAAGCCTAGTGGGGACTTTCACGAGTACTTAAGAAACTTTTTTAATTCCCAGTGGGACTTTAATCCATTTCTCTGGGGACATGCCTGCAGAGGCTGATCTGAGCTCTTTCTTCCCTCAGGCTGGCAAGATGTCAGGCAGCTGGAGGGCAGAAGCCAGGCAGCTACTCTAAGCGCAGCACTCTGTGTCCGCTGGGAGCCAGGATCTATCTACTCAAGCCTCAGCCTCAAGTCTAGCTCTGCCAGACAGGTCATTCTGGCAGCTTAGAGCATCGCATGTATTTGGGTCTGTCTCAACCCTTTGGGTAGATGCTCCCTAAATCCTTGTCACTGAGCCGTCCTCTTACACCAAACACAGCAAGCGAACCTGCCGCCGCTGAACACCCAGAGAGAAATTTCTGTCAACTGTAACACATGAAGAATAAGTTGAGCCTTTGGTCTTCTACCTCAAACTAGTTGCAAGACCTTAACGTACCACATACAAACGTAACGTTTGAATGTAAGGTTTTAGTGATCTATTCAAAAAACGGAGATGCATTTTGTAAAACTGAAATTCTCATTCAGACGCAGTTCCTGGGCACCAGGACTCCTGACTTAGGTGAAGACCGCTCCTGCTACCTTACTCATTGATACAGCATGGCTGACCACAGGAGACTATTACAGCCTAATTTGTCTTTATGTAACTCTGAGTAATTTAGAGCAAGACCTATTTTTGTTCTTTTAAATCGGCACAGTTTACTCTGCTGCAGTTTTCCTGTGGACAATGTGATATGTTCTCTGACATTACAATACGACCTGCTGAACTTTCCTGCTCAACCCTTTCTTCTTTTGTCACATCGGGAATATCTACAGCTAAGCAGACCCAGAAGCCTCTCCCTTAAGAGCAGGGTTACCCTTCAACTGGCTGATGGCGCTGAATGTTCCAAATGTGGACACCTGTTCTCCTCAGGACGTTTATTATGGGAAAGAAAGGTTATGCACGGCCAATTCAACCAAGAGAAAAAGAGCCTTATGCACACACAGAAAAATACTGTCTTTGACAGTGTATAGCTCCATTTAAAAAAATAAATTGAAAAAAGCTTTTAGAGATATTGAGGACTCTGTGTGTGGAGGTAAAGGTATTAACTTTCTGGACCATTTTTCGACAAAGGAGAAGTTCTGCTTTTGTCTTTGCAGAGACACTCTATCCCTCAGAGACTCATGCAAAAAACGAGCGTGACAAGCCATGGAAGTTTTTTTGGTTTGGTGGTTTGTTGCTTTTTTTTCTTTTTTTGTGCTGATGGAGTCTTCTGGGATTCAAAATACAGAATCAAATGAAAAGTGCTGAGAGCTTCCTGTGAGATGGCCAAACAGAAAACAGGGAGGCTTCTCAGCACTGCATTACTTCCCAGGAGTTTTTCTCTCTACAGTTCACCACACTATTTTGCTAAAACCCCATCCTATTAAGTTTATTAAGTTGAGGGATTATACACACACACACACACAGATCCCTTTGCATTGAGTGGGGAGACTGAGGAATCACAGAGTTATAGAACAGTTTGGGTTGGAAGGAACCTTAAAGACCACCCAATTCCAGCCCCCTGCCATGGGCAGGGACACCGGCCACCAGCCCAGGTTGCCCCAAGCCCTGTCCTGCCTGTCCTTGGGCACTGCCAGGGATGGGGTATCCACAGATGCTCTGGCCAACCCATCCCAGCATCTCACCACCCTCACAGGGAAGAATTTCTTCCTACTATCTAGTCTAAATCTACCCTCCTTCAGTCTCCTTGAATTTACAAGAACTGCACAAACCCAAATTAATGTCTGCAACTGGTGTTCTGCCTGTTTCCTTATATCCTAAAGAACATTGTGGTCTTTCAGCCTTCAAAGTTCCCCAGTTTTCAAGAAAAGGAAATGAATTTAATGCCATCATTAACCACCCTTGTCACAGCTGGAACTTTGATGCCTCATCAAAGCCTTTGATACCATCTGCCACTGATGGGTGTGAAACTACATAACCCTTTCTGTATTTAATATTTACCTACATAGCGACCCAAGATGCAAAGCTGTGTTTTAGCACTTCAGTTACCTGGCACTGTTAAAGTCCAGTCTCCTGCCTGATACTCATCTCTCCTCCCGCTTTCCCTGCACATACAAATAGTTACAACACTTTACTTAGTTGTTGTTACTTACAGATGAAATCCAACTCACATTTCAAACAGAACAGTATGTGAAGTTCTTTTGTCGCAGCATGCAACAGCTTCTGTAGCCAACTATTCAGCACTGATTTTTTTCAATTCCTTACTGTTATTGGAAAGAAGAGACCATATCCAAACCATCACAGGTTCATCCCTTTTCAAGGAATTTCATATTTTCATGTGTTGAAAATAGATTGCTGTTGACGCTGGGCATCCGCAGTCACATATGTGCCTATGAAAGGGATGTCACAGAGAGAGATGAGTCAATAAGACTCACTGCTGACCTGCAGCTGATTTCTATGTGATCAAGGCTCTTCTAAAACTTTTGGCTGACAACTTCAGAGTTCTGTAAAGGCTACCTGGAAAACAAAGCAGAATAAAAGCCCAGCAGATTTCTCAGTGGGAAGAGAGCTTTGCGAGTATGAGAAACCTTTACTGGAAATTATCAGTGTGAGCAGCCAGTGGTTGCTAAGGCTGCAGCTTGGCCTTAGGCTGATTTAATGTCTATCTGCTGCTGAACAGGGTGGCCTCAAGCTAAATGACTCACCTGCAGCCTCACAAGAGGCAGTGGTGTATGGGAAATGGGGAGGAGGTGGAAGAAGCCTTCCCATTTGCAACTAGTTGTTTCGGAAGGCTCAGATGTTAATCTAAGGCATGTTTTTGGTCTCAGAGTAAGAGCACAAGGGAGACACAGAGATGTCTTTAGAAAAGAAACAGAAAGCTTGCGCAGTCTCTCAGAGAAGCACGGTGTAGTTTTCGAATTCTCAGTTCTTGCAATGTTTCTTAGGCTTCAAAATATTTCATACTTTCCTTTAAAGTCTGGGTTCCCTGACCCCCCTGAGAATTTTAGCTGTCATTATTTTTAAATGCAAATGTCTATCTTCTATACTGCTTCGATTCCCTGAACCCCATACCAGCAAGTTCTAATAGCTCAGAAAACTGAAAGGCAACCCGATTGAACCTGATTGAAAATGGTTTTTAAAATCCCCAAATATCTTGCACTTCTGGGGAGTTGATTCTCAAATTATTTTAGAAGTTATTCTTTGTATGGCTTAAACCATGCCAAGGACAAGGAGAGAGAGATTCAGAATGAGAGAAGCAGATGCTGGGCTGAAAGGCAGCGAGGAGCATCCCCATGTCATACAGTCCGGATGAAGAAGCGGGGGCAGTGAACTGTAATGACCGTTCTATTATACAAGAGACCAATGTGAACCTCATTAACAGAGTTCCTAATTCCTGTGCCCTTTCTAATTATTTATGCTGTTTCCTCTAGAGTACATAGGATGGAAAAATATTCCAGTAGCACTCAAGGTCTGACAGGATAAAAATCTTTTCTCTTTCACCCTGTTACTCAGTATTAATCTTGAGTGGAAAAGAAGTGATTAGAATAATTTCATGATAACTGTCATTACAAATTAAAGGGCAGTGGTAGAGAAATAACCCACGTATTTATTTTCTTCTCACGTCAGTTCCCAATTGATGCAAGTATATTAACACTAATGGAGCTACTCCTGGTATGCTCTAGTGTAGTCGAGCAAGAATTAGCTCTTTACCTCTCTCAGACCTGTAATACCATCTTTTGGGATCTTGGCGGTAGAACCTCTGGGTGAAAAGAGTCTTTGGCCAACGTAACACCATGAGAGTAAACTTGCGAGAGCCTAGTGATGCCTCCAGCTGACCGCTCTCCAGATATTTTATCAATTCCTCTGCGTTGTCAAAAATCAACAGTAAAAAAACATTTTTAAAAAATCAGTGGGAAACATAATGGAGGTATTTTCTTTTTCAAAGTTACAGCGACTTTCTGTGAGATCTCAATTTTATTTGAGAGAAATTGATTTGAAATTGTTCACCTTTCAAGGAAGATCTGGCAGCAGGACAGCTTTCCACACAGGGGATCTCTCTCAGCAGAACTTGTTTTGCAAAAGGATTTGGGGATGTAGGGCTAGGAATCCCAAGGCTTACTTACACATTTGAAATAAATAACCAGTTTTCTTACAAGCATACTGAATCAGAAGACTGCTGCACTTCTAATTTATACGAGAAGGTACATTATCGTTACTGTAGATGTAAATAGGAATTGGTCATTATAAGCAGTCAGACACATAACTTGTGCATGAAATATTCTATTTCTTTTCCCATCACACAAAATTGTATCAGATGATGTTTCTGTGGTTAGAATGAGATTCTTTAGAAAAAGTCGTGCTATAAATCCTACCGGATGGAGGGCTTGTGCCGACAGAGTATCCCCTACAACTTTTGAAATGCCTTTTTGACTTGGACTAAAACATCATGCGGCATTAATAAAGAGCTTTGAGATGCTTGTATACAGAAAAAACCACACATAACTGCAAAGGACCAGCATATAAAAGCTGACTAATTTTTGGCATCCATGACTTCTGCTAAAGAAATAATTAGTTTTCAGGCTAGGAGAGTATAATTTGGTAAGACATTATAAGTCTGTACAATAACAGCAGCAACCTTTAAATCACTAAATATTTGCAGAACTTCTAGCAAATATACTCTTCTGGCTACAGTGATTACCTGCCTACTGAAATGTTTGCATACTTGCCTGTTTTTAGTATCACCCTTTGTCTGCTCAGTGTAATACAATGTTAAATCATTTTTCAGTGTAATCTTGTAAAGGACGATTGCTGTTTGAGCTACAACAACTAAAACCGAGCTTAATTACAGAGAGGAAAAAAATGGAAGAGCAGCCCAGGACTGAACAAGAAATAACTCCATGGAAATGTTTGCCATTATAGTGACTGTCACATTGGTAATTAAGAGGGGCCTCAAGGTTGGCTTCAAGGTGAGATGCTCAACACTTCCCAAAGAGCCAGTGTGTGAGGTGGGTCCTGCCCGCAGCCGGATGGTGCTTGGTGCGTTACTGAGCCGTCAGCACCGTCACAGAAGTAAAATGGTAGATGTAGTTGGAGGGCAAGAATACCTGCATGCATGGCTTCTCTGGAAGGCTCCTTTCCAGAGCTTCCCAAGTGTTGATTTGTGTTTGTTTTCCCAAATCCAGTTTCAGCTTAATGCTTGTTCTCCTCCACAGGGGTTACAGCAGGTAGCAGTACAACTAGCATCCTTCAGCAACTTACAGAGCTGCTGCAAAAAAGGAAGAGGAGCTCTATAGAGGTTTCTTCAATGTATTTTCTGTTATATCAATTGTATGTACACTTTGAAGGGTGGATTAAATGACAGAGTCCCGCTTCTCAAACCCTATTTACCTGACAGGCATTGACTCAAAAATTTTGGATTTTTACTTCTTGGATGCAACTCTGATTTTGTCTTTTGGGTTTGAGATTGGTGGGCAGTAACATTCTGGTGACAAAACGATCAATTTTGACATTCTTGGAGCACAGTTTACTGTGCAAATTACTGTACTGTAACATATTATGCCAGATGAAATAAATAGACCACACTTCCCGTTTTTTTGAACGTTGCACAGTCACTAATGCTTATGCAAAGTGGATATTAGACGCCATTTTATTCTGGCACCCAGATCACTCCATAAAGATGAAATACAGAGATTTCTGCCTCCGTCACTGGTGCATTAGGAGTTTTCATGCCCTTTTATTCTGCTAAAACATTTCTGCATGCTTCTTACATGTGCAAGATCCTTTCACTCTTCAGTCTACCTGTCTCATTACCACTGCTGACATGGAATTGTCTTTAGCTTGTCAGATGCTATTTCTGAACACAGGGTTCTTTACCTGTTATACCATGCAGATGGGGACTTAGAGATTAATAACGATACAGCAGTTGGAGCTTTTTTGATTCATAATTCAGCATAGCTTTTGCCTCATGACCACATGCATGGCCTAAAACATTATGCACTTATAAAATGCTTTGGGGCTAATGTTAATGTAAAGGGCAGGAGCCATGGCATAAATGTAGATTGAATTCCCACCAAGCAATCTCATTGCATTTTAGAAGTAACACAGTTTTACCTTCATTTAAAAATATATCTTAATCTAAAACGTGCACATAAAGGGTTTCAGTGTTACTGCCCTTAGAGAAACTGTCCCTGATGCTGCTTTTCTGTCCATGATTTATAGCAGCCCATGTCACAGATGTCTTATTCAGGAGACAGATACGCCAGAAGAAAAGTATCAAACAAGTTCTGAAGCAGTTCTGAAATATATCCTCTGATGATGCACAATCTACATCAAAATAAACAACTCTGTAAGTAACAGAATAGCTCAAAACTGAGTATTTTAAAGAAATTAAATATATGGCTTGGTGGAAAGGCAGCAAAGGGACATGCTTATCGGTGAGAACAGATATAGGGTACAGTAAACAGAAATTACATACTTAATATTTAATTGTTGTCATTGTGCCTTAGATGTTACTTTCAAGTCAAGTGTTTTCCAAACCAGAAACTTAGCTAAAGTGCCACAGCAGGACTGAAACAGCAGAGATATCATAAACTGCTTTCTCTCTTCTCCCTTTTCTTTCCCTTGTATCACAACATAGTGTCTTTCTGCACAGTGAAGCATCGTCACTTGAGGGAATCTTGGAGGAGCAACACAACCTTTCCACTGTGCCTTCAAAGAGGCATGCTGAGCGGCATGCAGGTTGTTCTCAGTGTTTGGCAGTGGTGCTGGTAATGCACTCAGTCCTCTCATGTTACCCTTGTTCTGAGAATACTTCAAACCCAAGTTCGTTCTGAGCGTTAAATTGGCCTCGAAATGAGACAGCTGTCTGAGTTTCCTTGGAGGGAGGCCAACTGACTATTAAGGCAGGCACTGGATATCCTGAGCAATGTTCCTGATCTTGTCCTTTCATCTAGTGTCCCATGACACAGAATGATCTCTTTCTAGAAGCTATCTTGCAGTTTGTGAATGTATTAGAGATGCTGGTTAAACAGCTTCTCCTCTTGCCTCTACCTCATTAGTCTTCATTCCTATTTTTAAAGCAGTTTAAAAAGCCACTCAATAGCATCAACCTCAAGTAAAAGCTTTAGCCCAGGACTGTGCAAATATCACATTCTCAGAGTACCCACATGACCTAAACACTACCATAATGCAAACAAATGGGCAAAAAGCCGTAGGTGATTAAGAAGCAGGTGTATCGCAGTAGCTCAGCGCTGTCAGCATCAGCTGGCGCGGTGAGGTGTGTGTTCCCGTGGCACAGGGTGACAGCACCACCTCCCGCCCACCCCTCCTAACTCACCACAGCTGGGCCGTTTATTCTGGATTGCCTTCGATCATAAAATCCACAAGTACCAAACAAAATCACGAAGTAAAACACTTCCTTTTTGTTGGAGGAAAATGTACAAATGCAGGAGTATTCTTTTAGAAATTCTGACCTTTTCTGCTTTTCTTCAGATTCAGAGTCAAAACCCATCTCAAATCATCGCAGTCTCTAATGAGACAGAACTGCTGTCCTCTTCACGGCTCCTTGCAGCTGATTCAACAAGTCATTACGCACGACGGCAACATTTTTGAAAAAAGCAGGTTGAAACACTGTGATACTTTTCTCACAATATTGGAATAATTCATGATTTAAAAACATTCTTTCAACAAGCTTGGTAGTTCAGTGTTTATTAAAATCTAGAGATCAATGGGTTTTCTTAGTATGTAGTGCCTCTGGGTAACATATACCATCATAAAATAGAAGAATTCCTACAAGCTGTGTGCTTGATATTCAAATGAAAATTTTAACCTTTCAGGAGAAAAAACCACCCTCGTCTCCCCCACCCCTGGCTTCCCTCAAGAATCCATTTAATCATATTTTGAAATCTAATAGGTGTTAGGAGTGATAACAGTATTCTAGGTTGCAGCAATGGAAAAGAATAGATTATTCTAACCTTTAACAAGAGCGAATGTGAAGGGTGATTAGTTTGTGAGGCTTTCTGAGGTTGGAGATGAAATCCTAGCTCCCTTGAAGTCTATAGTTTCAGCTTCTATTGAGATTATCTATGCACAGCAAGGAATGCACTCCAGCTCCTCTTTTGCTTCCTACAATAAGCAGCCTGGAGTTACAGCATCACCAAATAAGCTGTCCCCACACACAGGAAAGAAATTAATAGTCGCATGATACAACTTAAATAGGAGGTAAGAGCTTAACGCAGAAATGGAGTAAAGCTCCTGTCCCAAGGTCTGCAACAGATCAGAGCAGATTATCACCATGGTTCTTGTTTTAGACGTAACCGACGAACAGAGAAATCTACTCACATGGGAGTCCCCGGAGGGTTAGAGTACAAGCGTCGTTGAGCTCTGGTAACAGCAGAACAAATAATATGCAAATAGCCACTTTGAAAACCTTGTTACAACAACGTGTTTTCATTCCCACCGAAGGGCACTTCTCAGTAGAGGCTTTGATCAAACAGACTTTGGTGATAACTTTGATTATTCTTTTTCTTAGTAAATTGTTCTGTTCTTTGCACTAACCTGAAATTGCCTGCATTCACTTGGTTGGAAAGTTTCCATCACTTCAGTGTATGCATTATGGAACATCTATAATGTGAACTAAGAAGAAAGACAGGATGGAAAGGACTGGGGAGAACCTGGTGTAGAGTGGTGGGATGGTTTGGGGGTGTGTTTCTTCTTCTTTTTGGGCTTGGGTTTCAGAGACAGAGGAAGGCGCTGTGATACAGAAAACTCAAGTCACTCTTAAATGATGCATTTTCAGAAATTGAATTTGGGGTACCATTTTTAGCACTAGGAGCTATTTTCTGGTATGCTGTTGACTACAGCTGGCAGCAGATTTGTTTTCTATATTGTGAAGTGGTTCTTCACAATGGTTGTGGTTTCTTCATTTTTACGTAGCACAATTATGCAATAAGGTTCTGATATTTTTCCTGTTCTAGTCACTAGAAATTTATGACTGACCTAAAAAGCAATATAGAGCGAGCCCTTGATTATAGATATACAAAACTGTCACCTACTGTACCTGCTGAGATAGCTCCTGGAGTAAATGTATTTGTCTCTGTTTCAGACATATCTTTAACCTTCACATCTCATTTTGATCCTCCCTATTGTGCTGGGTTGAAACACTACTACCGCATCTACTTTGAATGAGAGTCTTTACAATCCAGAATTGACAGAATTTGTAAGAGTTGAGAAGACAGGAAGAAGATACAGCAAAATTATTTCAAAAGCTTAGACACTTTAAAAAAAAATTCTAATGCAAAGGGAAGATAGCATGCAAGAAAACACTTTGATGTATATAGGAGAAATGCAAGTGATGGACAGTATTAAATCATCATAGATACAGCTTCTCGTGGAAACTCAGGCATGACACTGTAATCAGTTTGTACACATTTTACTAGTAACCAAGGCATCATAGCAAACTGTGTATCAGTTATACCCATGCAAGCAAGCATACAGTCATTTTTTTTTAGAGAAGCATTTTTAGGTTGTGTTTTGGACTTTTCTCTTTAAAGCCGACTACATTTGAGAGTTTAGGATTCTCATATGCCACACTCAAAATTCTTTTAAATAAATATTTACTTTAAAATTTGTTTAACTTTTTCGTGATAGAAAAAAGTTCAAATCTTAACCACCTCAGGTGATGACTACAGCTGCAACTCTTTTTTTCAGTCCAGCAGATCTGTAGTTTCTACACCTAATCCCCTATAGAATATGAAATGTCACAGCAGACTGAAATGGCTTCAGGCCTTTCTCTTTCCTGCAGACAGTAATAGCAATCAAAGAGTCACAGGATAGAAGGATGCAAATATGTCAAATACCCATCTTGCTTGATACCACCCATTTCCCTAGATTTTTGCTTGGGTTGACTCAGTTCAGGGTCTCACCTGGGAAGCATCAGACTTCAGGACTGTGAAATTTGGCTTCCATAGCTTCACTGCAGGGATGACCTAACACCTCGCCATAAAGTGCTTTCTCGTACGGTTTTAATATAGATTTGCAAAATGATTCTGCATCAATGGGAGATGAGATGTGGTGAGCAGGAAAGCACAAGAGGCAATCTACGTAGACATTACGCGTTATTGCTGCAGACTGAGGAAAGCACTGTTGGCTCATTAATTCCTAGCTGTTGTTAATCTTAGATGCCCACTTGTTCTGTGATCCCTCTAGGATTCCATTTAACACTGCCCTCTTTAATATTCCTTTTTCCAGCCTGTTTTCACTGGAACGTTGCTGCTCTCTAGCTTTCAAAAGCTTCTTGTATCCTCCACCTTTCTCTCACAAGTGCTTTCACACACTTCACTGATTCCCTGTCTAAATTAAACTGGAGACGTACTATCCATGTCTAAGCCAAAGATGCCACATTTCTTTTGCATGCTTTTAAAATGCAGTAGCAGAGATTACCCACCTCTACAAGGAAGATGATCAAAAGCAATCTGTCTGCCAGGAGCAAAGATATAGATGGGGCGCAAATATTTACAGCCCATGGGAAACATGCTGCTCTGGTGGACACGGTGCTCTGCATTGAGAAGTCTAAGCTGGAAAGTATATGTACAGGCAGAAATCATGGATCAAGTCACGCATGTTCACTGTTTTTCCTGCTCACTGGAACAACCACAATTATCACCTGTGCTGAAGCCAGCTCCCTGCACACCTCAGTGGCTCATTTGCCCACTTAGCAGTATGACATTTGATATGTTTAATTTTATTTTATTTTTTTTATTTTTATGGAAATGTTTCATGAGTATGTGCAACTCTTCAAACTTCAGGTGTCTTTGAAAGCATGCCCTCCTCTGGCTACACAGACACTATGCAATTCTCGTCAGTAGCATAACTGATTTATTCTATACAGCTTCTAGCGCCACTGAACGTCAGATGTGAAGCTGGGTTTCCCTCCGTGGCTTTGGCATTTTGGAGGATGTAAAGGTCCTGGACCAGTCAAAGATTCACACAGCACTGCAGGTGGGCAAGAGAAGGGCTGATGAGACTGTTGTGAGCAGTGACTTGTTTTTACAGTTTATCCATTGCTTTTATGTAGACAGAAAAAGAAAGAATAAAGAAACAGGAAAAAAGGGACACTTAACCTGCTTATGAAGATGCTGCCATACAGAAGAGAGGCAACAGCTCCGATACATCTGGATGGCCTTGGGAAGGATGCTGCAGCTGTACGCGGGAGGCACTGGGCACTGCAGGGGAAGGGCACTGCACTGAGACCCCCAAAGAGCCCAGGGACTGCAGGAGCTGTGTGGTGGTCTGCACACAGACGTTACCTGGTCTGTTAAGGATGCTTGTTGTGTCATTCACACTGAGGGCTGTCGGGGCGAAAGAAACACTAGTAATAGGAATGTGTCAGTGATTTCATAACAAGTGAGGTTTGTAGGAGAAATCCAACATGGCGAAACACTTTTCATAATCTCCAGAACAGGGATTGGAGTTTTTATCTCAAGATAAAGGTACAATCACCCTTTTAATGTAACATCTGTGGAAGAAAGGTCTGAGGCTTGGCCAGCTCATAAAAGGTACATTTCAAAATTGAATGCGGAGCTCTGGTTATGCCACTTACTGCCCTGCCAGGATGGATGCACCTCTCTCCCCCCTGCAGACCCAAGGGAACGCTCCCCTTCGCAGCTCTATGTGCTCAAAGTTATGGTGATGACTTGGAAATCACTGGGATCTAAAGGTATTTGATCAATGAACTGACTTTCATTTCACAGATCTAAAGACAACTTTAGAAGCCTGAACTTTGGAGAGAGGGGTTGTCCTTTGTGCAACCAGATTTGTCAGCAAGGGAAGGCTCTTTGATCTGGATCACTTTGCAAAGGCTTCTCCTGACCTTTCCTCCCACACACAGGCATCCCTCGGGACATGAATCCAGCAGAGGCTTTGAATTCAGTTCATACTCTTGGACCTTTCCTGTGAGTTCACTATCTATTTGAATTATTAATCTCAGAGCAAAATTCAGCTTTCCTTACAGCCTTCATGTGAGAAGACAAGTTCGGTTTTGCATTTGGTAGCTGACTGTTGATTCCTTTAGACCTACAGAAATTTGCAATTAGGAGTACCAGCTGTGGAAACTGCATTGTGCAGCTCCCAACTTACCAGTGGTTGACAGTGTCGACCTGCCCAAGCTGGGGCAGCTGTGGGTCGGACTTCTTGGTAAAGGAGGGGAGAGATCCTGGGTGAGCTCTCTCCTTAGTAAACAGGAGACCATCAACACCCACCCCTGGCTGAGTTTTGTAGCACAAAACGTTATGAAAAGTCACGTTAAACTGGGACCAAGTGCTTATGCAGGTGGGGAACCCCTGCTTTATTCATTTGAAACAGCCAGAGCGTCAACTACACTCCTGCTTGCTCAGCACCGGTTGTCAACAGAATGATTCAGAGTTTAGGGCGCAGATTTATTTATCATTGACTAAACCCAATTTAACCAAGAACCACGAACACTTCTGTTAATCGTTACAGTAACGTGTAAATGCTACTGAGCCAAGGTTCCCGGCACTCCCCCTAGTTACTTGGCCAAATGCAACAAGAGTCTTCTTGCAGGTATCAGGCTTGGGCAAAGACGGGAATGGAAAAAGCTGTTTGCAACGTGCAGCCTTAAGGCAGCCAACATTGCCATCTCCTGGGCTCCTGCTGAATTTATTCCAGTAAAACAGGCATTTCAAACCCGCCGGCTGGAACCTGTGTTTTGCCATGGCTTTATCACTCATCGCATGCTTAAAAAGAATGATGCGTGCAACGCTAAGCAGCAGCTGGGAAACAAAATCATTCTAAAATCGTTTTTCAAACTGTAACTTTCAATACTAGGTACTGGATATCAGACAGACTACCTGGATATCCAGACCATAGTCCAGCATATTTATACTTGTAGCATATATCAAGATAGAGAAAAATTCCTACTGACAGTAAGTCACACAGTGAACTCACTAGATGTTGGTTTGGATGCTCAAATACTCAGGACTTGGGTCCAAGTTCAACATCATAAATGAGAAATACTCCGGACTTGGTTAAAAGTCTGAAAATGTTACCCTGTGCCCTCTTTGTGCCCAGAAACATCACTAACACACGACCCCGGTGTGCAATGTCTGCAGCTCTTCAGCTCCACTGTAACCCCCTCAGAGAAGGTCCTGCTCCACCACCACCTAAAAAGATATCTCAGGAGCCCTGAAGACCTTCTTGACTTTACATCCCTTGAAATATTGTTTAAATGCCCTCATCTGGATCTTGGCCACTTGGGTCTCTTCCACCCCTATTCCTCTTCACAGTGAGAAGCCCAGAGAGAATTTCTCTAGGTCTTTCTGAGCAACTCTGCAAAATTTATATGAGATTCACCTGCAGGCTTAAACTGCGGCTATGTTAAAACCACTATAAATACTCAAACTTGTAAAAGAGACGTCAGTTCTTAAAGTTTTCAAAGCTTAATTAATCATAACAGCTATAGATAGTTGCTTGGCAATTTGTGAAAAGGCTGTATTGATCCTACATGTGTACTCAACATAATTGAAAGACCATCAAAATGCCTTGCAGTGGCAGAACAGCTGCTAACAGCAAATTAATAATCAGAAACAGGTAATGCACAGCTATGAAAGATGAAATAAAGTTTGATGGGCACAACTGAAATTTAGGGAGAAATAATCACAAAGTCTGACACCTGTTTTCAAAGACAAACCCCTTGTAGCAATAGTCACGGTGCTTCGCCCATGGCTACAGACAACGGTGCAAGAATCAGTCTAAGGAAGGGCAGAAGGCTAATAAGAGGAAAGGAAAGCGAGAAAACAAATGAACAGGTAAGGTTTCTTGAGCTGGAAGAGTTAAGGGAGTTGGTTGTTTTTTCTTCAAGTTTTGGAGATAAGCTGAAATGGAACCTCAGGGTTTCTGCTTTGTGTGGAGAGAGAGAAAAAGTTCCTGCCTTGTGGAGAGAGAGAGAGAAAAAAAAAAATAAAAAATCAACACTGAACTGCAGCATCAAGGATTGCTGATTGATCTGTAATACAGCATTTTAGCGATGGATGCTTAGCTGTTCTAAAAGACATGGAAACATTGTGGAACGCAGCTGGAGTAGTTAATCTATGAAGAATCAGAATAAAGGGATTTTTATTTTAAAGGGTGTGATGCTGTAGCTCAAGCAGGCTGGATACAATAGCATTGCACAGCTGGCTGCAACAGCTCCAGTGCTCACAGACATGAAGTCACCATCTACGTGCTGGGGAGTGCCAGAGGTGGTGTAATAAACACCTCCCGGACATTTGCTGCTTTGCACTGCAGCAGTATTGGTTTGGTTACGTTCTGACTTGTCTTTTCCTCAGCATTATGCAGATCTCCCTGAATGTCCTGCTCCAGACAGGAGTTAATTGCCTTTCCCCCCTCCTCCAAGGCTGCCTGTGCAGACGCAGGGTGCCTGGGAGCTGGGGAGGGAACTGTTCAGGCTCCTGAGGAGGCTGACAAGCAATTAGTTGAAGGTTCACAGGTTGACAAAGAGAGTGATTCGTGCTGGCAATCTGTTCAGACCCTTGTTTCCTGAAGTTTGGTGAAAAAGCGCAAATTACTGTTCTCACGGAACAGTTGTTTGTTGTCAAGAGCAAATAAAGCATACCTTTAGCAAAAACCTGTGATCTGTTTGCACGCTCGTGATAAAAGCGAGTGGTACGGCTCGACCAAATTACAGATTATAGAGATTTCTTGCAGTTGACTTGGCTTTAGAAGGACAAATCCAGTCCCACCTCTGCAAAGCAGGAGAGGTCAGGCAGTCCCAGGGTGCACCTCCAACCCCCCTGCAGCCCAGCCTTTGTCCCCAACACCGCTTAGAACGTAAGACAGCTTAAAGAAGAAAACTAAGTTCAGTAATAAGGAAGCTTTATAACCAGATGTGCTTCTGGAGTTTTCAGTATTGTGTAAATCCTTTTCAGCTTCATCTCTTAGAAATCTATCCAACTGCAAATGTGTCCAAGGCACTCCCAGCAGTGACCAGACAGAAGGAAAACCAGTTTAGCTTAGGCCTGACCAAAACTATTTCCTCCACTGTCACTAACCCTTTAACACGACAAAGCACATCTCTTTTTTTCTACCATTTTTAATGGAAATGACACCCCAAAAAGAATTACACTACACATAAACACTGGTTTTCCCCATATAAACTCGCCCTATAAAGAGAAGTTAGGTAACAAGGTAATTTTTAAAGTTTTTATATATATGTTTTCATATGTTTTGTTTTAAACTCTCACAAAGAACTAAAAAGACTCAAACATCCCCCAAAGTCAGCAGTGTGTATGCTGGCCAATGTGCTCAGTCTCCTGCCCATCACTGGGGAGCAGCTTGTGGGATGAAAGCTGGTGACAGACCTGACACATAACTTTACCTCTAGTAACTATAAAAGTTAAAATATGCTGATACATTTGCACTAAACAGCTTCCACATTGCAAGTAGGAGGGCGGCTTATTTTTAGCTGCAGGTATTATACAGAGACATTAAACGTTGATGTTGGAGGGGACAGCACATGATTAGCTAAAAGCGAGACACGGGTGTTCTTGTAATGACAGCTATCGTACTATGTGTCACTTGCAAATGGAAGCGTGGCTAAAAATATACAGCAACGGGATAAAAATACACTGTGCAAAAATTACAGAGCTAATGGAAACATAAAAAAAAAAATATGGTAAGACACTGTCGTGTTTCTACAGCAGCATAGAATTACCTTCATCAGACAATAAAGAATCGTCCCCTCTATCAGGGTTTTCTGGGATGGCTTTAATGCTCTGCAAAAGTGACTCTGCTGGGTGTGCTGTAATGCAGGGTGGCATTGCAGCCTCAGGGCATTCCTTAGGAACCAGCTGGTTTCAATTTGACTAGACTACAGCCTACATGTTTCTCTGTGACCTGTGGCAACGAGCATAACCAGGACAGAGCCTGGCACAACCAAATCAGGACTGACACAAACACTGCACTCACACACCGATCCTGCGAGCAAGCAGAGCTGTGGCAGACGTACTCTGATACAGTGGTTTTATGACTACGTTAGCGACTGTAGGAGCCCAGTCAGGTAGTGATGTCCATACATCTACATGTATGAGACAGTAAGACAGTAGTATTTAATCTATCAGGGATTTTTTTACCCCAGAGAATTAAAACATCGCTTGCTGGAGAAGCTCAGAGGTGCTAAGTCTTACTAATTTTTTCTCAGCTACCAAGGACATGTTCTTTGCCAGGATAGCGTGGATCTGTCCCCTGGGGTTTAGCAAGGGAGAGCTGCCTCCAGGCAAAGCTAAATTCAGACCCGGCAGTGATGGGCAGAGCAGTAGAGGGCACCAGCATCCCGTGCAGACAAAAAAGATCATCAGCAGAAATCCCTCCTGCTGTGTTTTTCAGTAGGCAGAGGAAAACATATTGCAAAAGAAATAGTAATACAAAAAATTCAAACTCCAGTTTATCAGCCATGAAAACCTCCTGATTTACGCACGTCTAACCCACAGCCAGGGGATGTGTGTTGTAACAGAGTGATGGAAGGTGGGAGATCCATGAGTCCTCAAAAATAAGGGGGTGTTTAAGTGGTGCTGTCCGCTGACCCTTCTGTCTGTGTTTCAGTGTTTTGAGCAGGACAATAATTTTCCCAGTTCTGAAAGGCCTTCATAACAAACACATAATAGAAAAGAACCGTTACAGCAGGAGCGGGTACAGCAATGTATATTTAATCACCAAACTCATCTTTTAGCACCTGAAGCATGAAACTGGAGGGGGGGTGGGGGGGGGTGGGGTAATGTCTCACTGCTTGCTTCTACCCCTTGCTTGGTATGACAAGTGCTGGGAGATCTTGTGCTTCTCTTCCAAGGTGACATTTTGTTCATCACTCAAACCCCCAGTTTTGCCATACCCTAAGCTTCCTGCACTCCAAAAATCATTCACTAGATCTGACCACTGCCTGCAGCAGAGAAGAGTTAAAAAGCACAACGGTGCTGCCGCTGGGTACTTTGTGCTTCCTTGTCCTTTGCTGGGTCCCCTCTGCTCCCTGCCTCTGGCTGTGCTTGTCTGTAGTTTACTTGGCTGTAATTGTCTCGGGTGAGGATGCGGCACAGTTAATCAATCGCCCTGAGCCGTGCGCCTTCCCCATCCTCTTTCTATAGGCAAGAGCTTCTTAAACCTCCTGTTCTGCCAGTGAGACCCAGAATATATTCCTCAATGAGGAGACAATGCAGAGGTGCTGGTCACGTTACAGTTGGAAGGATTATGTTATCTCATGGGGAAGATATAGCAGCGTATTAGTTGTGCAGATCTGAAAATACAGGCAAATAGATCACGCATCAATTTCAGTTATTTGATTAGGAATCAATGAATAGATGAATTCCCATTAATCTAAAGAAATATTTTAAATGTATTTTGATAAACAACTTATTAGAAGTTTACACAGGAACTGCTGAAACTAAATGATGCTGACACCTGGAAGAAAGGGTACAGACAGTGACCTTTACCTAATTATTTAAATTACTTTAAAGTATGTGAAAGTAAATGATAAGAAATTCCATTATAATCAAAATAGTTCTGCTTCCCTCTATTCATTCAATATTCAGCTTCAACACCAAACACAATTAATATTCTCCTTCTGAATTAGAGGATTTTTAATAATGCATTAAATTATTCCTTGGGGTTCACTGAAAACTCGTAGCATGTACAATGGTTTTCTTCAATGCTCATTCACACAAAGCAGCACATTGATTACCCAGGCAGCGTCTGACCGACATCCTTCACATCTTTACAAAAGAAAATCTTGCACTTAATGGTCAACAGTCACACTGTGATCTTAATTACAGTGGTCAGTGCTTATCAGTCTGGAGCCTCTTCACTGAATTAAATCAAGCTGGCTCCTACAAGTGCTGGATATGTATTTGGAAAATTAATTACTTATTGCAAATAATACAACCATCTAAAGTGCTCTCCCTTTTACACAGGAACAGGGTGTGATGGGCTCGATCACTGGGCGGTGCAATCGTGCATATGCACCAAGCGCCCCTCAGTTGCACTGTTGCCCTGTTCTCTGACCTCAGCTTCATACCTTCAAACCTCTTCTCGAGCCATGCAAAAATTACTGCCAAATAACAAAAAGTCTCTTCAAGTGCCTATGACAGTACTGCAGTTAAGAAAAATCCTGTGAATATATATAAAGCATTGACAATGATTTTATTTTCCACAATTATGCTTCATACTAAAGTTTGTACTGGTTATGAACCCTGGATAAGTGGGTTCCTGGCAAAATATCCCTGAATCATTTTGCACGCTAATACTGCCAGCAAGCGAACTGCTTTCAATTTTCAGACATGATTGTCATTCCCATCTCAGGCCTAGAAGTGGCAGTGGCAAAATGGTGTGAGATACTTTAGCTAATTGTTTTCTCTTGCCAGTGAGTATGGAAATGGTGGTCCCACAATTATTATTAAAGGAGATCATCGAGCCAAGACAACATGTGTCTGCTTAGGGTTTTTTCCTCCCTTGCCCAGTTTTCAGGTGGAGACCTGACTGTGGTTGTTTTTTGGGGGTTTTTTTTGCCTGTTCTAGATTATACATTAACAAAATGCCCTCTGCCATTTTCTGTACGGGACCTTCTGTTCAGGAAATAAAGCCTTTGTGGTTTTGGATCCAGAGCAGATAAATAGCACTCAGACTCTCAAAATCTGCTGTGTGAAGCCAGGAATAATTTGGGACTTTTTTTATTCAGCTCGGAGGCTGCACCGCTCCAGCAGCACGATGCAATCAGCAGGGAGCCCAGGGCTGGAAGACTTCTAGGTTAAACTTCAGCAGTTTGGGGACAGTGATTTCTGCAGCATGGATAAACTCCGGAGCTCCCTTTGGTGCAGGTCCCTGAGACAGGGCTCAGCTGTAAATGTTTATCACCTGCCAGCGCTCTCCAAAGCTTTCTGAGACAGAGCTGCTTAGGATAAGGGAACCTCTTATTTACCACCTCCTATTTACTGAAGGAGCAATAGTGCCTTGAGGGATGCAGGACTGGCATCCTCCAAGTCTCCCAGTACTGCCCCTGGGCATATATATGGGTCTCAGGATCTAACATAGGTGTGTCAGCCTGGAAGTCTACAGTTCTGCTTTATTTCTGGAAAGTTTTAGCTGGAAGTGTTACATAGAAATATTGCCATCTTTGCAGATGCACTTGAGCTGGCAATAAGGGAAAGTTATAGCTGCACCTTTCATTAGATTTCTTGAAAGGCAGACAGCAAAGCTATTAATATCCCAGCTCTAAGCCTGCCTATACACATTTTCAGAATCTTTCAAATTTCATTCCAGCTTTGAGCTACCCTGTAATTTCTTTTCGTTATTGTATTTTCATGGGATTTCTCAGATTTACTGGATTGTCATGGATATTTGCTTTTTCTCAGTTCTAATTATTGCCCTTCCTATATATTTAGTACAGGTGTCTCTCTACTGTATGCCAGCCATGCTAAAAGGAGCAAGTAAATTGTTTATAAGCCACACAGTGGGGATGTGACATTATAGTGAATTTTAGGTTTAACAGCAGCACCAGAACAAAATATTAACCTATAACCTGATGTGTTTGTTTTGACTGTGTAGAGTTAATTTCCTTCCTAGCAGCTGCTACGGGGCTGTGTTTTGGGTCTGTGCTGGAGAGGGTGTTGGTAACACAGGGCTGCTCAGTCCCCGCTGAGCCGGGCTTACACAGAGCCAAGGGCTCTGCTGCTCCTCACCCCACGCACCAGCGAGCGGGCTGGGGGGCACAAGGAGCTGGGAGGGGGCACGGCCAGGACAGCTGACCCTGACTGACCCAAGGGATGTCCCCTGCCATCAGCCTCGTGCTCAGCATATGGAGCTGGGGAAGGGGGAGGAAGGGGCGATGTTCGGAGCGATGGCGTTTGTCTTCCCCGGTCCCCGTCAGGCAGGATGGAGCCCCGCTGCCCTGGGGATGGCTGAGCACCTGCCTGCCGTGGGGAGCGGGGAACGGGTTCCTCGCTTTGCCCTGCCTGCCTGGGCGGCTTTTGCTTTGCCTGTTAAACTGTCCTTAGCTCAGCCCACGAGTTTCGTCCCTTTTACCCTTCCAATGCTCCCCTCATCCCGCCGAGGGGGAGTGAGCGAGCGGCACCGCAGGGCTGAGTTGCTGCCTGGGGTTAAACCACAACAGTAATACAGAGTCAGGAGAACTTCCTATGGATGATTCTATTCTTGGATATTAGTGGGGCTTTTTGTCCAGGCAGGAATAACGGTCATGATCTAACCCTACGGTTAAAGATTTGGATGAAAATCAGTTAACTATTCTTTTTCAATTCATTAGCTAAAACATGACAATGCATGTGTATTTAGGAATTAAATCTCTTTCTGCTATAAACCTAAGTACCCAGGTCATCAAAACACTAATTGAATCACAGCTATTTTCTTCCTGTTCTTACTGCTTCAGATTAAACATATTTGCATAAAATATTATTTCTGCTCTAATCTGATTGCTTGCATTCTAGTTTTGCAGTCCTTGGTCATTTGGAAACTTACTTTAAACTATGGAATGGTACTAAGCAGTAGACAACAAAATGAATAAAAAAAAGTTTTCATATCCATTCTGGTGGTGTTCTGCACTAAAAAGTTCCCTAAGCACAGTACGTGGAAAATTTGTATCAGTTTGGTAAGCATTGTTTAGTCATTTAATCATGTTCTGTCTTTTCTCTCTGCGTCCTCTGTCACAATATATCAGTGGACCTTGCCATTGGTATGCGCCTGTGTTGTCAGCTGTTGCCCAACAGCTTGCTTGAAAGGTCTTGCTGACTTTACTTACATAGTCTTCAAATTGTCGGGACAGGAAAGCTGTATCTGAAGACCAGAATTTGACTTCCACTGTCCTTTTTGAAACCCCTGTTGGAGGATTTGATCTGTTTTATCTAGGGGAGATAAGTTAGCAGCATTGTTGTCTTATATATGTGCATCGTTGCAGTGCCTCTAGCCGTACCAGATGGATGCATACAGGTGAAGTGCTGCCCCAAAATCTGGAACTATCATGTTCACTTTAACCACAAGGCAAGACAGTAGAATCAGACCTGTAATATAAGTAGCTTCTGTTCCTGGGATAGCTTAAATTTGTTAAGCTGTGCAATTGAATCACTTAGTTCCTCACTTGCCATCTTAGCCTTAACAACAGATGAACAGAACTCTGTGATAAATGGATGTACAGGTAAGCAGTCCTAGGGATCATTGCACTTTACAGCAATCTTTAATGCAATGTAAGCCAGCATTATTGTAATTATTTTAATGCGATACATCAGTGTGTTCATAGTTTCTCCTTTCTTTTAATTGCTGGGGGTTAAAAAAAAAATAATCAGGAAATGTGTGTAGTAGTCACTAAGAGCAAATGTATCTTTGCTGTAAAGGTTCCAGCATCTAAGCCTGTTTCTGTGTTTGGTGGGGACCTTTGTAATGACCTTTCATATTTAAAATGAAGCGATGAAAAGTTGCTGACACAGGCTGCAGAAGTCTGCAAAACTGAGAAAGGGAAGAACCCCTGATTTTCATTGTGTTAAATACAAACATCTAAGAAAAAATGTGTCAGCTTCTCTCTCAGTAGACTATAAAGCTACCTAAGGAACCGGTGTTAGCTAAAAAAAAGTAGCCATGATTTGTTAGTTCTGTTCTGAACTCTAGCAGTAATGGTTTTTATGCTTATAGTAAATTCACTCTAACCCGTAGGACCTATTTATCCTCAAAATCCAGATTATATTTAGCTATCTCAAAGGAGAACATGGTGCAGTAGTTGTGTACTTCTGCAAGCAACATTTTCGTCTCTGATTTTATCAGTCATCACTACCTTGCGTCCTTGACATTAGTGGCAGAACTGCAAAATGTCCATTCTTCTGGAGGTGCCAATGCATTTGTTTCTCTCTCTCCCTCCCTCCTGTTTTTTCTACAATTTACCTGACGGACAAGTGGTACAAGAATCACAGGATGATTGTCTGCACTGTGCCCTTAGAAGGGCATTATATTTTTATGTAGTTTTTCAAGTAGCAGTGCTCTTTTGAAATTCAAGCCTCTCAGCACCTCTTCACTGTGGTCAACAGCCACAGTGAATATCCAGCTGATAGCCATTTATATAACCAAAAGCCAAAGGCTCTTATTCATCCTCCAGGCTGTCTTTGTTAACTATCTTCCACAACTGCTTACTTCAGTAAGCTCAAGTTACTTCAATATCCTTCAGTGTTTAAAAAACTATGCTTAATTATGTGAGGGTTTTCTTCATCTTCTGAGATTCTCAGGTTGCTGGTGTAAAAATGCAAGGCTAAAAAAAGTGTGTATCTCCACCAATACTGAGATCGTCTGGTCCTTCTGCATGCACATCAAGTGGAAGACTGCTTCTTCTAACCCTGCAAATTGCACATTTGCATGTGTCAGCTAAAACCTGACAATCATGACAGAGCCTGAAAACTTTTTAGCAATCACATCTTTGTTTCTCTTTTTTTTTGTTTCTTTTTTTTTTTTTTAACTTACTAGCATGGTAAGGAAGCATCCCATCTATCTGATAGTCCACTTCAGCTGACAACTTTTACACAGTTCAAACCATTTGAAGTATCCAAGTAAAACCATGAAATGCCATGTTCAAGTAAAGCCAGGAAAAGCATAAGTATATTTGAAAATACCAGCAGGACCTTAATGCGGATGATACATCCCAGTATCAGAAACACAAATATATTGGTCTTGATAGTTTAGAGCATAAAGATCATGACTTATTACTTTTCATCTTTAGATACTTCCTCAATAGAACTCCTAAATATGCCATCGATACGTGCTGGGTATAGGTTATGCTTAGTTGCTCTCACTCCTAATTGCCTAACTTTGCTCCCGGCGTCATCATTTTTCTATTGCAAGAAATGTGACTTGATATTTAGGCAAACATTTTTCATTTTCTTTATGTAACTCCTTCTGAGCTGCTTTTTCATAAAGTGGCACTTCTAGTGTGTTTTCCTACATAGGACTGTGCCAATAACATTTTTCTAATGCCTATAAATAAATTAAGTATACTGTGGCTTGAAAGAGAAATTGCTATCAGCTGGTGTTCCACTACCTACAAAACATTTTATCTTCTTTCAGTTTCTATTACTGTGCTCTCCCTTGACTTTGTATAGGAAGTTGTATTCCCTGTTAGTGTCATGTGGTGCATTTGTTTGTAGGATGCTTGATATATGGAACTATTGCAAACACCTAGTGCGGAGAGCTCCGCTTTTGAAATTACATTGAAGATGAACTTTTTGACGGATGGAGCTGTTGATATGATTTGGAAATAGGCCTGTTTGTATCAGTCAGTCGGGTACTCCATTTTCAAAATCGAAAAAAATAAAGGTTTGAAATGAAAGAGGAGAGAGAGGCCACCCATCTAGTGGGAGCAGAGAGCTTGAGCCCAAAAGGAGAAATGCACTTGAGAGCTGTGTGTATTGGTTTTATAATGATACAACAAATAAATTCCTTTTCACAGGCTGCACTTTTAAACAGATCACAGTTGCTTAACTTCATCTTATCTGCACAGTTACCCAAAAGCCAGATGCCTAGCCTGAGGCAGTTGTCCATTTTGTCTTTGTAGCAGACACTGGAATAAGTGTTTCAGATTAGGAAGACACTTGGAGGTCTGGCTAAGACTAATTAACTTTCAGAAGACTAAAGTTAGATGGAATCAGACATTGCAGAGATCTTGTCTAGGAAAGCAAGATGTGTATGGGGACCTAGACACTGTGATCTCAACTTCCACAGAGAAGAAGAGGTCAAAAGCACAATGGTTGTTAAATTTATGAGGATCCTGTCCTGGTTTGGAAGCTCAAATTAGGTGAATTTTATTGTTGAAAGTACTTCTGTGTTTTGTGGAAGAGATGGTGCAGTCCAGGACAGAAGTTGTGCAGGTTATTGTAGTTCATTACATGACCACCCTGTTTTGCAGGAGGGGTGCTGCTCTCCAGAAGAGTTGGGTGGATTAGCAAGTGGTACCAACTATGCTACGCATGGTGTTGGTGCAGGGTCCTCAGTGCTTTTTGGTTTCCTGCATTCCACTTCTGGCTTCCCTCCAGAGTCTCCCCAAAAATTCTTTGGTTCCCTTAGTTATAGGATGGGATAGACAATACCTCCTTAGAGACTGGTCCCTTTTCTGATTTCCTGTTGCCATTGTTGGTGGCCACAACGTGCCCGTTCAGGACACTTCTGAACGTGTTTACGCTTCTTGATGATCAGCAGGTTGTTTGCATAGTTTCCCTGTGCACAAAAAACTATTCAAGGTTCATTCTGTTGTTTGGGCCAAGAGGCGGGTCATATGTTGTCTACTTCTGCTAAAAGAAAGTCAGCTAAATTTCACAGGCTTACACCAACTACTATGCTAATTAGACAGAACTCCTGTTAGTTTATACACCGACACAAGACATTTGGAAATTGCTTTATCTGTGTCTTCTGAGACGTTGAAGAACAACAGATTCTGCCAGGCTTTCAAATGAAGAAAACTCAGAGGAAATGTGTGACATTAAATTACCATGACAGGTGTCCCTTACCAGCAGGATTCTCCTGGAACACACCCCTCTAAGCAGTTGTATCATCTTTGTGAAAGCTGGAGTATTGGAAGATTACCCAGCTAAGAATATGGCAAAGCACCAGATAGTCAATGGGAAAAAATAAGTGGGTTGAAGGCTGCAGGGCTGGAAATTTATGATAGCGTCACATTTGCTGTTTTCCTCTAGGATGGGATGAGAAAGAAAGGAGCTCAGAGAAGTGAAAATAAAGTGTGCAGTAGATGGTGTTTAACACTTTGAAAAAGAATCAGATAGTTTAATAATGGATTTTCTCTGTGACAGTCCTTTAGCATAGTTGATTTTTACCTGTCCATTAGTATGCTGTCTTTTTGGTAGTCTAGCAAAGAGGAAAGAGTCTTTTGCTTGCTTTTCTGAAAGAACTGGAATTCTGTGATCTCTGTGCAGCTTTTAAATTAAAAAGTATTGTTTTGAATTAAAATGCTGAATCCAGACACTCCAAACCTTAAGATTTGAAGTTTTTTATGTCGCTTCTAGTTAGTATGCAGTGAATGAAGGGATGGGGTTTCAGGAGGTTGCTGGAGCAAGGTAGTACAAGATGGAAACGCTGCTTTCTGTGTGGTGGAGCGGACAGGAAGGGGAAATTTAAAGGTATGTCTGGAGCAAAGTTTTTTTCTTAGGGGAACACTTTTATTAATTTTTGGGATGTCTACATTAAATTCTGTTTTGGTATCTCCCTCCGTGTGTTTAGTGCAGTACATTGGCACAGTAAGATGTTTCAAAAGGAAATTATTAAAAATGGAAGTCTGAAATATTCACAAGCGTGCTTTTTTCAAAGCACTGAACAATTACAAGAGGCCGTTCTTACATGTAGGCAATTTCTCAATGATAAGAACTCTTAGTTTGAGAAATTAATTTTCAGCATACTAAATAAAAAAGTTCATTAAAATCTTTGTATGGTCTGTAGTAGGAAGGGTAATAACAATGTTTTGTCTTGTATTTCAATTATGGTAGATGCGAATTAACTAATATTTTAATAAAAATTAGTAGTAACATTTATTTTCCATTGAGTGGTGTGAATTTACGTGATGTGTCTGAAACATAAAGAGCCTAGGGTGTGGGTATGTGTGGTGAATGGATTTTATTTTAATGGATTATAATATAATTGCCCTGTCTTGGCAATTAAGGTTGAGCATTAAATCTTAATTCATTAATTCCTTTGCATCCTTTTTTTCTTTGGGGAGAGCAGAGGAAGTACTAAAAATTCCTTTAAGCTTATAAAGCTGGAAGACGTGTATGACGAATAGATTTAAAACGGATTACTAAGAGGTAGAACGCAAAGGCAGAATTACATCAGTGTCAAATTCTGCCCTCAGTTATGTGCCGGCTCCTTGGTGTAGTTACCGTGATTGAAATTTAGCTTAGACTTGCATTAGTTGGATGGAAAATGCAGGCTCATTTGGGTATTTCAGTTTTTCAATCATTCTGATATAAACCTGGCTACTGGGCATTAGTATCACGTGCATTTTCTTATCCATATGGACATAATATATTCTAAGAATAGTTGTGCAAAATTGGGCCAGATTAGCTTCTCCTTTTTTAAACTCTGGTGAATTGTTTATCTTGGCTTGTGGATTTAGCCCATTTCTCCTCTGGCAGAAAGAAGTTCAAAGGTGAAAAAGCAGTGTTGATAATGTTGGTAGAAATACCTAAAACCTTTGAGGGACTGGGAAGCAACCTTCTCATCTCTTGCCCTCCCTTAACACAACAGTCACCACAGCGCCTCAGATCTCTTCATCAGTTCTGCTGGAGCTGTACTTATGAGTAGGGACCAACATGTTGGTGGCCTTGTTGTCTCTCTCGGATGTGTGTGTGTATATTTATTTTAGCAGAATTGGACTATGCTGGGGACAAGAAGATGGTATCTGAGGTATCTGGCCTCATTCTTCAAATGCATACGCATTATAAGGCCATGGATTTGAAAGAAGTTTCAAAGTGAATAAAGCACGTGAAGCAGAAGGATTATGCATGTGTCCCATTTTGTAGTTTTCCTGTTCAGAGCTGTTGTCTAGGGGATGACTTCATAGCAGGGACTGAAAAAATATCAGTAGTCCAACCATTAAAAAATGAGCATGTGACCAGATCTCTTACTTCCACAGTTTCTTAGCAAATATGCCGTAAAGAAAGAATCTGCAGATCCAGAGGTAGTGATGAGCTCAGCACAGTCTCAAAGCTTGACAGTCTTAGTTCTGTTCTTCTAAATGCTGTCTGATGCTGTAATGTGCTGTGTCCTTCTACTGAAGCAATTTCACACCTCATCTGCTAGAGATGAAAATGGCAGAGAACAAACTATAAATCCAGCAAAATCTTAGTTTAGTAGGTATATCATCCTATTGAAATCTTTTCACATAAATAATTAGTTCATCACTTCCTCAATCCAGTAAACTTGCAAGGCTTTGGAAATGACATGGGGTGACGTTATCTCAAGAGACTCTCAAGGAGTTAGCTAATCCACCCCTTCACCCAAGGCAGCATCAATTGCATCTGCATCATTCCTGACACTTATTCACCACGCTCTTAAAGACCTTCAGTGCAGGACACTCCATGGTCTCTTCAGCAGATAATACTGGTACTCTCCTCTGGTACTCTTGGCTATAAGAAATTTGTAACCTGAACTTCCCTTTTTGCAGTTCAGACTTTTGTTTGAAAACTTTTATGTTGTGTGCCGTTGATGTGGCAAACAATTGGATGCCACGTTAAATTTACTGGCCTTTTCTTTATATGAAGGCTCGTTGTTATGTTTGCCTTCCGTGCTGTCATCTTAACCACAGATCTGTTAGTTCTTGCTCACAGAGCATTTACTAGCCTTATTAGCCAAACTGATCAAAATGTGGCATTTCAAACCCATGACAGCAGATACCGAGAGACCAAGTTTAGGAACTGGAGGGTCATCTTCTGTGTATGGTGGTGCACCTGTGCACGTGTCCTGGTTTTGGCAGGGATAGAGTTAATTTTCTTCCTAGCAGCTGGTGCAGTGCTGTGTTTTGGATTTAGAATGAGAATCCTATTGATAACACAGGGATGTTTTAGTTGTTGCTAGGCAGTGTTTACACTAAGTCAAGCACTTTCCAGCTCTCACGCCACCTCACAAGCAAGAAGGCTTGGGGGGCACAAGAAGCTGGGAGGGGACACCACCAGGACAGCTGGCCCCAACTGGACCAAGGGGTATTCCATACCATATGGCATCACTTAGTATATAAACCAGGGGGAAAGCTGGCCGGGGGCCGCTGCTCGGGGAGTGGCTGGGCATCGCTTGGCGGCTGGTGAGCAGTTGCATTGTGCATCACTTGTTTTGTATATTCTAATTCTTTTATCATTATTTTATTATTATTTTCCCTTCCTTTTCTGTCCTATTAAACTGTCTTTATCTCAACCCACAGAATTTTACTTTTTTTCCTGATTCTTTCCCCCATCCCGCTGCAGGGGGGGGTGAGCGAGCAGCTGTGTGGTGTTTAGCTGCCTGCCGGGTTAAACCATGACAACGTGCCTGTGAGTTTCTCTGTGTGTGTGGGACAATCTGCGTATACGTGGGCACGGAGGTGAACATATTCGGTGCTGGTTTTGCAAACAGGTGGGATCAGAGGTACAAGAATGATCTGCAGCAGGATTTGAAACAGCACTTTTATATTCTGTTATTTCCAGTTAAGCTACATAGTTTGAAAGGGATTCTTATCACATCCTCCCAAGATATAAAAGTGGTAACGCAGTTTCTATCACGAAGAGTTGCTGGTATGTTTTCCAGGGACCATGCCAGCTGCTTTTTATGGCTCCCAGTTCCTGACTGTTAGGGCACCTGAATGTTGGAGAGCACACGTGTGTGTGTTAAGACCGTAATTATGCAGTCCAACGATAAAACTTGCACATGCAACTGGGACTGCAACGAATTTAGGATATTATCAGGGCAGATAAACTATATCTGTAACATTCCTGTTCACTACCTTTTTCACCTAGTGTATTATTCAATGTGTTATGGGTCTGAGGAGGGTTGTAATCTGTTCCATCCCCTTGGACTTGTTGACTACTGGCTTTATGGAGTTGGCAGAATTGCCAGAATCAAGAGTTTGCCATGCATCTGAGATTCTTTAATCACCTCTCCAAAGCTCTATGATGCCAAACCTAACTCTTCTGACTGCAGGCATAGGCATGTACTGTTTGTTTATTCCTCTTCAATAATTCGAACTTGCTTTGTGTGCTTTGAATGTATAGAGAAGTGAGATACGATTTCATGTGCGCACCCTGCTGTAATGCTCCAGGCATGAAATCTGGGAAGGTTTTCCTGAACTGGACTAGTAATTCCTCAGACACGTAAAGAATATCGGTCTAATGGAATAAACAAGCTAGTGGTACATTCTTATTGTTTTCATGTTTTATTTGACTGCTTTTAGACATTGCATTCATATGCTTGTTCTGTACATGCATTTGAACAAAATATGTTTGATCTTTCTTCAGTATAAACTTTTTTGTGTGTAAAATGAAAGAGAACTTGGGCATTTCTTTCTTGCATTTTCGATTTTTCTTAGGGCAACCTAGTGTTTGCATTCTTTGTGCTCTTCACTAGAATCTCCAGTTTTCAGTTTGAAAAAAATGGTGTTTCCATGTTGTTTGAAATAATTCCACCCTCATTGCTTTCATCTGGTTAAATAATCCTTTAATCCACTCTCAGAACCAACAGATCTTTTATTTTGTAAGGTTTTTACTAGTGGATGCCTGTATTATGCTATGGTCATGCAGTTAAGGTATGATTGATCCGTTTATCAAATGACAGTTATTACTGGACAATTAATTCTGACTATATAGATTATTAGAAGTGCAGATTTTTACACCTAGGGTCAGTGATATTTTTTTTTATAATACAGACTTAGAAAATATTTATGCAAGCAGAAAATTGAATCAGCATTACCATCAGTGCATTAAATTATGGCATTATATTAGAGAATAATTCCTTTAGAATTCCTACTGTTACATTTAACAGTAGATTGGGGGGGGGGAGAGACAACACATGAGGATTTCTAGGAAGGGTTTAGCATCTTTAGATTACGTTTTGAACTTTAAAGTATTGTGCATTCCCAAAACCATTCCTTCTGCCTGCAGGATACCACTCCTATATGAGTTATGTGTGTTCAGTGTGCACACCTCTCCTTGAATCACTAGATGCTAGTGATGTTTTAACTTCTGTGCTTTGATTTGTGCTGTTTGAGATAGTATAGTCTCCTGGATCAAATTAAATAAAATAAAGGAAAGCAAAGATTCTTTTCTATATGGAGGGCTGACTTTTTTTGTGCATTACAAACAAGTGAATCATTGATATGACAAAGAATAACTCTGTTACTTAAACCTGACTCTGAGCAGCAATGCTGTGATTGAAATTTCTGTGCCAAGCCACTCTTGTTGGAAGAGGCCAATTCAGCTACTGACTGGCAGAGTTAGTATGGTTCAGTAGAAGACAAGCTGTGCAGGTAATGCCATGCTTTTCTGTACATCCCTTCTCTTCTATAGAATTTCCGCTTCATAGTTTGCACAAAGATCCAGTTGCACACCAATTAGACATTCTTGGCACCAAAAGCTGTCTATAAACTAGATATCATAAAGTGAGCACTGTTTCCATTTTTCTGGCATAAAGACATAAATGCGCAATGCTTGTGAGAAAACCAGTCAAGTCTGGTCAGTGGTTGTCGTGAGAGAGGCCTTCCATGTGCAAGGGGCAAGCAAATGGGTGGATATGTTGTTCTAGATGTTGTTCTACTCAGTACAATAGTCTACACAGTAGGATACAGCTAGAGGCTGCCTGAGAACATCCTTACTCCAATAATGCAACCTGTGAGGGTAAGTTGAATGGAAAGAGTGCTGGTGAAAGAGTAGCAGGACCCTGGATCCAGTTAATCTCTGCCTTCAGGTACCCCAAAACCATTAGGTTTGTGGAACAGGGTCATTAAGACATAGCACGAATGCCTAATCCATTGCGAGCTCATGTTTAGTTTATTTTTTATTACTTCTTTAACATTTAATAACCATCCTGTGATTGCAGTCTATTTGCTTGTGTACAAATGATGTTTCCCATACACGCAAATCACCTTAACAG
The DNA here is from genome assembly GCA_035590275.1 of Ibycter americanus. Classification (NCBI taxonomy): domain Eukaryota; kingdom Metazoa; phylum Chordata; class Aves; order Falconiformes; family Falconidae; genus Ibycter; species Ibycter americanus. The sequence goes on along the minus strand of JAVJGI010000064.1, from coordinate 60,900,858 downwards.
GTTAGGAACAAGCTGGGACCATGATATAAAGTGTCTGAATTTTATTTCTAGTTGGTTTGCTTTGTGTTCCTCTGTTTTTTATTTCTCTGGTATGCAAAACCTTTTTGTCTCATTCTGGACATACTGGAAAGTCAGCAAAACTGATCTATAACTAAGGATCCTGCCTATTAGAAAGAAGTAAATATGCTTCATCCCTGGAATGTCCATACAGTAGGAATCTGTCCGTTGTGATCATCATCTTTCTGCCAGATGTGTAGCACATATGTTAGGGAAAGTACAGGTGCAGCCACCTTTTACTTAAACCATTTGATAGGCTTAGTTTATAAAAAAGCAAATTGAAGGTGATGGATTGTGTAGTATAAACTCCTTCATGCTAAGAAAACTCAGACTGCTGAAGCATCTTTAATCTCACAGAGGAAAATTATAAGAACAACTGCCAGAAGTAAACCCAGATTAATTCAAATTTGAAAATACACTTATATTTTTAGAGTGTGCAACTATGTTGTGCACTTTTAGTATAATAGAAAATGGCCATGGAAAATTATTGAAGATTCCCATTTAAATTCCCATTCCTGGACTTTCTCGTAACAATATATAGATGTGACACTCAATGTTCTAATAATTAATTCTGGCCTTCACATCTGTGAATGAATCTGTTCTCTAACTCCATGAAAAGTTAGATTGAGAATGATGAGATAAAATTTTGTTTTCCAGCTGTAATATCAGCTTCTTCGGAACCTGGGATGAGAGCATATAAACTGAGTTTTAGTTCCTTGTGCATGTAATTGGAATGATAGCATTTTCTTTTTCTTTTACTCCCCTGTTTAGTTTAAATGCGTGTGTGTGACCTCCATGAAGTGTGTGCTCTATAGTTCTTTACTAGGGCTGCTCTCTTAGTTTTGGCAAAACCACTCACGGGAAAAAGGCAAACAGTTGCAGAAGTTGTTCTGACCCCTCTTCTTCCCATGTAGTCCATCATCCGTCCAAGGTTCTGTCACCCTGACTGTCCCAAATATTAAATCAGGATTCAAGATCGAGCATTTAATAATCAGTGTTCAATATTGAGATAATGATGAACAGAACGGAGGGAGCAGACTGACTAGTGGGCAAAAAAGGGGCAGGAACCCCTCCAGGTGGTTGTGAAACAGTCACTGATAAGCCAGTTACCATTTAACAGGCTTACTTTTTTTCTCAGCCACATACCCATCCTGCCCTTTACTGATCAGTACCTGCAAGCCTTCACTGAGGATGAAAACCTCCTGTTTGCCTCACATCCAGTTAGTGGCTTCATTATTAATCACTGCTGATGGTCCTTCAGCTCTTTCAGCTTCGTGCCATTCGACTGTCCCTTATGGCCAAGTGAATTTTTATAAACTTTTGAGTCTGATCATACAAATTCTACCCAGTGTTTCATTAAAATGAAAAAGTATTACATTTCTGTATACCCTTCAGCTACTAATTTCTGTAAATTCATAAGAAAAAAAGTCATTAAATCTTTTTGACACTGTTTTGTTCTGTGTAATCCTGTAGGATTTAAAGTTCAGAGGCCCCATATATTCTAAGGATGAAGCATCAGCCCCCATGTAGTCAATGGGAACTCTATCATTTATCTTAGTGGAGGCAGAATTTCAGCCCAGATGCTTGCTTTCTGTTTGAGTTGATTTAGTTCAGAATTAACTAGACTGATAGTGGATTTTTTAAGTGAGAAAAGAGTAGATACTGTTGTTTGGGGTAAAAGGCAGGATGCAATAAAGCATCCTAGAGGGCCTGTGCACCAAATAAATTTACTGTTTTCACTAGAGTTTTAGACACTATAGGGTATTTTCAGATCCCAGGTTCCACTCCAGAGCCCCCAAGGAGGGACAGGGCTAGGCAGATGTTATTTGCAGACTGGTAAGGGTGCAAAAGGAACAGAAAGAGAGGAGTAAATGAAGAGTATGGGTTGATTGGATTTTGGGATGAGTAATAAGAAGAGGAAGATGAGAGTGATCCATGGGGTGGATTTGGTGAGGAAGAGAGATTCAAAGAGAAAAGAAAACTTGGGAAAAAAGTGGGGGGGAAAAAAAAAAGAGATTGAATGAAGTCGGGAGAATACTGGAAGGGAAAAGAGCAAAATTATTCTGATATGAGTTAGTTGTAGTGGGAGGGCTGTGGAACAAAACCGAGTCCATTATTAGTAGCAGTGGAGCGCATGGGAAATACTCTGTCCGTGGTGCTGAAGGAAGAGTGCGGGCAGTACCTTCGGATCCGGCCTGTGTGTCCGTGGTGCTGAAGGAAGGGTGCTGGCAGTACCTTCGGATCCGGCCTGTGTGTCCTCGCAAGTGCCACTCTCCCTAATGGTGCAAGGCAAAGTTCAGAGAACCATAGAATCGTTAAGGTTGGAAACAACCTTTAGGATCATTGAGTCCAACTGTTAACCCAACACTGCCAAGTCCACCATGTCTCTAAGCACCACATCTACACGTCTTTTTAGGAAAGCCAGGTTAAAAAAAAAAGGAAAAAAAAAAAAAAGTGGTGAGTACAATGGTCTCTTTACAGCTTCTTCCTCTTACACGTTAGTTTTGTCTATATTAATTTTCATCCTTCATCTGTTTGTAATGTTTCTCTTCCTTTAGTTCCAGATTTTACCCTAAATTTAGCAGTTGTGTGATACTATTTTGGTTTTCTTCTGTACAGTTTTCATATCACTGGAAATTCATCAAATTCAGCTACTACTGAAACTTGTGTTGAAGAGTAGTTAGCTTGGGTGAACCTCTCCAGAGACAAAAAGCCCCTGTTGAATCTCAGGATAAGACTTTCTTAAACACATTGATTTTCTTGAATTGGGTCTGGGGTTTGGCTTCATTTTTCCAGAATTTCTGTTGCATCTTCTGATGCTTTATCTTCCTGGCTTCTGTGAATTTTGCTGTTCTCTCTGCCTTTTATGCCTTTTATTTCATTCCACTACTTTTTGCTCTCTCCATCCCAACTATTGTTACCTGTTTTCTTACTGCTTCAGCGTGGATCCCTCTCACTCATGTGGAAGGGTTGATTTGTTCAGGGCTGATTGCTCCCATTAATGATTTGCAAGTATCTTTTTGTAGGAGCAGGTATGTGACCAGGCAGATCAGATTAGCCCCCATGTTATGGGCGTAACAGTTGGTGTTTTCTCTAACATTTAAAGTCATCAGAGGAAAAGGGAAAAATAAGACTAGAGAGCAGCAAGATGCTTCCATGACTGTAAGACAACTAGGAATCATGAATGAAAGGTTTGCTGTCAGATATTCCATATCTATATGGAGTCAGAAAATAGTAATAGTAAGAATACTAAATTTCAAAAACCAAAAAGAGCTAAAAGTTTGTCCCTTTACTCATAGAAGTCAGAACTGCACATTCCAGGGACAAAAAAATAAGGTTGGTCCTGCAGGATTTAGGAAAACAAAATGAGTTTGTTTAAATACGATCTCACACAGTTACGCTCAACTAGGTAACTAAAAAAGCAATTAAGGGCAAACCATCAGCAAGGAGACCTGGCAGAACAAAAATGAAACTGAAGATTACTGTTGTTTACCTTCAGCTTCTCTGAACTGAAATTACTTTTTGTTGGTTCTTTATTCACACACAGAGACAAGAGCAGTTTAATCTGTTTTATGTCTTTTCTGAACCTCCTGATGGGAATGATCATTCTTCCAATCTGCCTTATTTGTTCATAAAGAAATAGAAAAGTGGCCAAAAAAATACGTTATTGTAATGTGTTCCTTCAGTTGCAAAATATAGCATTTATAGTTTCTCTCAAAGTTTTCTTCTTCTGCACCATAATTATCATTCCAAACATCATCTAAAATGGAGAATGTGTATCTTTATTAGGTTGTCAGTAGATGTGATGGTTTGCCACTTTTTGTAGATGGATATAGTGACATTGGCCATATTCTCATTAATTTGTCGTATTAGGATGTGTCAGTGCTTTTGCTTTAATGTGCCCCTGAAATGGGATTATAACCAATGTCAACAAAACCAGATAATTAGAGAAGTAAGATATTGCTAGAAAGGTTTTAGTAGTTTTTGCAGCTAGAGTCAGTCACAGAAAAATTACACATAAATATCCCTCATGCATTCTCTAGAGCCCCTGTGTCTCACATTCAGAGTTAAAATATCTAAAGATGAGCAGGAAAATGAGGATGAGGATGTCATGTTCGTACTCAGACTGGATAGAATCTTATTCCTCAAGGATACTCAGCGCATTCCTCATTGTGCTTTTATATTGAAAATCTGTAACCCAGTTGTCTCCGAAGAATTCAGGCTCCCAGAAATTCATTATTTCTTACCAATTACAAAAACTTTTACCACATGAAACCAGCCCATCAGAAACAAAACCTTTACCTTGGCTCCCTGCTTTTCGTATTCTTTCCCAGTGAGGTGGGGCATGGTCTTTCCTACTGCTTCCCCAAAGCGAGCAATTCGGTAGCAGAACATGTGATCCCCCAGAGCCAGGAAGGCAGCAAGGAATGCTTTCGTCTTCTCTTCCCAGCCTTCTGCTGGACCTAACCCCAGGAGAGGTCTCAAAGAGGTCATGTAGTTCTAACAATTGTTTGCCCAAGCTAATCATAAACTTCTGAAGAAGGTAGTCTGATTCCTCATAAAGATTCCCCCTTCACCAAAACCCCTGTGCTGTAATTTGTCTGTTGTTCCTTGTTCTGTCCTCGCAGATACGGAGAACAATCTTCAAGGATAACTGCTTGCTTTATGACAAGCATTTTCTCATTTCAAGACATATCATGGCTCCCTTGTCGAGTCTTTCCTTTCTCGACTAGTTCAATCTATTTCCTTTTTTCATTTTCTTACAAGTCATATTCAAAATTTTATCAATTTTACTGTTCCCCTCTGATCTCTTATCCTCATCTTATCCTCTTATCCTGTATGTCTTGTTTATACTTTTGCCCAGACAGAACCATATTCCAGCTGAGGGCATCAACAATGCTTAATAGAGCAGAATAATTATCTCCCATGTTTTAGTTAAGACTTTCCTGCTAATACACTCCAGTAAAAAGAGTTTACTTTTTTTTTTGCAACAGCTTGACAATTTTGATTCCTATTCAGTCTACAGTCCTTTGACACTCTGGGATCCTCTTTTGTATTATTTCTACCTAGTCAATCCCCATTCCGTGTTTATTCCTTTGATTTCTGCTTTGTAGTGATGCTGCTTTGTATTTGTATATACTGACTGTTGCCTTATTCATTCCTCCCGTTTCCCAAGACCATTTTTCTCTGTAACCTCCAGAGCATGACAGCTCCTTTCCTCATTTCTGTGGTTTCTATGCCTGCTCCCCATTCTTATCCAAACAGCTGATCTATGGGTTTTTTAATCTCAAAATGCCTCCTCATTTAACTGAATCACGCCAATTAGCAAAAAGTCCCTCATGTGAAGACAGACTAATGTAAAATATGAAATAAAGCTCCTCCGATCCCTGTGTTCATTTTAGGGTATTTTGTGCTGGCTGGGTGGTTTTGATTGCTGGTGTTTGGAGGTGAGGAGGAATGTTGTCTATTTAGCAGTTACTCTGAGTTATCCTGGTATTATCTGCATTCTCTGAGGACTGAGCCTCCGGAGGCCCTGAGCCTGCCCAGCAGTCCATAGGAAAGGAACAGATGTACCAGCTTCACAGATCCATGGGAACAGGATGCTGATCCAGGGTAATGTTCGTTCTGTTTGGCAAGGTGATTATCAAACTGGTCAAAACCCAGGAGCCTGCTTCTCACTGTTGGGAACTGAGCATCTTTCCTGCTGATAGTGCCTGAACCTAAATCAAGGCATTAGGAGCAAAGCACTAATTCCTAAGTACTGGCAAAGTGACAACAAGAAGCCAAGGTGGGTTTGTGAGGTTTGTGGGATTTTTATTTTTTTTTTTTTCCCTAATCACAAACTGAGCTGTTGAAAACTTCTTAACAAGGAGAGCTATTTCGTGTAAGGAAAATCAACTATCTGAGGCTAATAGCTGCAACAGGCATGGAACAAGAAATGCAAGTCACATATCTCGGTACATAAAAGAAATCTGAGAGTGTGTCCTTTGTGCACTGCGCCTGTGACTGTGCTGCCTGTGGGAGAACTGTTGTGGCTGGAGCTATGGGCAAATAGTATGTGATGGCTAGAGTCAGTACCAGCCTGTGGTTTTACTGTGGTGTAGGCAGTTGCACCACTGGATTCTGCAGTTTCTCTACCAGCTGGGACCAGAACACTCTTTGTGGCCAATCCTTCCATCTTTAGAGCTCCTCTATGTCAGCAGACTTCCAAATCAGGATTGTACAGTAAATCAAATACAAATATCTGGAAGTGAATCATATTTACAGTAATAATTGATGCTTTTCTTTGTATTTCCCAGTTTTCTTTTTACTGGTTCAGTGCATGGGGAAAACACATCAACGCTCCTCCCACAGGCGTGTTATCATATGATCTGTGCTGTGAAATGTGAGTGTCAGTTATGTAAAATGCACTTTGATACTCATGTGGTGTCACTTTACCTTTTAATAATAGCAAAGCATAGATGGTATGTGTGGTAAACAGTTTAATTTGGTCAATAGTTTAATTTGGTCTGCAACTTAATGACGTTTTAAAGTATGCGCTGGCATTTCTGCTAGGCTGCCTGCTATCATTTTAGCCTTGACAGGGCAAATAAAGGCTTACTAACTCAAGAAGGAATTAGCATGAAACATGTCCATCAATCTCCATAAAGAAGCATTATGTAGTAGAATTTTATTAACTCTGAAGTAAAGGCGGTATAATTGAACAGAAATGTGTGCAGCAACTGATAGGGTTGTCTTGAGAAATCCTCAGCATTGCTAGTTTTCATTCTTTTTGAGCACAATTTTAATTCTAGCTTGCACTTTTTTGTTATCATTCCTCAGCCTATGGACGATACTAAATATTTTATTTTGAGAAGCTATGTGGAATAACCTGTGTTTCTTACCCATCAAAAGGACTGTCTGACCTGAAATCAGATAAAGTGCACACAGGAGGGTACATTCTATCACCTATATGCTGCAAAGTCACTTCTAGTTCAGCTGGCTGCTATTAGTCCTATCTAGTAAAATAGTTCACAGCATCCTATATTGATAGCAGAAGATAAATGTTACAGTAGATGCACTTTAAAAGTTCATTCCAATTTTAGAAGCGTTAGTAGTAGCTGAAATATCCAACATTTTAGGTATGAAGAGTATCACTGGAATTGATATTACCTCTGCAAAAAGATTCTGAGAATCTGTTGTAAATTGGCCTGGCTATTATGAACACATTCTATTTTATAGCATTATATACTGCACAGCATGTACACTTTGGGAAAAAATGGACATAAATTAACCTTGTAAATGGTTTTATATCTTGTATTGGATGAACTGCTGTGAGTCTAATCAGAAAAGCATGGAAATAAAAGAGATTCCCATTGATTTTCATGATCTTGGGTTCAGATCCTACGTGTGTGAGCATAAAAGTCATATTGTGACACATTCAAGCCCTAAAAAAATTAACATACCTTTGCTCAGTTGCTTAACATGTAAAGCTGTATGTCTTCGTATTAGTTAGATTCAGGAATGCCTTATGCACCAGTATAACTCTTCCCTTGCATGCAGAGCTCCTGTTGATTGCAATAGGAGTCTCATGCATGGAAAGACAGTAGAGTCAGCCTTAAAAAGGTGAGTGAGCAAGAAATTATCTACTCTGCTTTCTTTACTCAGAGTGTATTACACAAGCTTGGTGATTTTTCAGTCATTAATTACAACTGACATGAAATAAGACTGAATTAAGTTATTTCTGTTGCTTCTAAGATGTTATTTTACAGGGTTCCCTATAGCTTCTCCATTTTTGAGTCAAAATGTTTGTATCAATTGCGTATCTGTAGCCAACTTGTTGACATTACAGAATGTTGAGAAACTCTGGTAATCACTTAATTTTTACCTCATTCCAACCTCTCTCAAGTTTTGCAGGTCTATAGCTGTGTAGCTGAAATCCGCAACATTGAAATCAGAATGAGGTTTTTAGTTGCTTGAGTAGGTCAGTGATTTCGGGACACAATTTTTAGTGAGATCAACATTCTTAATTTACTTTAAAAGCCTATTCAGTCCTTCATATAGTCCAACAAAATAACTGTCCTTGATCTCTAGAAGTCTTTTCCTTTCCTTTCAAAAATACTGAGAAAGCATCTTTAACTACAGAACTTTTAACTACAGAATGAGCTGTGTTAACTACTATATATTACTGCCTACCACCTAGGTATGATTTGCTGCAACTGCATCCTATGCAGAAAAACCTTTGGTTTGGACATTGGAAGTGTTCTAGTGATACTTAAACCCAGCAGGTTTTTCATATCCTTGTGCTACACTATAGTGGCTTGCAATTGATTTCTTTATAAGCAGCTGGGCTGTGAAAGGGGGAAAATGGACAAAAGTGCATTAATTCTTTGCAATCAGATCAAGATGCGGCACTTGAAACTGCTCATTATTAAATCCAGAATGTTTTTTGCTTAAGATACCCCAGAGGCCAGATACATATGACATTAATAATACTCAGTTATCTGTTCCATCAGTTCACTCCATCAGCTTTATATGACACTTTGTAGAATTCTTCATTACTGGGTTCAGGACCCCAGACGAAGCAATGGTGTGACCACCTCAGTCCTGTGAGTTTCCCCAGCAGAGAATACAGTGAAGACATTGCTAATTGCTTTCATGAAATGCTTCAGTTTGATGATATGCACAAGTAACCATCTAGGTATCTGGACTCTCAGATCCCTCACAGGAGAATTCCCTGGATTATTAAAGAGACATCCTTCCTTCTTTTTATTTTATTTAAGTTACAGAATCCATTTGTATGTTTTTATTAGAGACAGTAAAGACTGGTTTTGCCTTGCTTGGTCTCAGTGCACCAGTATTTTTAAGCCTGCGAAATGCTTCTACCTTCATCACTGATGTCTGTGCGTCTCACTGTTTTCTTTCCAAATCCTCGTTATTGCTTTCTTATATAAATAATCTTGAGTGTGAGGCCAAAACTGGATTCAACAAACAGCAAGGAATGGAAAAAAAGCTGGGGAGGAAGACAGAAAGATATCATTAGACATTTCGATAGTATGGAAACATTTATTAAATACGTGCAGTATTGAAATAGAAATATTTTTATGTAAGATTTTGTAGAAACAACTGCTTAATACTTTTTCCAGCTCAGACTGAGGACCTCCATATGCCTTGTAACATTTGGGGCTATGTAGTGAGTGCTGTACAAAGGTATTACAAGGTACTTGTATGAGGTATTTGACCCATTGATTATGGATATGGCATTAGAAGTAGCAGTTCTTAGGCATATAGCTCTAATTTTCCATGCAGATTCCCCACATTCTTCTATAGAAGTTTATTCTTTCTGTCCTTTCTTTACTTAAAAGTTACTCTTTTAATTGCAATAAACAGCACTTTTTCTATAATCTGGAAATACTGTGTATTTTTCTTAAAATAAATCACTTCTGGGCTAAGCTGTGGATTTGAGTTGCAGAAAACAATCTTTGTGAAATCAATTAGCTTTTAATCACCCCAAATATAACTTTTAGAGGTTTCTGGCACCTCAAATGCCATATAATTCATGCATAGCCCAAGTGGTACTGCTTTGCTGAAAGAAAGTATGGCTTACTTTCTACATTTCTGTGTCTCGTAAGTATAGCTGTGATTTTTTTTCTTTTCTTTCATAATAAAAACTTGGGAATTGGGCCTTTTTTTTTTCTAGCAATAAACAGCTGTGCTCGGGCAGGCTAGTTCAGTTGCATGTGTTAGATAAGTTATCGAGATACAGATCACTAAGTGGTAAATATGTAAATATTTATGAGTCTAAATAGGTTTGTGCAAGAAAAATTCACATCTCCAAGGGTATTTCTTGGTGTCCTGTAGCAATCAAAGCTTCAGAAATGGGCTGTAGGAAGATAAGCTTTGAATTCTTTAGTGTCAGATAATTTTCCTCCCATATAACAAGGGCAGCCAGAATGTGGCAAAATTCAAAGCTTGCGATTTTTCATTGCTTTTAAAATTTGAGGTAAAATAAATAAATAAATAAGAGGTGCTCAGGGAAGCAGTATTTGCATTTCTTCTAACTTGGGGCCCAATTATCAAATTCAAATACTGTACTGTGTATTTTATTCTGTATTTACTTTACTGTGTATTACAACTCAAGACAAAATGGGAAAAAAATTTCTGGGATAAGCCTGCAGAAAAAAAACCAATGGAAGTGTGATGATATGTTGAGTTTGGGCATGTCTACTAAGCCTGTAATACATACTCTGTTTTACCTTTGTATCTTGTGCTGAATTTACTGGAAATACATCATTGGAATCAGTGTAAAACTTTCATGACACTTGTTCCTCTTGTGCATTTTGCATAAATGTGTTTTGCGTTTTGTAGGGGATGTCATGTCCCTGAGCTTCCTGGAGGGGGATGAGATGCAAACAACAAGGGGGAAAAAATGCTTTTTCAGTGCTAATTGGTTGTTCAGTTTGTTGGAAATTCTAGAATTTATGTACATTCAGATGATAGATGCGAACACCAGGTGCTTGGCACTGTTGAAAATGAGTGTCCTGGAACTTGCTTATTAAGGCATTCGATAGAATTGTCTTGAGTTTCTTCTCATCCCGCTTCATCTGTTCCCTGTGCAGTGTGTAACCTGTCCCATGGCTGGGCCAATGCAGCTGGTAGCAACTTTTTTTTTGGTAGCATTTCTGTAGACTGCCGTGTCAGAACAGTGGTTCTTGCATAGTCCATGTGAGGTTCACTTGTAGCTTTCCACTAAGCTGGGAAAACTGCTGGAAGAAACTTCTTGCTGGTTCATTTCAGGAATCTTCAGACAGGCGATGAGCTAGGATAAAAATTGGTGGTTGGTAGGTGTTGTGATTTTTTCAAATTCCATTGCAGTCCGTTAAAATGATTGAATAGCATCAGCAACAGGATTAGACAAGGGCTCTATAGTTGCCTTGAATATAGAAGTTCACTCTTTATTCAAAGTTGCCTACCTCTGAATATGTCAGAAATGTTTCCCTGATTTGCAGAATAGGGAGATAGTAATTTATCATTTGAAGATCTTATAAGCATAGTGTTGAGGGCTAGAAAGAAAACAGTTCCTGATTTAATGTGGCAATAACAGATGGATTACATTCACCTAGCAGGAAAATGTTAGTCTGGAATTTTTTCTTGGGTTTCTCATGGAGAAGAGCTGTTGATATTCTGCTGAAATGTGCTGCAAGACAGGCACATCATTATTTTACAATTCTTCAAAAGGCCAAACCTTGCCACTGAAATGAAAGAGTATTGCTTTCTTTGTTGCTTATTCCATAGACATTAACAACTCTCTTCATTAAAACTGTACAATATAGTGAAAAGAATTTTTTTATTATTCATAAATAGTGGCTGTTGGCCTGGAGAGCAGCCAGAAAAATGAGTGATATAATGGGGCCCTTGATTTTAAAAAGTTTTATTTGTATTTGAGCTCTGGCAGCAGCCTTTTATTAAATGAAAGCTGTAGTGCTGCTCATAATACATTTTGCGTGATGGAAGATCGGCTCCAAACCTACCATAAAGTCATTGCTTAAGTGACAAAGTTAATCAAGCTCCTGATCATTTGGGTCTCCTCAGATCTGATTAATGAAAAATAGACAAAACATTAATACAGTCAATTTTGAGAGGGAAAAGAAGCATTATGGGTAACCAAGTTGTTTATAAATAGATAAGGAATGACCTAAGATGACTGCATAAACAAGTTATCAGCATAGAAGTAAGGTATAAGCTTTTTGAATCTGTTCAGCATTTTATTAATCTTCTTGTGTTGCTCGAACTGTTTGTTCAGGTGCATGAAGGATTAAAAAGTGCACACCAAATATTTCAGCAGGGAGGCAGTAAAATTCTGATGGCATGATAATAACTTTGGAAAAAAGGGCTATATCAGTTTTCTGGCAGCTGCATTTTGGCTGCTATCCGTTCAAAACTGTTTCATGGAGCAAAACGGTATTCTAGTGGTGTTTTTTTGGCTCTGGGAAAAAGTTGTGGAAGCTTGGGCAACATTAAAATAGTTGTTAATGAGTTGTAAAATCATGAATGGACAGAGGTACAAAAGAGGTACAGGAGAAGTTGCAATATTTTGCAAACCTGAAAATTGATTTAATCAATTTTCTTCAGTTGCAGTTAGTGAATTTAAAGTGGCTTGGGGACACTTGGATGAGTAGAAGAGAAATTATTTTAACTGATGTGACCATCACTATCAGCCAGTAGTCTACAGTGTAAACAGATACCACAGTGTGGTTTAGGACCACTCCATAAATTGTCATTACCTGAGGCAGGGCCTTTGTTTTGATATCCCTCAATAGACTATGTAATTGTGCTTTTTAAGTCTATTAAATCACAGAAGGATTTGAGAATCACCGAATAGGGATCTGTCATAGAGGTCACACTACGGCAGAGCTTGTGCTCCTCAAGGTGAAGGTTGTAGCTGTACTTACTGGCACTAGAACCAAGCATGTACTCTTTCCCTAGGAGCAAAGGTTTGTCCAACAGTGCTAAGAGAATCCCAAGGTCAGCTTTTTGGACAGGTGAAAGATAAGCTGTTGCAGGTGGTGGACAGATTTTCCTTTACCTTGCTCATTAGCGAAGTTTAGGTGCATATATGACCCTACTCATTTTCAGGAGAGGTCAGAATGTTTACCCCAAAAGTTCACCCAAATTAAGGATACATTATATTAGTTTCAGATGGTATGAAAAGCAACAAAATTTTTCTTCTATTGTTTCTTAAATTAAATTTCTTATGGAAGTGGGTACTTCAGCACAGCAGCTGTTTTCAGGTAGTGCAGAAGTACCTTTCCTTCAACTTTTTTAGGCTCATATACTGAATAGTTTTGAAAACCTGTAATTTCTCCTGTTTTTCTTGTAAACCTTTCTTTAAGAGCTATTGCTGGCAAATCCTTAAAATATTCTTTCAAGTCTTATACAAAGTAGTAAATGTCTTTGATATGTAATAAAAAGATTCAACGTATACATATGCAATTGTATTAGCTAAGCTAAAAAGGATGGGGCTTTCACAATTTATGCCTCATCAGTAGAGCCCTGAGAGCATAATCCTCTTCACGGGGGGAAATTGTAACTCAAGTGCTTGTTTTGACAGACGTTGTGATCTGTAGTCTTGAACGATAACCACTCTCACAGAAATCAACAGGAATATCAATAGGAAGACATACAGTATTCTATAGGAGCTGGGTTTTGCTCTCCTAAATCAAGCTTGGTTTAGAATGATGGAGATTTTACCATTCCTGGGTAGCTCTTTCTGTCACGGTGGTGTAGACAAGCCAACAAACAATGGGCCTTATTTCCACATCCTGGGAAATGGCTGTTCTCTGTGGCTGTGCGAAATGGATGTAGGAGATTTGGCTTTGTTAGCAACACTGGTTTTATACCTACTTTACTCTGACTCTCCGTAAGTGCAAATAACTGTGTGTTTTTAGAGGAAGACACCGTACTGGTTCATACCCAGTTTTTATAATATCTGGAATTTGTTTATTGTTATTCTTTGGCTGAAGGCAGCATTTGTTGATAGATCAGGTGACTAGAATTATATAGTAACTTTCAACATTCAAGTAATGCTGTCTTTACCATCAAGAGCCTTGCAATGAAAAGGAATCATATTTTAAAATGTAGCTTTCTAACTAATTGTACACCTGTGTAACCATCTGGACCGTTGGTATCAGCCCCAGTCCCCCCTTGCAACTATCAGTGAGATTTGGAGATGTCTTCCATTCCAACATCATACATCACTGAATCTGCTCTTACAGCTTCTTGTTAATATTCATGAAACATGCTTTTGCGGATTTGTATTGCAAAAAATCTTAATACCTACCACTGTGCACATCATTTGGAATGAATGATTTTGCCCGCTTGAACATTACTAGCCTTGTTCCTATTAAAAAAAAACCCCATATTTTATGTAAGCATCTTGTTGGACAAATTGTTTAGATGATGAAAGTTTTTCCTGTAGGCATGTTTGTTGCTTATCTTAAATTTTTAAGGATTTGGTAATGTAAAGCAGTAGAAAGCTTTGCATCAAATAGACTCAACTCTTTGAGTTTATCTCTAATGACTGCCCCAGGAATAGAGAGCAGGTTGTGGGAATTATGTTCCAGTCAATGCATGACCCAAGCTGAAAGATTTGCCTATAAAACTTGGTTAAAGGAGTGACTTGGGATACTGGGTTGAATTTTCAGATGTGGTCTGCCACTTGATGGTTTTGAAACCAAGGGTACTTATGCTTCTAAAGACAGGTTTAGTGATGTCACCTCTAGGAAGTATCGTATCTAGGAGATATCTCTAGAGAGATCATCTCCAGAATTGCTCTGGGAAGCAACTCTGTTTTAAGTTGGAGTTTAAATAGGGTATTATGATGATTCTTACACATACTGCATATGAATCTTAACATATATATACCTTCAAAACTCTGCCTCCTGACTTTCAGGGTCCTCAAGATGAATTCTGGAAATGAGCGATCATACTTCTGACAATATTCCCGTAGTCCAGAGTTATTAAAATAATTATGATTCGTAGCCAGGTTTGATTCCTTTATTTTGTCAGGGCTAAGTCATTGTCACTGCAAAATTCAATTTTCAATTAATGCATCTGTTTTAAGAAAATTGCACAGAATTTAAGGGGGGAAAGACAAAAGGTGGTGGACAATGAACATGAAGCATTCACAGCCAGACTCTAACAACCAGCCCTCAGGTGCAGCTGAGCATGGGGGTAGGATTATGGGTGGGGTCTTGCAAGTCAAATCTTGAGTGAAGTGACATCCCCTGCCAGAAGTCAAGACCCTGGCAGTGATTGTGGGTGTGAACTTGAGAGCCCCGCATAGCCCCACATGGAGGTGGACAGCTGGCAGCCAAAGCAGCGAGTAGGAGCAAAGGGGGAAGAAGAAAATCTTCATAAAGACTGATAATGTAAATAAACCAAAATTTTAACTTCAGGCTTATCTGCAATTTCCTCTTTTAACTGGGTTGTTCTGCCACTGGTACAATGCTGAAGGTCTGTTTTGGAAAAATCTGAAACGCTCTCTGCGTTTCTAATGATCTGCTTAGCTTATGTACATGCACTTAATAACACCTGGTAGTGCTTGTACAAATTGTACCAAATCCCATCTGAACCCCATGCAAATAATATTTTAGCCCATCTAGAATATTTCTGAATTTTGGACTGGGAATGGGTTGCTCTGATTCTCTCTGGAAGGTTTCATACGCCTTTGTAATAATTTCCATATTTCTAGCATTGATTTCCAGTTAATGCAATCAACTTGGCTGACAGTCTATGTCCTGAAGTCAAGATTTTCTTTTATTATATACAGAGAGATGAGCAATCAGCAAATCCAGTGAAATCTGACAGTCTCACGTTAGGCTGCAGCATTTTTAGAGATGAAGGTATAAATAGACATTATTAGCTTCCATAGATTTTTGGAAGATTTTGTTAAACTACTTCTCTTTCCTGATTTTACTTTGGAAGTGAACTAACTCTTTTCTATAACTGTCTGGGTTTGGTCTAACAAAGTAATGACAAGCAAAATAAAAAGAGGTTAGATTAAAGTTGCTTTGCCAGCTCATTTGTAATTGGCTGCTTTCGTGACAGTGACAGATGAAGTGTATGGACTTTTTTGGCTACGATATATGTTCTGTCCCTCTGCGCAAACCCCACATTCAGAGAAACGTTCGTTCAAAGCATTGCAGGAGAGCTGCAAGGAGTAAATAGTTAATTAACAGATAAAGAACCAGCAGATGATGTTTAAAAATATGGCTTGATATCTGGATTCTGTGAGCCACAGGAAGCTTGCTGGAGGTTGGAAAAGGGTTTCCTCTAGCAGCAATTTGTTTCTTTCAACAGGGAGAATGATGTTAGGTAGTAATCAACAGAGAGTATGATAACATGCCTGCTAAAGTTGAGAAGAAAAATTCTCTGTGGAGAGAAGAGACAAAGCCTGAACATCGTATAGTTTTGATCCTTCTTCCTTCTCATGCTGAGGAGAGAACATAATGTTAAAAGTGAGGCTACTCCTAAAGGTACATATAAGCAAACAAAACAGAAAGCTCAAACAGTATTAATGGAAAAATACTGAACTCCAGCCTTTGAGCAGATGGACATGAAACGGGATGTGTTTACTGTTGCATATTCTTCAGATCACAGTGGGTGCTGAATGAAAAGGGAAACAAAACATGAGCAGAAGTACTATTACACAGACCACCAGCAATTAGTTAGCAGCAAACAAAGGGATCCACACAGAGCGCTAGGAGCACTCCAGGAATATTTGCAAACCACAGAAATGTCACAGGATACTCAACCTGTGCAATCAAGGACCTGAATAACACTAAAGGACTATTTAGCTAAGCTGTACCAAATGATTGGCTCATGCAATTATCAAATCTTAAAAGATGAGTTAATTCCTGGTAGATTAGTAATAAGAACAAAGAAGGAGATCAAATGAGCATTCAGAGAATCTATCTGAAGTCTATCAAGATCTCTAGACATTTAAAAAACAGTGAGCAGGCTCATACTGAACACAGAGACTAAAAGGAGCAGACAGGTACATCGTTAAGTTAGGGAATTCATGAAAACGGGTAGAAGAATTGAAACAAAACTAATGTGAAAAGAGAATCATACAATTAGCAGATAAAAGACAACAGAATACCTATGGGTAGTGCAAAAAATAACATGATAATGGAAAATAACCAGCCTAGGGACTATTGCAGCAAAAGAAATCAAACTTACAGATGGGAGAATTGAAGGGAAAATGCATGTTAGTACTTCAGTTGACCACATACTGGACATCAACCAACACATACAGATGCTGGAGAATATCATTTGGGATTAGTCCAGCAGGTGGAGAAATGTCAATGCCACAAGCAAAAATTAACAATAGGGTGCAAAGATCTGTGTAGAACTGATGGTGTAATATTATGTAGCTGTGGAAAGACAGTGGATTCCAAATTTTCTTGCAGAGAGTTTAAGCATACAGTGGCCAAGCACAAGGAGACCAAGTGAGAATTTAATTGTGAAGGCCTGATTAGAAGAAGTTATAAAGAGCAAAGCAAATTCTTGGCATGCAATTACTGAATGCGTAAGAATTCCATAGATGGCCTCAGTTGCTGTCCAGTGACAGCACTTCTTGTCCAGATATGCACCTATAGGAATATCTCTGCCCTCAGCATCACTGGAAGCAGCAGTAGTCAAGGAGGCAATGGGCAGAAAGGAAAAGCAGCACACAAAAGCTGGAAGCCAGTACAGTCAGCAAGATCAGAGTCTCCTACGAACTACAACCTAGAAATCCTGTTAAGAGCAAAATATTTCCATTGGACAAATAGGTTACGTGGAAGCAATCTACAAGCCACATGAGCAAATACATCCTTTTTCATATAACCTGCCAAGCATTGGGTACATTTTTCATAAAACCTCCAATATGTTCAGTGACTACAAACAGAAACCAAAATTATCTACTGACGCAGGCGTTCTAGTGAGATTTAATTAGTAGGACACAAAAGGAATCCATAGCAAAGATACCAGACTCTCCAAACACCACCACCAGAGTACCAACTATAACGCATTCTCTTACAATCAGAAGGAAGATTTTCCCAGATTATTGGATTAAATTGCGTGTAGGTGATACACAAGGTTTTGTGTGATGTGAAGGTCTGAAAGTAGGACCCAAAAAAAAACAGTAGAAAAAGACTTCAGTCAGAAATAAGACTGATGAACTTAATCATATAAGGACCTTTATCATAATCAGTACATTTTTACCTGTTTTATGGCAGTAGGATTTTAAGGGAGCGTAATCAAATGCTGAATAAGTAAGCCAGTTATGACACTCATGCTTAATATTGCTTTTTTAGATAAAATGACAGAAGGTGTTTTGTGATCGAGAGCTTCCCCGTAACATATTATATCATATGTTAATATCCTTATGCAGCAGGTAATATCTAGGAATGTGGAGAATGCCAACTGCAGGGAAGTGTTCGTTGGGCATAGAGTAGAAAGCAGACAGAACTGCGTGTCTTTTTGTACATGAGCACCGTCAAAACACTTAGCTTCAAAGAACTTTAACAGATCTGACAGGTCATTGGACTTATATGTTATTGGCATTAGAGGTTCTACTAGTAAAAATTAATGTGTAAAAATATTTGTGGTTAGCCAGTTTGTATCTTGTCCTGCTCTCGGGAAAAAGGAAAATGAAACCTTTCTCCTTGCCCTACTGCATATCCGTATAAATTAGTTCTTCCCTAAATACATCATGAAGGGGGAAAAATGAAACATGAGAATTGTGTTGCTATAGGTAATAATACATTTAGTCTGATGATACTACAGATACAAGTTCTAAAATGAAAAATATGTATCAAATCAATTTTCCCATGGAAATTTTGCAGGCAAATTACAGGGAGGAGCAGATGAAAGTCAAACATCTCGGTAACAAGAAATCAGAAATCGTAATATATAGGCACTAAAGCAAGGGTATAACATTTAGGTTTGCTTTCTGCAATTAGTGGTTTTGTATTTTTAGTCTTTTTAGACTGGTTTTTTCCCTCTCCTGATCAACCTGCAGGATGGATTTCTGTAATACGGTGGCTTTCAGCTGGGTAGTCCGCTCACCCCCTCAGGACTTTGTGGGCTACTTTAAATGAGCCTGGAAAAGGGAACCACAGGTAGTAAACCCACTGCTGAAAGAGTTAAAATTGCTTTCCTCCCCAGCTGAACTTTCTTATTGGTCTGAAAATCACAGAGAGTTAAAAATTGGTGGTATTACAATTTTGTTGTTCTCTAGTAGCAAAGACAAACTGACACATACACCGATTAATGCAAATTCAAGTTCTATTTATATTTTGTCACTTCCGTGATTATTCTGATCTCTCAAAATATTTATTTTTGCATCTCCTTTAACTTACTTCTACATTAAGTTCTTTAAAGGCATTTTATGTAAAGTAATATACGTTTAGGCAGGTTCAGTCAAACGCAGCATTTTCTAATCTTTTTCACCGGGTAGGAATAAAGAGTCTCTTGATACTCAGCTGAACAAATTGTTATGAAAATAGTTCTCTATCCCCTGCCTGTGGTAACGTTCTTCATTTGCTACTTCTATTAAGTAAATTTAGAATGCCTCTATCAATTTGAGTAAATCCAAAAGAGAAGACATTTTCTTACATTTCAAAACGCTCTATCTCAGCTTACACTGCTTAGATATTTTTTTTCCCAAAAAACTTTTGAGGTTTTTGGTAACATCAGCTTAAAAAAGATGAAACTTACAACAACAAATCTAGATTTAAAAAAAAAAAATTGTAAGTTTTGCTGAAGCATGTTTTCTTTTTTAATATACTCTGATAATAATGGCTTTTCTGTCATACTTTCCTAGGGTTAGGATGTTAACAGAACAATTTTTGGGACCATGTCTGTCAGTGATAAAGTCCAGTGACCTGGCAATGCGTACAAAGAGGTTTTGAAATACTGCACATTTGTGTTCTTGCTCTCTTCTTAAAAACTAGGTTCTTTCAGCCCTTTTTTTTTTTTTTCTTCCAGACCTAAAAACCATAAATACTGAGATCAGTGGTTCGACTTTTGGTTGGTGTGAATGTTATATAAATCATTGTGAAATATGTGACGTGTTCCTGACAGACTGTATTCTTGGGTTTTGCTGGCATGATAAAAATGTGTTTGAAAAATTTGGGAAGTTTGCTTTAATCTCAGCGTTTGGCCTTTGGTTCTGTTGTGGCTCTGCTTTGCTCAGTGGTTGGCTAGCCACGGTAGGTTTGCTGGGAGTAGAAGAGAGGAAAAGTTGGGAGTCTTTACGACTTTTCACTACTTTCTCCCACTAGTAACAACAACAACAGCTAGTTAACCCACTGTATTTGACTCAAGCTGTGCTCCTCCTCTGGTCTTTGTGGTATACACTATGAGGTCCCAGAATACTCTTCATACTGCTGCCAGTCTCCTCCCATCACCACACAAAGCTGCTGATGTTACTGTTGACCATCTGTGCAGAAAGACTGAGGAACAAGCACGCACTCACCAGAATGTTCTTATACCTCACTGAACGCATGTGCAATACAGAAAGCAGACATGAGTGTGTTGCAAAAGAGCCATTGTTGTCTAGCAGTAAGGCTTGTTCTAAAAAGCTTTGGAAAAATTCTCGGTGGATTATTTTTCTTATACAGCAATATACTCTTGGGATCTAGCTAGTTCTGCAATTACTTTGCACCTCTTCCTCCTGGAAAAAAAATAAAAATAAATGGATTAGTGTAGTATAACTATGGTAAGACAAGTTGATTTCGTCCTTGTGCTGTTTAAGTGATGGGAAGCATCAAATTTTTCTGACTTTAATCCTTTTTGATTAATTTGCCCTATTTTATCCTTAAAGTAATACCTTTCTCTCCTATAAAACCATTCCACAATAACCTAGAACATTTAGGGCCACCTTTCTGCTCTCAGTTATAAAACTGTAAATCCACAGTAATGCTAGAGTTTGAAGGCTTTGCTTTCAATTTACACTGGAATAACTGAGAACAAGAAGGAGTTCTGGCTCTTACAGTAAAAGTAAAGGAAAAATAAAAAAGCTGTCCTTGAAATTTTATATAAAACTACAATCCCAGGATAGCAGCAGATTATACTGCCAGCTCTGCAGGTTTAGTCACAGGTAGGAGTATGCGACTAGATCATCACAGTGTCAAGGTCCTGCTTAGAAGAAAGGTCTCTCCAGATTGTAAACATTTTATTGAAGGAATTCGTATTTTTGCTTTTTCCTTCAGGCTCATTTCTTGTGAACTCAAAATTTTCTCTATTTAGTACATTTACTGCTGTACCAAAATGATTGCATGATATACTAGTTCTACATACAAAGATGTAATAAGCAAATGCACTGCTTTTATGATATATATCTTTTTTGGTTTGTTTAAATTCTGAAACTTTGAAAGGTAGCATTTATGTTAAAGTAAATGTCTAGATTCCCCCCAAGGGAATAGTCTTCTCCCAAGATTTTGGTATGCATGACAAGGTTTTGGTGTTTGACTTGAGCAAGTATAAACCTTCTAGTGCAATGATTAATGTGTTTTTTCTCATGTGTACCCTCTTTGAAAACGTAAGCTATACACCAAAGAATATAAACGTGCTATTTTCAATGGATGAATATTCCCATTAGAAAAATGTCATTCTTTGCTTATGACTTTTGCAAGTCTCTGGACTTGTGTTTAAATGGGTATAGGTGCCATATTGCCCTTTAAGTTAGGGAGCTTGAGTGATAGTAATGTCAAGAAACATTAATTTTCTTTGCTTTGAATTTGTAACTTCAGTTGCCTAGATCCACAAATAGCCTTAGTTTCCAGGGCTGTGAGACCAGTTCATCATCTTTATGGATCTTAAATGTAGCCAAAACAATAAAAGTAAGTTCCACAAGGAAGCTCATTTGCTGCCAAGTGACAGGAGCCTTTAATTCCTTCCTAGAATCTGACAGCAATACTCCTAGGAGAACAGAATTCAAAAGCAACAGGTAACAGCCTCCCATCTCACCCCTCACTTTCAGCTTATCTGCAGAATATTTAAATAACTTCATTTGAATTTTTAAACCTATCATTAGTCCATATCTTTAGGCATCTTCGGATATTTCTCTTCAGTGTTCTTCCCTCAACCTGTCACTTTGATTAATTAATTTAGGAAGAATGTAGCAATAAAAATGATTCCTCAGAACCATATGAAATGGGTTCTTGTGATGTATGTGTTGAAACTGGAGTTTTCCATTGAATCTCACTGTTGACATAAAAGCTTTATCAAAAACATTAATGTTAGTTCAAATGTTTTCAGATATGCATTAAAATGAAAAAACCCACATTTTTGTCATTTACTTTCCAAACACTGTTTAAAAAGTATTTCTGCTATAGTAGAAAACCAATAAAATTCAAAGCAATGTTTGGGAAAGCAGCCAAGGAATATCCTAGAGTTCAGAAAAAGCCCCTCTTGTTGCAGGAGTATGACACAGAATAGGGACTGGTTTTTCTCTTGCTTTCAAATACACCTTTAACAGAAAGCTTAGCGTGACATCGGTAGCAGTTTTTCCTGAAAATGGATTGCATTATCAGGTCCCAAAGCTTTTATTTCACCTGGTGATCCATCAAGGCTTTCAGCAAAACATTCTAGCTGGAGCCCTAATAGTAATCTGTCTGGTGACTTCTAAATGTAGACGTGTCTGAAGTGTATCAAATATTGCTAAGACAACTAGAAAGAAATCTGATAGCAACAGTCAGCTTCTCCTCAAACTTAGGTAATAAGTAGAATGGAGTTAATTTTCATGACAGATAATGCAGTTGTTAAGAGTCAGTCGGCTATAAAAACTAGCTATAATCAGTTCTTGGAATAACACCAACCAGGTCTGGGAGAGCTGGCTTTCACCCTACTGCAGAAAGCAATCAACATTCAATTAGTCGTGTTTTGATTAGTTGATTAAGAAACATCTAGGCACTGAATATGTATGAGATTCCTAAATCAACATCCTCAGTAGATGATTTTTTTTCATGAAATCACTTGTCCAGCAAGTTTGAATGGT
Source organism: Ibycter americanus (assembly GCA_035590275.1). Lineage (NCBI taxonomy): Eukaryota > Metazoa > Chordata > Aves > Falconiformes > Falconidae > Ibycter > Ibycter americanus. The sequence continues at coordinate 60,878,273 of JAVJGI010000064.1, read as the reverse complement.
TTACAGTTAATGAATATTCATTCATACATGCATTTATAAGTGAAATCTCCAGTTCTGTTCCTTGGCCCTTGAGTAGGAGGTGGCTGTTGATGACCAGCCAGTCAATCTGTGATAACAAACAGAGTGTGATTTCTTGGGTTTGTAGGTTTTCTTTCCTTTCTTGTTTCCAACATGTTCCAATGCAATCTGTGAAGTTTTTACAATCTCTTTTTTAGCAGAGCGGTACCTAAACAGGCACTCAAATTTAGGAAAAGGTCTTGAATGTTATCCAAGAAGGTGGTTTTGTAGGTACCTGTGTTGTTTTTTTTTTAAATCAAAGGAGTCCTGGATATGTGGAATGCAGAAATTTCTGTCATAGTTTATACCTTCGAGGCGATTTGTGTAGTTTGTCAACAGCTTGTGGGTGTCAGAACTCTGCCTGAAAATGTAGGTTAAGGGAAGACTGTCTACCCAGCTCAGCTTTTTGGGCTACAAACCCCTAGAGCATTCCGGCACTTGGGTCTAACCTCATCCAGTCCTGATGTGCATGAGGTGGCAGGGAAGTGGGCTGCACAGCTGCAGCGTATGGAAATGCATGAACAGCGAGGGATGGGGATACTGCCCATTTGTTCACCTTTGCTTCTGCGCATCTTCCCTCCTCCTCTCTCACCCAAAATGTTTGCACTCGCCACAAGGGCAGCTAACGCCTCTGAAATCTGCTGACCTCAGGGAACGTGTTGCAATCCAGTCTAAGTTCTAAGAAGCCTAATTGTGCGACCTGTTGAAAAAGCTGACGTTGAGGAATATTTGTCTGGTGTTGAATGAAAGAGCTGCCTGGGACGTAGAGAGGCACTTCTTTGTGGTACCTTTCTTCATCTGTAAAATGGGATTAATTATATCTTCCGTATAGTGGAGTTAGAAGGGTTTTAATATGTTCTACTGCACTTCAAAAACGTAAACTACTCCTTAAATGTGAGCTCTGTTACTATGTCATAGTAAGCCCTTACTTCTGCTTCTGTCATGCAGATTCTAACTGTATCTCAGTGAATTAAACCTTCTGGTCCTCCTTGCAGTCATCTAATCTAGTTGGGGCTTTAAACTACAACAATCAATCATTGGGGTTTGAGGGGGATAACAATATATAACATTACATAGCTATCAACATCGAATTTTAACACAGATTAATTCCAAATGATAAAATCTGAAATTGGCAGCAGGTCTTGGATAAGATCCTGATACAGTTATCTGGGACTTTTTTTCAATCCAGCTAAGTCTATTAACAAGGGAAATATTAAAATCCCTATAAAAGGAAATTGAAATATTATAACATTACATTTTTTATAAACAAATACTACAGCGAGAGTACTTGAAGTTAATTCAGAAACAGCAGGGAACCTCATTAATGTTATATAATGCAGATAAGTATGTCTGACTTCACAGCAAACATCCTTTCTTTTGGGTGCATTTATGAGAATGTTAGTGATATTTTAATTTTCAGTTGCAAATATTCATTATTGTTATTATCATTCTATGAAATTATTACTATTCTATTGGTTCCTATTTTGTGGTGATGTTCATTAAATTTTGAACACCTATAACACACTTGTCAAGTAGAACTGCCCTTTGTACACCTAAGTGACAAGCTGACAAAAGAGTTACATGATGATTTAAGTCCTGACTGCAACACAAGAAAACCCCAGAGGAGGGGAGAAAAGCAATCCCGTGCTAGCAATTGTGATAGATAGAAGTCCAGTGAGATTCCAAAGATTTTGAGATTTGCCAAAGCCACCAATTTGACAGGAGTCTCATTTGACAGAGAGATTTGTCAGGGAGGGAATAGATTTTTTCATTGAAAAAGTGACAGAAACAAATTGGCAGTCATGTTTCGAAGTGGTTGGGTTTTGCCATCTTATATATAGGAGAAACTTAACAAAGTCAAAATGGTTGGTTTGACATTTTGAAGATTAAGTGCTCCATTTGCTTATTTGAAACATTTTTTCCACTATGTACCAACCTTATGATGTAATAACAATAATAAGTCATATATATACACACATATATAAAAGCAATAGTTAAATAATAAACAAGAACAACCAATGAAAACTGAAACCTGGAAGCACAGTATCGTTTGGAGAGGAACAAAATCTCTGGTTAGTTTGTATGTTTTACTTTATTCTGAAAGAATAAAGTTAGTGATAGCTACTCACAGGATTAGTGGATTAATTAGCTGGTTTTGAAATACAACTGTATTATGGTCTACATGATTCATTACAGTAGCAGCTATGATTAAAAAACTCTCAGTTTACTGAATAAGTTAAGGGTGAACAAGTTCTTTTCAGTAAGATTCACGAAGATAATACCACCACGTGGTCCTGTACACCTTGGTATTCTTTGTAAAAAATATTTACAAGTTTCCACCTTGAGTCACATATCTATGTCCCCTTTACAGTCTGACAAGTAAATGGTATTTGTCATTGTTCTTCAAAGATTTTTCTCATGCTCTGTGGAGAGCTTTGATGGGTTGCAGTAGAGTCTCTCCACAAAACCCAAAAGCACTGAAGGGTTTCTGCAACCTTAGGAGAAAATCAGGGGACCCATCCCTGAACTGATGAAGAAGAAATAACAGCTCCCCTGTTATTTGCCTTACTTTATAGTAGATTCAGTTCTTTTCTGAATTGGTTTTACGTTGAAAAACACCGCGTTCATGTAATATATATATGAGAGATAGTTTCCATAGATTACTTTTATTGTATAATGGGCAGTGACTGCAATGTAAGATCTAACAGCCAGTTAGTTCCTTGGATGTTTTACTAAAGTGTTGTTCTGAAATATATGGCAAGAAAAACAGAACCTGGAAAAACATTTGTCTTTTTTTTTCTGCTAGAGGGAATGTCAACTACAGAAAGAAGTAAATAGTTAGAGTAGCCACGGGGAGAAAGGCATCTCTAAAATTCAATATGGAGTTTAACTTTGGCACGAGGGTCAGAGGACCATGCGACAGGGCATTTGGAACAACAGAAAAATTAAAAGGGAAATCTTTGATAAGTAGAATTTGAATTTGTTGTGGAAGTGCCCTGCGTAATGAAAGCATGCAGATAAAAGAAAAGATTAAATAAATTCAGTGGAAATGTTTTGTTGAATTGTGTCAGATTTTAACTTGGAATCAGAGTTTTCCTTCTCTGATCTCTTGACTGGGTAGTTAGAGTGTCTGAAAGTTCTGAATTACTATGAAAATTAATGCATTTGAAAGTATTCCTGAGGAAAGAAATCAACTGTGGGATTTTTGCTCACTTTAAGAAAAAAGTTCTTAGCGAATTTTGGTACAACTAGGTGACCAAACGTTAGAAAGTGTCGACCTCACCTATCTTAACAATTTCAAATTCAGTATTTCCAAAAATAATGTTTAGATGATAAATGCTTATTCCAAAAGTCACACAGAATGAATTGAACCTTTTTCTCCCCACCGCACTCTGTCAGGCAACTGTGATTTGTGGCGTTTGTTTCCACTACAAAATTCATAAAGACGTGCAGCTCAGATATTTATCTCTCAACGCAGCCACTTAGTCAAAAAGATCTACAAAGCAAGGAAGCTGAGAACACAGAAAGTTAGAGACCTTCTGGTATGCAGCTTCCTGAAATCTTTGAATTATGGATAATTCCTTCATCAGGACTGGCATTCCGCTGCCTCCTGTTTATCCTCTTATGGTATTCTAAGTTATCTTAGCAGCTGATGAAAAGAGGAGATTTGATTTAGAGAACAGCATTGAGTCGCAGTGCCAAGCGTGAGCAGTACCACAGTTCACTCGTGCTCTCCAGAGATGGAAAATTAAACAAGTTTGGCCCATTGAGCAGAGCCCGGAGGGAGGAGAGCAGGTGTTGCAGGAGCTGTGAAACTGTCAGGAATAAAGGCGAGCCCCAGGAGATCGATGCGATGCAGCAGAATCCCCCAGGGCTTGTGCCCTGTTGTGATGTTGTTCTGGGGCCACGAAAAGAAAAACAAAATATTTGTGCTTGTTCCAGAGGCATATTCAAATGACTTGAGGTGCTCAGGCAAGTAACTATACATTTTAAAAATATGTGCATTTGGTGATGACCCTGTATAGTTTCAGTTTACATATTTATCCACCCATTCCATGTTGTCCAGGCTTGACTGGATAACAATACAACTTCTCGAGCAGCTCATACAAATCAATTTTCTGTTTTAAATGTATTCCATGCTATTCTGTTGGGTACAGGACATACCGTTCATTTCTACGAGGGAATTCATTTGCTTCGCTGGGCATTTGCAAAGCAGAATCCCAGCACTAGAGGATGAAGGGAGATTAATTCATCCAGGATTTTAGCACAGCCTGCGGGCCCAGCGGGACAGCACATTGGTGCTGGTGATTTCAGATAGACCAGTTCATCCAGACCATGATTCATCTAACAGTTAATTAGCTGAAAAGATAACAATAAAAACAACTGAAAGTAAAGCATACATCTCGGAGGCAGATTTCAGTTGTGAACTTTCCAGTGTGTTAGTGATAAAATGAAGTTATCTTCAGGGAATTAGGATGCTGATGGAGAGGAAAATGTGTGATCATTTGTAAAGCAGCAACCTTCTCAGGACTTGTAATGGTTTCCTTATTCCTGTGGAACAAAATTAATTTGTCCTACCGAACATAAATCAATGCCTGTCTTTTACAGGCTTTTTTGTGAATCTCGTATGCAGTCATAACTTGAAGTGTAAGCTCAGTTTTGCAGAACATGGAACTCAGTTACTGTGAAAATTAGTGGTATTTCTAAAAAACCCAGCATGAATCAATAGAAAAAAAGTCAAAACTCCCTCAGAATTTGTGTATTTAGGAAAAATTAATTGCTCTGATAGCCCTTCATTAGTTTTTATTAAAATGTAAACAGTATACTATAATGTAAAGTAGAACTAATGAAATATTAATATTTTTGTAATCAATTTATTTGTACATGAATTAATTTTATTATACTTTGAAATGCATTTGTGTTGAGTATTGTTGAACTCGTGTTTCTGCAGAACGCTCCTATTTCAGAGAAATTAGACACCCCATTGAGGCTTTTGTAATAGTTCTAATTGCGAAGCCTTCTTGGTGTAGGTTTTTTGTAGCCCTCAGAGAAACTGTGTTCCAATCTATGGCTGGAACAGCTAGATGCCGTCACCAAATAATCAATTATGATGAAAAAATGAGGGTCAAATGTAGTGGAAATGGATAGATTTAGCATCTGTCTCTTATTGTGCCAAATATGAGAAACATATTTCTTTGGGATTAAGGTTGGAATCCATTGCCTACAAGGCAGCCTATGTGCAAGCCTGCTTGGGAGATTACCTGTACGACTGGCGGGTTCAAATGCAGAGGCTTAGGTTACTGGTTTTGATAGAAGAATGCATGTGTGGTGTCAAAAACCTCTGGGATGAGGTACATAAAACGTGGTGATCAGCAGCCAAGAAACACTGATCCTATGGCCTGTAGAAGCAGCAGAAAGCTTTTAGAATAGGGTGCTGGCTGCGAAAGGAGTTTAACAATTTTAGGCAAGGAAGCTATCATCTGTTGTTTGATTAATTTTGTTTTTCAAGAAAGCAAGACTATTTGCCTTTTTCTTTTTTCTTTTTTTTTTTTTTTTTAAGTAAGACTCACCAATGGCTTATCTGACTGTCCTCCTCCAAACAGAGAGAAACCTACAGTAACTCAAATTTTGGCTATTAACTCTTTCAGCTTATTAAAATGTGATTAATTTACAGTGTCTGGCACTGCAATATATGAATCCTTCACACTTTGTCATGCAATATTTTTGAAGTAGGCAAGAATGGTGATACTACCTGTACAGAAGCGAGGTTCAGTTACCATATCTATATGTCTGAAGCTTACTCAGCATAGAACCTAGGTTTCAGGGGACACAATCCAGTATTAAATACAGGGGATGCCTTAAATGCAAGATCCCATTTCCTTCCCTGACCAGCTTTTCCACAACAGATTATTGCTGTTTTGAAGAAGGAAAAAAACGCCAAACCTAAAATATCAAATGTAGAAAAGAAATTGAAGAGGTATTCTTTTTTTTTTTTACTGAATATTCTTTCAGTTTGTAAAGGATTTTTAAGCTACTCTCCACTGCAATTTTATCCTGTTAGTGCCACTTGAGTTATATTACTATTCTATACTATGTGCATTGTCAATAAACAAATCAAGAAAATACCTGTAAGTTTGGGAGCTGGGTGAAGGACATTGTGATTGTACTTATTGTACCTCCTCCTGTTCAAGTGTCTTTGTTTCCTAGTTACCATTCGTATTTTCTTTCGTTCTCTGCTGAATACGAGCAGAATTTATATTTACTGCTTAAACAGCTGTGTTGGCAAAATCCTTTTGGGGCCAATTTTGTGGTATTTTCATGACTGTACTCTCCAGACCACACACACCCCTAGTGTAAGTGTATGGTTTGCGGCGGGCATTAACATGACGTTGTGAGTTCAGTGGAAGCTGAAGCTGTGCATGAATAAAAAATGCAAGATGGGGCATATTTTAGACTGTATGTCCAAAAAAACTCTGCTGTGATTTAAATACCAGTATGATTGGTCATTGTTGCTTTTGGGACAGTTTACATATGTTAAGTGTGTGTAGAACCTCTTGGCAGGACTGAAGTCTGTGTTTGAATTGGAAGAAGATTGGTCTGCTTTAAAGAATGTTAATTAGGAATATACCGCAAATAGCTGTTATATATGTGGGCAGTCTCTGGAGGCAAATTAATCCAGCCCCATGGCACTGTGTAAACATTTGTGAGGGGATGGGATTCCATAAGCCAAAAAACAATTTCATCCTTTACTGCATTGTTAGTTATGATAACTTCTCTTAGTAAAAGATTTCCTGAAGTCTTTTATTTTACTTTACCTCTCGTGGTCTCTTTCTCTTTGCTTCCCACCTTCTCTCCTTTTGTTCTTTTCATCTGTATAGTACTTTTATGGCATTGAACACCATAATTTCCTAGGCAGTGGTACGTTATCACTGTGTTTCAGCACTGACAACGACAGGGGTTGGAAAACACCTTTAGGATCTTCCTCTTCACACGTTCTGTTAATGCAATGGCTCACACTGTGCTTAGAGCCAGATTTTGCATGTGCCAGAAAAGATGCCCCTTTATGAAGCTGATCTGAATCCCTGGCAGGCTACACAGTTCCAAGCAGACCTTTCCAATGTTCTCCTGCCCTTGCAGAAGAACTACACCTGCTAGCCTGCCATAGAGTTCTCTGCATGAGCAGAGGACAAGGGCAGGGGTGGCTCTCGCTGGGTATAATATGAGTGATTTGCTGTATCCTTTTTCTGTCCTGGTTGGGCAGCTGTCATTGCCTTTGCTGGCACAGTCAGGTTTTCTATATCCCCAGAAATCTCTGTAAAAAAAGAGATTGATTTGTCATTTCACTCAAGGTTTGTAATACGCCGCTTTCCAGACATCTGTTTTCACAACTACACTCAGAAATAGCTTCTACTACGACATTTAATGAAATTCAGTGAGCTATTTTGAAAATGACAACAAGCACAAGCCACAACCCTTGATTATTTGTGAAATAGATTGTAGCTAAGTGAGTTTGTTATGACAGTCATGCCAATAGTAGAACACGGTGCTATAGTAGATGTGGAGACAGAAAAGCTTGGGGCTGGTACGTTGGGACAGGTCCTTGAGCTCCTCTGTGTAAGCAGTCAAGGATATGTGTGTCATTTCCAGGCTTTTAGACATTGTCCTTTGCAGGAGTGTGCAAAGGTTAAAGAGCTATAGCTGCAGTAGTAGCAGCTACGCCAGTATTGTAAGTTATAATAATTCATACATTTTTGTAGGCTTTGATTCTGCAGAGTACTGTGTATCTCCTTGGGGATGCGAAGTGCCCTTAACTCCCCCTGACGCTGGTAAGAGTTGAGACTTGCTCAGCCCTCCTCTGCTCCCTTGCAAGAGCCCTCAGAGCTCTTTTGTTGCTACTCTCAGTCAAAGCGTATAGTTGAGGCTTTTCATATTCACCAGTGTAATCAAACCCAGGTGTCTGCTGGCGTTACAGAATAGGTTTCAAGCACTACCTTTGTTTTCACAAGTGCCAACTACTATAGCATTCCTTTCTTGTAGGTATCTTTTCCTTTTGTTCCTGAAGTGGCATTAATCTACCTACTCCAATTTCATGAATTAAAAAGGGAGACTCAATCAGTTAAAGTAATTGAGACCATCATTTCATCATCTTTCGGTAGGGCAAAGCCTGTGTCCTTTGCTGTAGGTACTTGGGTAGCATGGTACTGTCAAACATTACATCCTTCTAGAGCTGTTTTGTCTCATCAAATGAGAGAGAGACCGTTCTTCAACAATGTGGGGCAAGAACATTCAAAATCGTTTGAAGTGGAACAAGTATGTAATTCGTTCTACCTCAGAGAGACATGGGGAGCAAAAGATGGTGTAAGTCACCCAGAGAAGAAGTTATCACGTGCTATACATGTGCATGTGTTAGTATATAGAAGTATGTTTTTACAGTCATTTTTTTTGAAGTGTCTCAGTGCTTTTAATCTTTACGCTTCTTAAGTTTCATAAGTGAACAAAGAAATGTCATCCTGGGCACCAATTATCACTGAATTTCTCACTAGTATTTGATGAAGCTGTGCTAGCGGTATGTCAAAAAATTTAACTGTGCTTCCTATCTACATGGGTCTTGGCTGCTTTGGGCCCTTATAATGCTTTAAAACTGCAGAATTACTGTCAGTGCTTCTTTTACCAAGAAACCAAATTGGTAAGAGACTTAATCATGCATCCGATAAATTGATGGTACTTGCCATGTGTGGTGGATGAAGAGTCATCGCTGTGCACCTACAGTGCAGGGAAGCAAGAGGTCAAGTGGTGATGACAGACATGGAATAGTTTTAAGTCCATGAGATCATTACTTAATGTCAGGGTTTAACAGTAGTTTCTTTTCTTCTTTTATACTGAAATTTACATCAGGTACCAGCCTTTCAGGTGTACTGTGGATTTACAAAAGCATAACCCTCATCCTGTGCCTCTGGTATAATCTGTGCACAAGCATGTAGGCAGCTTGTGGGAGACAACAACTGGCATTTCAAGATTCTGGTTAGACAACGGTCTTGTCTTACATGTATATCCAAATGGAGGCTGAAGCATCAACTCATTTCTAATTCTTCTCGACTCATTTCTCATTCTTCCCAGCATCTCAGAAATGTGTGAAACATCCTGTTTGCTCTTCTATTGCAGTAAAGGTGGGAGAAATGATCTTCCAGTTAGACACATCAGTTGCAAAAAAGCATTTGAGCTCTCTACTTCGTCTCTGTAAAGTAGAGTGGGAGTTGAGAGAGGAGAGAGCTTGCGGTCAACAACCTGGTAAGGCTCCAAAGAGTGAGCAAGGCAGCTACCTAACCGTCGTAGGTTTCTATTATCACACATTATTTGTAGCTGTGAGAAATCATTCAGTTGCTAAGAGCCTGCACAGGGTCTGTATTCGCATGTGAGTTTTGCTGAGTATTGGGGATTCTGTTTGAAGCTCCCAAGGTTGGTTTTTTTTTCGTTTTCTGTTGAGTGGATGGTGGCTTTGTTTAGCAAACGCTTTGCCAGAGAAGGGTTAGAATAGTGCTGCCTGTATTTTTCCACTCCCTTTCTACCAAGGGTTACAGTAATTTGTTTTGACATTGTTAACTATCTTGATTTTTTTACATATATGGGTTTTTAATTAGATATTCTTCAAGGGTTTGGGAATAAGATGGAAAAATTACTGGGGAGGGAGTAGTTTTTTCTCGTGTCACCAAGATAACCAAGAAGAAGTGATGGAAAACAACAGAAATGTATCATAGCAGTATCTTATATTAAAAATCTTGGCAGCCTAAAGGGAGGGGGTTATTTATTTTGAGGTTTGTTTTTTGGTATGATTTACTGATTAGCAAAATTCCATGCTAATTCATGTTATTGAGCTCTAGTTTATTCAAATGCTACACTAACTTAAGTATCTTTCTTATAATTATGTATCTGATTTTCAGCATGACTAGGTCTTCACACTGAGATTCCATTACATTTTTTGCTTGAGAAATATTGGCTATATCTTGTAAACCACTAAGGACAAACAAGTAATACAATAAACTGGTTTTGACCATGATCTGTAGTAGTTGCTCAGGTTGTCAAGTTTCAGTTATATTTAGGTAAATGAAAGTTAAGGCATATCTTATTCATGTTTAAAGTACATCAAATACATTGCCCAGGCATTCAAGTCATTGAACTGTTCACATTAACTGTATTTATTCCTTTTATAAATATTACTCAGAGATGAGATAAGTAACAATATTGTACTCAAATGAGCATATGTATGCTGCAGTGCTTTTCAGAGAGATTTAGTTCAGTGATTACATTTCCTTGATCAGCCAATCTGCACATCAAAAGAAGGTATTTTGTTTAAATATGCTGTCTACCAATAGTAACTTCACTGAATAGGTGAAAAACCCACACATGTCAGTATGTTTTAAAACTGTTTGGGGATTATATTTAAGCCACTGTAACACTTCTTGTGTCTAAAGGTACATCAGCATCTGTTGTAGCATAACATCCATAGATGAAAGGCAGAGAAGATAAAAGGCAAAGAGAATGTTATTAATTAACTGTGGATATCTGATGTGCCCCACTTTCAGTCCAGTCTCTCGAAAATAACTGGCATGCAAAACAGGCTACAGATGGATTGAATGCAGCACTCGTATGGCTGCAAATAAGCAATGCACATGTTGGGTTTTTACCTGTTGGATGACTGGCTTCTGGGTGTGGAATGACTCACAGTTGTGAGATAGAAGCATAAAGAGATCCTGGTGCACTGGCGCACCTGTAGTAATAACTCAGGTTTAAGCACAGGTGGGAGGCAGCAGTTGATGGCCTTAGCTGAACATTGCAAGACATAGGGGTTCTTTACCCATTTCATGTATGTTTGATGCCTGAATGGACTGTTGACATCTTACTGGGGTCCCCAGTTGTTCTTATAAATAATTGTTAAGCCCAGTGACACCTGTTACTTGTTCTGTTTTCATTGTTCTACTGTTTCTGCAAGGTTCAGTTTCACCCTTTGAGTAAGTCAGCCACCTGGCACAGCTTATTTGGTTTTTAAATCAGCAGAGGTCTAGCATGTATCTGGCTGGAAGAAACAACACAGGAAAATAGGAATTTATTTTCTAAATGCCACGAACTAGTCCAATGTCCTCTTTCTCACAGTGGCTTGAGGCAGATGCATCAGAAAAAAGTGTGTTAAAATTATGCAGTAAGCAAATAGGCACAAATTTGCTACATCCAGAACATTGTCCTTTGAAGGCCATCTCAAAGCCACCTTCCAAACCAGAGAAATTCCCTACACCTGCAGACAGCAGAGGCAGCAGGAATGCTACAGAGAAAACGGGAGATTGCTTCTGTAGCAAAGCGGGTGTAGATTCTTAATATGCCAGTGAGTAGTTTGGGATGCCAGTAGGCACCATGAGTAGAGAGAGCAAGTGAACCAGCAAGCCATGCACAGCTACTGTCACAACCGTGCATCACAGCTTCATAGATGTTCCCATTAGATATTCTGATCTTTTGCAGATATAAGCTTAAGCCTTGAAATATTTAAGCTTTAAAATCCTTTGTGTGATTAATTATGATAGCTCTAGGTAGTTTTGCTGTCTGCATAAATGCCCAATCCTTTGGGGACCTCGTTAAGTTATTAGCTTCATCACTTTCCTGCAGCAGTGATTCTGCAGTTCTGTTCAGGATGGGTCAGCATGAAGAAAAAGTACTCGTTTTGCACTTTCACCTGTTGGTTTCCATACAGCAGCCAAAGTTTTGAATTCTGAGAAACTGAGCAAAGAATTCCTGTTTTCCTGATACTGGAGCTTCTGTTTATGTGCACAAATATCATGCTTGAAGAACAGCATCTTGCACACATGGAATTATAAGTGGTCTGAAATTTCTTCACTCCTGGAAAGCTTGTTCAGACATACCAGGAGAAAATTCCACTTGCTGTAGAGAGCAAGAAATGTTGATGCCAGCCTTAATCCTCAACCTTTCTTATGAAAGCCAATATACAGGTTACTGCAAAAACCTCTTGTGTTGACGGTGCCCTGTCATGCTGAGAAAGCTCTCTGCAGTGTTTGTTTATCACCTTCCTCAACAGAGGAAACAGCAAATGGGGCCTTTTTTTTTTTTTTTTTCAGTAGCAGTGGAGATGCTGCTTTAATGTCATCTCCGTCTTTTCCTGTGCCCGACTGACTCCTCGGAGCCGGCCATGCTGTCAGACAGCAGGGATCCCGTGTTGGGGCAGGTGGTGTGCTGCTGACGGTGGAATAGCTTCAGTAGCCGGAGAGGTGGCACCTGCCCACCTATTTCAGGTCTGTTGGAGTTACTAAGCCTGGTATTAAAGGCTACAGAGAATGAGTAGCTTTGATGAACCATCGCTTTCATGATTTCTTCAAATTTGCTGTGGCACTGTCTCGACAAAAACACCAAAGCTTTTGGGTACAGAGTCGAAAAGACGATCTAAGAGGCAGCTTTTTGATCGCGTTACCCGTTCACATACTCCCCTGGATCAAGGCTTAACACTTAACTCGTGGCAGGTACTGTCCACCACCCTTCACACTTGCATGCTTCGCACTCCCTCTTAGGAAACGCCAACAGTTGGGTGCTGAAATATTTCAGAGTCATTATTGCCAGGGTCCTGAGCATCGCAGCAAGCTCCAGTGGTTTAACACTTGGGCATTTTTCCTGCCATATTTTATCTATCTGAGAACCTGCTGTTACATAAAATGTAATTTGAAGTATGGTACTTCATTAGATGATTTTACAGTATTACAGCCACCCAAAAGCTTTGATGTAGATGATAATTAGTAAGAAATTATGAGGAGATAAAGCATGGGTGGGCAGACAAGGCTAATGAGTCACAGTCAGCAGAAAGTGTGAACTGAAGTAGTTTGCTGTCATTAATATCCCAAGTGTATTCGTGTTGCATTTCTTCCCCAGGTATGACAGGAGGACGCCGAGAAGATGCATTCTCAGAGCCGGGAGTTCATTCTAGTCTTCCTGTGTGCTCTGTCAGACTGGTACCAGTATTGTTGCTGAATCACAGTGCCTGAAAATCTCAGGGCATAAAAATCAGATTGATTCCGAAATAAGCAATAGTTTAAATTTTCTCCTTAGTCTGAAAGATTCATGTGTTTTTTCTTCAAGGGTAGTATTATCCACGTTAAGATGCTGAGCTTCATTGCAGTACTGATTTGGGCCTGTTTTCAGACTTCTGGCAGACTTTGTGATTGTCCTGGGGATGGTATTGAGCTTCATCATAAATTCAAATGTATGTGCTGCCTCCGTGTCCCCCAAACCAACTCTGTACCCCAGTCTCTTCAGCCTCTTTCCTCTTATTGTTTCATCAAGAGAAGGGAAGAACCACTTAAAGATAATTATTTAGTGTTTAACAACCCAGGGTTTCCATGCCAGTCATGACCCACCAGAACAGGTATCATCACCAGGTCACGCTAAAATTCTGTTGTCTTCATTTGAGGTAGCAAGATGCTCTCTGTTTGGGTTTTTTGGTTTGGTTGTTTTTTGTTGGTTTTTTTAAATGTTGCTGAAGGTGTTTTTGCTTTATAGAGAGTTTCAAGGCAGCTGGTCCTTTTCAGATGTCTTTTATTTTTCTTGGGTCATGTGCACACATAACCTGGTTCGTAGAGATAAGGTAGAAGGTGATGAGGAGGAAACTGCGGTGTATCTTGAAGCCAAAGATACCATTAATCAAGGAGATAATAGTCCAGAAGTAAGCCCTGTGGGTCCATTGTTTAAGGAACAAAAAATGCAACAATATTGGAAAGACAAAATTAGGAAAGGGTTCGGCCTTCGCTTTCTGTTGAGATTTTCTTTCCAGCTAATCACAGTCGCTATTAGCATGTTCTTTTAATTCAGCAGAAGGCGGTTTTAGAGTACATTGTATTTGAATAATCTCTTCCCTGATGCTCACGCTGCCCTTACAATTTCCCTTGCAGTTCATCTGTATTCTGTTGCTGACATAACTTGCAGTTATTGTCTCTTACGTTCACAAAGCTGCCTTCCTGAGGAGTTAACAGGTTATCAGCTCTTGTAGTCATTTTTAATCATTGTGAAGAATCATATCTTTCTAATAAGGCAAGTGATTAATTATCGTGCCCTTTTTTATCAGTGTAAAGCCTGTCAGGGGTGTAGTGGCTTTCAATTACAACCTTTCCAGGATTACTTTGGTAGAATCCAGGATGCTTAGAGAGACAACCCTATAGTTAGGCAGAGTTTTTCTCTGTACAAACTGTTATTATCTCCTCACTTACTGTTCTATTTATTTACAAATATAGTCCAAATATCCACAGTGGAATGTATGAGAAAATAATAAGAAATTCCATTACCCCAATACTGAAGAAAAATTTGACACCAGAAGCTTAATGGAAACGGAAATATATTATCCATTTGTATTATTATAGAGTAAGAGCCCTTCATAAGCCTAAAATAAATGAAATACCAATATGAAATTAGGAATATGTTTTTCATTTATAGAGTGTTCTGAAGCAAGATGCTTTTGTCTTTTCTTAATAGCCTCACTTCAGACTCAATTGTTATAGATTACTGTGGAGATGTGATGGAGCTATACAGCAGTGCAGGGAAAGAGGCAGGAGAACAGTGCCTGATAAGACAAATAAAGCAGCAGGGAACTTTACACAGAGAGTATGAAGCTGCTTTATGGTGAGCCATATTGCTTCCTTCTCCATAAATCTGTAGGAAGGTCTGGCAAAGGAGTTGAGGCAGTACAAGATCCCAAAGTACTGAGCATCTCCCAAAATCCATCACTTGAGGTGGCCACAAATCCCTCCATAGCAAAATCCTGGTGTTCCTCATGCTCGTTGATATTTTCTGTGGGCACATCAGGTAGCCCTGGTACGGTCCTCTTCTAGCCTATGCCTAGGGAAATGAATGTGGATGTGCCCCTTACTGCTTTGGGAATTTTTAAGTGGCCTTAGAATTGCTTCCATCTGCCTTTTCTGCATGCTCTGTTCCTTGAGACGCTTTAACACTGTACTTGACAACTCTTTAACCTACTCAGTGGGAATATAGACTCTGATTTTACACTGTGGTGTGAAAGATTTCCTCCACAGATGGAAAAATACAGCCCTTTTGAGTATTCGCATAAATATCAGAAGGATTTGGAGGGACACAAATCTCCTTCAGCAGTAATCACGCTTTTGCTGTTATTAGTATAACAAACTAAAAATCATTTTGTGTTTTCCTTAGATCACTTGTTTTCCCAAAGGGGACTATTCATGCCATTAAAAACTCTTTGTATGTGAAACAATTGCATAAATATAAAGGCAACAGGAGAAGGTATGAATATTTATACTGTCAGCATTCAGAGCGTTACAGAATCTTTTTTCATGTGTTTTTTCTATCTAAAATTGAAATAACCAACAAATAATGAACTTTCGTACTGGGGAGGTGTTCTTAAGGATAAAGCTTGCCACTAGGCATGGGATATGGGAGTGCTTCTGCCAGTCTTAAAATCTTCTGATCCAATTCTGTCTTCAAGAGCATTTGTCAGAAGGCATGTTTCTCTGTCTAGCACACTTAGAAGGGACCATTACCTAAAAAACCCAGAATTTCATGACAGAAGGAGAAGAAAGTTTAGAATTTGATTTTAGATTGAGATCTGGTAAGGATTTTTTCCCAAGTTTGCAACTCCTATTTGCAAAGTATATTGATCACCCCAAATATGAAACGCATGTGCAATCAAAATACTTCTGATAACTTAGACTGTCTTTTTAGGGCTTCAGCAACACAGTTCACTTCCTACTGCTTCCTGTAGCTGATGTCCATTAAGCTAATTGTATTCAAGCCTCGCTATGATTTATTAATGCCATGTGAATTCTAGTTTGCCTATTAATTCTAATTCTTTCACCTGTTGATACTGGTGCCTTCACTTGCTTCTTGCAGGGAATGTAGTGTGGATGTAAGTGTTCTCTCTCCTTTTTTGAGTTCTGCGAATGGGTGGGAAATTCTCCCCAAATCCACCAAACTTTGCAGCTGCAGGAAATTTTCATGTCCTGGGTGTTGTGTTTTTTTTTTTTTCTTCCAAGTCCCAGTGCAGTCTGGCAGGCACCATACTATTCATCGCTTGGCTGGCAGTGCAAGACGTAGTGTGCTCTGAAATTGCTTCACAGTACATCTCTGCAATAGATCAGCAGGGAGCTCTGAGATGAGGAGTGTAGCCTGCATCTCCTCTAAGATTTACTATGTCATATTCAGGGCTCTATTCACGTTTCTGTGAATATACAGGGATTTTTCTTGTCTACAGCACAAATAAAATAATCCTCTCTTTAATCCTGTCAATACCAGACCTTCAAATAGCCAGTAGAGGCCACTCTCCTCGTGGCTGAGGGCTTCCTCAGGTGTGCTTGCATCCAGAAGCTTCCAACTTTTGCAAATACGGAGTGCAGCATCCAATTTGGCTAATTCCTGATGACAGAGAAGCACATTTCAGTGAACTGGCACAGAACTGGCAGCCAGAGATACTAGAATTCTCTATCTAGCTCTGCCTTTTATTCTTCATATTTCCTCGCCTAAGACTGATAAACCTCTTGCTTTCATTTTCCCACAGGCTAAAGTGCAGCTACTGCAATTTTATAAGGTTCTTGAAGGATTACTAAAGAAATTTAAAATCTTCCTAAAGTGCTAATAATGTTAGGCTGTATCTATCAGAACAAGCTACCAGCTCTGATAGATAACTGAAGTATAAAAGCTCAGGTTAAGAAAGTCACTGTAACTTATATAGTCTAAGCAGAGAATCCATAATACTGCTTGCCGGGCTTTTAAACCTCCGTACTCAAAAGATGTGCAGGGACAGGTCCCTAGATTTCAGGTACAGGACTGAGCATACTGCTTCTTTAATAAGTAGCTATGGTACCTGTTGATGTATTTGCTGACTAAATTCCAAGCATAAGTGCTTTTGAAAGTTTTTTTGGTGAGTATTTAGAGAATAACATACCCCTCTTTTTCTCTCCACCTGAGGAAACCACTTTAAAAACTGCCCAGATGAAATGGCCGAAGGACAGAATTTATGAATTCTTCACAAGTAAATTGTGTGAGACTCCTTCTACTTGAATTTTTTTCCATGGTAGCATTGTTAGTCATTAAATATTTTTAATAGCATTACCTCAGTAATAGATGAGCCAGCCAAAATGGTCTCATTTTTCCCCCAATGGATTATTGCAAATATCAGTAGGGCGCATCATCACAGCAGCCAGGGATTCATCTATCTACATTTAGGTGTCTGTGACTGTGGATCTGATAGCCTGGATTTTGTTTCTCATTGGTACAGGCAAATAGATACTCTGGGGTGCGATTCATCTCATATTCAGATAGCTGTCGAAAAACAAGTAGGAGGAGTAGTGAGGTTTTAGATGCCTACAGTGTGGGAATCTAATGTTAAATGAGATGGTTTCCCACCTGCTATGTTTATGTCTTGACATTTCTACATCAACATAATTTCCCAACTGGTAGTTGTCAAACACTGGAGAATTTTAGATTTTTTTGAACTTAAATGGAAGTGTGAATGAGTCAGATTTAAGTGATATAAATGTTTCCATTTCTCATTTTAGTCTTTCAAATGAAGAATCTTACACTTTTGTGTTTTGTCCCTTTGAATTAGATAGGCTGTAAGTAAATGTGGAACAGAATGTATTAAGGGAATGCACTCCCTCACATGAAGTAAATACTAAGCGCTTCAAATTGCCTCAGCTGTTAGAAAAAATGCTTTAGTTTGAAAGCGTGTTACTGAAATGGCAGTTCTCATCACCATTAGCAGCCCCTGCACAGAAAAGCTGTGTGTAATACCTTTCCATACAACAGATTCCTTGAAGCAGGTGTTCAGCCAACCACCTTGAATAGGAGTTTGAATTGGGCATAGAGTTAACTGGTCCCAGTTTTGTGCTAAATTCAGCGTGTGTTCATCATCACCTAAAATACTGTCCTTGGTATTTATTACCTTTTAATGAAGTGTATCATCACTGTAATAGTTTAGAACCTTGAATGCCAAATTCTGGCATCCTGTGATTGCCGCCCAGCACCGTGTTTTCATGTATACAATTCGCACATCATGGAGGGCTAAAAACCAGAGACTATATAGGCAAGGGAAGCTGATGAGATGAAAATTCCTCTTGTATCACTATCACATGCAAGTGCAATGCCACAGAATCCAAGCTTGCTCTTTTTTTTTAAATTTTATTTATGTAAGCTTCAATTATACACAGGAATATATAGTAGTTGGCATATTCTGTATGTTTCACCAGGATGCTACAGCAATAGCTGTAATAATGATGTAATTGTATTATTTAATATCTATTATATATATTTTATTATGAAAAAATAAAAAGCGTATTGCTTACAAGCTAATGCTTACAATAAGGACATGTGATCAATATATTTTTCCATTTTCTTAGCTAGTGAATATTCTAAACATTCTAAATCCCATGTTGCATTTGAAACACAAAATTCTGAAACATATAAAATCAGAAATCTGACCACAAGAATGCTAATCAGGGCCATATCCTCAGTTATTGGGCAGGGCTAGCCACACATGCTTGCAGCCTCTTATAATCTGAGTTGCTTGGAACTGAAAGTTCAATTTGTATTAATGAGGGAAATCATTCCTTATGCTGTACTTCAGGATGATAGAATGTGTATTCATTGACTAGACTACAGGTAGGAACATAATGAATTCAAGAGCTCTCACAGTAGCGATCTGACTTTACCTGCCACAGCTCAAATCTATGCCCTGATACTCTGCCTTCTGCATTTGATGCCTGCTTTGCCAATCTGGTTCTGTAATGCCTCACCGAGCCCATGCTCCTTTCCCAGGAGTTGGGGTGACCACATCCTCTAACTGGAGATCTGCCTCCTGGTTGGCATCACCATCACTCCTTTTTGCTTCGTCAGTGTCTCTTCTACGCACACTGCAGTGGCTAGCCCATCAGTAAACGCCGCTCATTCCTTTCGTTTCCTCCTGATTTTCTAGGCAACCTGTTGATCTGGATCACAAGGATTTTCAGTGGTGCATTCAGCTGATCAACTGGTTTTGATGCATTTGATCGATTTTTGCAGTAATAAATTAAAGGCTAAGAAGAAAGGCTTTGTCAGTGCTGTTTTATAGATATGGTACCAACATAAAATTCTAATTCTTCTGTAGATTCAAGAGCCTATCACTTGAGTTGAATAGAAATTTCTGGATATGTTCACATAATCTCCAGATACCTGGTTAATCCATTTTAAGTTACTGTTTGTAGCTAAAACTTAGCAGCCCTCAGCTGAAACGGCGTAAAGGATGGTGTGCTGCTTGTAGTCTCATATAGTGCAAAAGGATTCATTCAGTTCTCAGGGAGCAGCAAGGACAATTTACACTTCTTTTCATCTGGGTAGTGGACAAATGAGTCTATAAATTTCTAAATGACTGGTAAGAGGTACTACAGATTATAGATTTCACTGCATCGAGGTATTTAGTTACACCAGAATTTAATTGTTATCCTACAGCCTGAGAGTTAAGATCATATTCAGCTATAGATGCTAGTTCTTGCCTTTGTGCTGTTTGCAGACTCGTCTAGGAAATGTAGTATCAGTTATACTTGTTCCCTCTTGGCAGAGTAATTAGGTGGGTGGCTAATTAATGAAATTCCACCACACACACACACATTCCACCCCCACACCCCCTCCCAATTAAACATCAGTGTGGTTTCCCGGGTCAATATTTCAAGGCAGTGCTGATGAGATAAGATGTCAAGTTATAATAGAAGAAGATCATGTTGGTAAGTAAATTTAACACATACTCACTCAAACTGGCAAAATTACGGAACAACTAGATTTGCAGAAATGTAATTGGATATTGAATCCTCTGAATCATTTCAAGTGAGATGAGGAAGCCTTTCCTCAAAGATGAGGATGCAGCCTAGAGATATTAAACTCTGGCTGCAAGCTGAATTAGCAAGTGAGAGCTGGGCAAAACTTTTGTGGGTAAGATAAGGATTATTTTATGTCAACAAGTAGATCACCAGTCATTAAAGTACCAAAGTATACCGGTATGCTGAAATACAGCATTTCTGTAGTACTTCAGTTGCATTTGCAAGCTCTCAAGTAATGCACATGCTAGAGATACCAATGGGGTCAGCGGGCCCAGGGAAAGCGCAACACTCAAGAATCTCTGGCACTTCTGTCTCTTAGTACTTCTCTCTCTCTCTCATGCCTTTTCAAAAGCATTAGTTGATTGATATTTTTTAGGTTTGCTTTTTTTCACTGAAGGATGCACCGTTACCAATACATGGAGCCTTCTGTCCTTCACATTAAGTATTCCCTGGGGGCTGTTCAAGAAGGTATTCTCTGCTAAAGATTTGCCTCAGGGGTCTGTAATTCCTACAAGAAGAGCACATATCTTTATTTCAGAGTCATCACAGGGTTTCACAGTGGTTGATGCTCACTCACATTCTGCTTCATTAACTGTTCCCCATTTGTTTCCTTCCCTTGCCAGCCCACTTAAGCCAGATCCCCAGTGTAACTCTATTAAAGCCTGTATCAGTTTGTCAGAAGACAGATGGCCTCATGCCCTGTTCCCCTCCCTTTCTGTGATGTACAAATTATGTCTTGAATACTTCTTTCAAATGTTACCAAAATACTGACTGCACTCTTGCCTTTCCAATAAAATGATAAATACTCTGTATTTTTCTTATACTGGATTTGGAAAATTTATGGTGCTGGAGAGGAAGCAACTAGACACGGGCATGTGGGCACAGCTTGAGATATCATTAATGGGCAGCAATAGTCCCCTAAGGACTTTCTATCTGTTCCTACCAAATCTGGTCCCGTGCTGTGCATTTGCATATTCTTAAGGTACGAGCTGGGGCAGTTGATAATAGGCACATCTCAAAGAAATGTGAAAGGGAGTCTAGAAGCTTTTAAATGTTGATGGATAACGTAACTCCAATTAAATGTGTAATTTAATAAAGTGGCTTCCAGTCGATCTTCTTCTTGGGGAGCGCTAATAGCTTCCATTCTGAAAGACAATGTGATCAGTTGGGAGTTTCTCCATCTCTGATTTCAGCTGCAGAAAGATGTGCGATCATTTCAAACAGTACAGTGGTACATGTTACAGGGCAAATCCACATGTGCAACTGTAGTGTTGCACGAATTTTAACATCATTCTGAAGCCACATGCATTGCCTAGATGTTGGCGTTGATGTGATGATTTCAGGATGTCTCCTTCCTACATTGCTTGTGTGTGTGTTCTGTGTGAATGCACATTGTCGTCTTTACGTTAATTCGGAGAAACTGGTAAGTGAAGCATGCAACAGATCCACTATTCTTTATTAGCTAATTACCTGGTGGTGAGTCCCAGCATTCAGCAGTTCAAGCAAAAGGCGTAGATGTGAATTATTCATTACATGAGAACTGCCGTAATGGGTAAGAATGAAAGATTCTAACTGTTCTGGTCACCTCTTTCTGATAGCTCTATCAAGCATGAGCAACAAAGATATCAGAACCGTAACAACATGCAAAGATAGGGTCATTGACCCAAACAGTTCCTAATGTTTGGCTTCCATTTTCTCTTCTGGAACATAGTATGAGCAGTAATATGTAATGCCAAGCTATCAGCTTTTCCATGGTGGCAAGAATGTTTATGTCTACTGTTGCTGTATTTCCATTTGTTTCTTTGTAGTTTGTGCATTTTTTTTCTCAAATGTGTCAGCAGTACAGTAGAAGTGTTTTAATCCTCCAAGTGACTAAAGCTGCTGTTTAGATAAGCCTTGCGATTCCCTATCTTCCTATTGACTCTATCTTATGAATCATTTAACAAAGCCCATTTAAAAGCAGAAAGTGAGATCCTGATGCCAAAGAAACCAAAGCCTTCCACTGGTCTGTGATAATACCCAGTGTTTCATCATTAAAAGGTAAGTATCTGTAAAAACATAGCCATTTTTAAATTTGCACATTCCCTGGTAGAGGCACTTAGTACTTCCCATACAGGTAATGGCTCTTCATGGATGTTGACGTTTCTATGGCAATTTTTAAGGCTGCCAGTTAATGTCATCAGAGGAAGCTGCGGATAAACAGCATTTTACAGGATCAGCACTCCAGCTGTAACACTCTGGGATTTTAGGCATGATGAGAAACTTATTTGAGGTTACTTACAGAAAAGAGAGACTGTGATCATTTTATTTCACTACAAAAACATGACAGTCCACTGCCAGTAAAAATACACATCATGCTTCTGATTTGTAGTCAGGAGTGTGCTGAGCTTCCTATTAATTTGTTTGTTTTCTCAGGCTGAAAGTAAATAACAAGGGTCAGTAAAGCCCTTCTAGCCATGGCCTTTTGGCTTGGTCCTGTTTCATTATAAACCCAAATGATCTGGAAATCCACCTGAAAATTTAGTTAAGTGATGTGAAATTTCAACACACTAACGAATTACCAGTAGGAGAACATGCTGAGTTTCCAATCATCCTGCAGCCTGAGAGACTGCTGAATTAATTAGCTGGAGAGAGCACTTCAAGGAGGAGCCACCGAGACAATCCACCGAGCAGAGGGAAGGATGTTTCTTCTGAAATAATGACATTGGCACCTGCCATTCTGAACTGTTTGCTGAGCCCTTTAAAAAAGCTATCTGTGTATTAATGTCTGTGTACCACCAGCCACCTTCAGCAAATACTGAGAGCCAGTAGTAGAGGCTACACGCATAGTAATGGTCATGTCCCGTATAGATTCTTCCATGTTTAAGGAGCCTATTATCCCTAATAAATATCTTGACTGTTATTGACTGTTCAGATCGTATTAAAAGACCTGATATAGTAGTCTTCCTTTAGAGAAAAAAACAAATAACAAAGATTTGTGGGCCATTTAAAAACCTATAGGGCATGAAATTGATACTGTGTGAGAAAAAGGAATTCCCTCATTAGGTCTTGCACATTAGTACAAAGGCTGTGGCTGTAGTTTAATCTGAGTTCTTGTGATATATCCTCATAACTCATTTATGCCAGACATGCACATGGAATAATACATTAAAATACTGATATTTCTTTTAATTATGTTTTTTTTAATGTCTTCACTTTTTTGGTATGCATATGCATTGTATATGAAAGAGCAAGGGATGATTATGTACGCGGCAGAATTAAATACCCTGAACTGAAACGCTGACTCCCTCCTTCCAAATTGTGATGTCTAACATAATGGCTCTCAGGCATTATGGGCAGAGTTACATTTTTATTCTGTTGATGAACGTAACAGTAACGAACACGAGGATTCCTTCTGTGGCAACAGTCGAAGCTGGTGTGACAGCATTTCTTTCCAAGGCTTGTGATCCAGTCCATTGCACTGTAACTTGACTGCTGCTTAGGCTTACTGGTTTGTACAGCTCTTCCCACCTCTATATCTCAGTAAGGAAAGTGACTTTAATATCCAAAGTGTTGAAAAAAGGCTAGAGCACAGAACATGAAGCTCTTGGTTAGTTTTTTTCTCTCCCGTACACCTAGCATATTTAGGTTAACTCCAGTCTTTGCTCTGACATGGGAGTGGATGAGAGTTTTGAGTTAGGTTTCCTGGTAGCGATTCTACCCTGGAAAGTTCTATGAAATCAGCTGGAAGAATGATTTTTCCGAAATAATAAATGCAAATTCAGTCATCATGTCAGATAAACACATTTTCTCTGTTCAGAGTTTAATGTTTGACTATGGTAAAATCAAGCTAAACTCATTTTCCAGTTCAGTGTCAGCCCAAGTGACACAGGGGGGTATTGCAAACCCCACAGGGGAGGGAGGGGGAATCGGAACAGAGCAGAGCTACTCCCTCGTTGTCAGTCGGTCTTACTGTGTGGCTTGCTTCACCCTCTTCTTGCAGTAGAGCTGTAGTGATGCCCTTATTAAAATGTGAATTTACTGATTAAAAGCAAATAGAAATATATTCTGCAGAAGCAGCAGTGGGATGGAAAAATTGTGCTGAAATGCAATTTCTGTTCCCTTAACATCACAGCATGTTTATATAAACTGAAATGTTTTTATCTCCCTAATACTAAGGTCCCAGTTATACTGTTTCTATCTTCTGACTGTTATTTTTCAACAAGGATCTTGCCTGAAATTGGACAAGCATCTGGCATTATTTGGTATTCCCTCCAATCTGAGATCCACTGCTTGTCCTCCTGGGTTTTCCATATTCACTGGGAACGGTGAAGCCTAGAAGGGGGTAGCAGTTACAGGTAACATTTACATCTTTTCAGATCAAAGCTGAATGAAGTTAATTAATTTAGAATTAGAGTAGTTCCTGCTAGTGTCCTCCTCCTTTCCCACCTCCTGTCTCCAAACCCCTGTAACACTTTCTTGCTCTTCACGTTATTCTTGTCTCAAATTTCAGGCAATGCCTCCAGATATTTCTAGAGATAAATCAGACAAGTTGACTCTGCAAATATAATACATATTCCCTGAAAGGGAGTAAAACCCAGTTTCCAATTCCATTGTTACTTTGTGTTTGAATTATTCAGCATTACTGATACACATGGTTCCTTTTTATTAGAACTCTATGTTTTATCTTTGTTCTAATAAAAAGTAACATGTACATCAGGCACCCTGAATAATTCAATCCCACCTCACAGCTCAGGAAGCCTACTCTTTCTCAAGGCATTTCTTGTCTAGGTGTTCCAGAAATCAAGCAATTCTCTTATGAACAGTTGTTCCTCTGTTGTAGAAGTGGATTTTGGCCACCATGCTGAGTGCAAAGTTACAGAACTTGCTGTTGTATTGCCTGAGGCAGCCTCAGCTCTTTCTCTGTGGGAAAAGGACAAAACAACATTTTAGTTATTCCAGACAGTTACTCAAGTATCCACAAGGAACTGTTCAAAATTTAATTCTTCATAAAAGATCTCCTATCAGAGTTATTTTAGCTAAGTATTGGCAAGAGAAATAGCATTTCTCATCTGTCAGATGGTATCTTCATCAATGTATAATTTTTTGAGAAACATAAAGCATTTTAATTAAGCTGTGAATCCATGTAAAGCTTTCTAAACGTTGGTTTTGTGTGTTTAAAAATTATTATCAATCACTTATCAAAAGACATATCAAGATGCCCTGGAATGTATTAATGAGACTAGAATTTTAGCATTAAAATTAATTTTGAGGTTTCAAAACCAAGAGAGGAACTGTAGGTTGTGCGAATTAAAAATTGATCATCATTTTCCACGCTTCTGTAATAACTAAAGTGTACCAAGGAAAAAACCCTGTAGGAAGAACCCAATGCTGCTTCTTTTCCTTCTGTATGTATTATTCTGCAGGGCCTTACAAGTCCCATAATTTCATATTTTCGTTGCTATCATACCAATAGCCACTTCTAAACTGCAATGCTAATGCTCTGCCTTGTGACCACTTTCTGTCTTCCAGCCCATTTGACAATCCACTTTTTCCACTTCTGAGGTTCGCAGCTTATTTTACCCTTTCATTTCATTCTGTGCAAAAAAGTCACCAACCTCCTACTGTTTAGACTCCCAGTCTCAAAATTTCTGCTTTTGGCACAATTCCAGCAGTTGCTGGACAATTCCAGCAGAGTGGAGTTAATTTTTACAAGATGTTTTTTGTAGTTCATGAATTTTCATCTCGGCGTGAGGAATGGTATTAGCTGTTCACTGGTTTTCACAGCACTTGTTTCTGTCAAACTCGTCCTAGAAGAGGGAATTCTCTTTGCTGTATTTGTATTTACTTCAGAACCAGGCGGGACAGCTGTTTGTCCTTTCATTTTTTTCCCAGTTAAGCCTCTTCCAGATATCAATTATATGACTAATTGATTATCCGTAGAGGAGCTTCATCTTTTCCTGTTCAGGTAATTCCTCTCAAAAGCAATGAAAATTACATTAGGCAACAATCTACTACGCTAGCCAGCCCTCAGCCAATTTGCACTTTTGATGTGGTCCACATTGTACGGATTTCTAAATTATGTACAAGCCACATGTAGTAGCAATAGCACTCGCTCCGTAGGGTCAGTTTGGTCATGTTTTAAGGCTAAAATCCCTATAACTTTATAATTCTAGTGGTTATTTCTGACAATAAATTCTTTACCTGTAAACTTCTAAAATCTGTGATTTTTCACTTTCATCCCTAACCCAGAGGTGTTCTGCAGAATGCGACCCATCTTGCAGGGCTTTCCACTGTGGCATCAGGCTGACAGGAGCTGCTACCATGTGAGAGGATTTTTTCATAATGAAGTCAGTCTTTGAAAAGTCTTTTATTTTTGTGTTTGTTTTGCTCAGTGCACACTAAAACTAATGTAATATGGAAACAAATCTTCCTCTGTTGATGTAGAAAATGAAGTGATTTGCCCATGTTTCCATGGAGACAATCAGGCAGCCATAAATGAACATGAAACAGCTCTTAGTTCTGCAGAATTTGGCTGTTTTGAAATCATTATATTACAAGCCATTCACAGAGACCCTTTGCTTGTGTTCTGTGATGCCTTCCAAGGGTCCCAGGGTGATTTCTAGACGGTATTACTATCCCCTTTTTAAATGCTGAAAAAGAGAGGGAGGCAGAGAGTGACTAACTCGTTTATCCCACATCACAAAAAAGGCAAAGAGAGAGCAAGAAGACAGTGTAAGGGCCTCCTTTCCTTCCTGCCCCATTGACGAGGGCAGCCACTGCCCATGTGCTAAGATGCTAAAAACAACTGTAAAGTTGGTAATTCTTCCATGCATACTGTTTCCAAGAATGCTACCCGTATTGTACCATATTAATTAAGCATAAAATTAGCTCCTATATTTTATACTCAATAGCTGAAAATGTTTGGAGCCAAATTCTGTTTCATTTATCCTAGCAAATAAGCAAAGGAACTTAATGGGAAAAGTTGAGGTTTTCTCATTTCCAGGGCTGAATGTCTTATCTAGTTTAACATTTAAATACGAGTATGTAGAGATACGCAGGGTGCCCGGCTGGGAATTGCTGTAACTGTAACAACATTGACATTCAGTCTGTCGACAAATAGAGCAAACTTGTCAGCCTTTCAGAGAATTCATATTCAGAATTTTTATTGCTTGCCTAGTTCTCTACAATGCTGTGTTAGAAAAGAGTTGTAATTATGCATACTGAAATGCCGATTCGTAAAAAAGTCATTTGGTCCTTATTTTTTTACTATTTGTTGATGGAATCAGTAATAACAGGGATGCACTTTTGCTTCTGCATTGCCTCTAAAAAATAACTATTAAGATATGTTTGTTATTCATGTCTTCAAATGAGATTTAATGACATAAAATATCTATTGAAGAATAATAAAATTTGATTGGTAAGAGATTTTTCTCTCTGAAAAATACAGGAGTTGTCTGTTTCAATTTTTTTTTTTTTTTTTTCTCATAGTTCACTGTATTATACTTCATTATATTTTTTTAATCGAAGTTGGAAAAGGGTTCAGTACCTCATGAACTAACTATCCGAATTAGGCTGTGGTAATTTTTTCCCCATTATATTATTGCTTCAGTTAAAGTATAAATTACAACAGCTTCACAAGTATTACAGAAGTGTTTCATGGCATACAATGCAGCTTTTCTCCAAGCAAATCAAAATATACATTTTTATTAATCTGAAATGGGAAAGGTGTATCTTTAATTATGCATGAGTAATTTAAAATACTATTTTCTGAAAGGTATAACCTGTTTTGTTTTCATTGGCCTTGGAGTAAAATAATTTGCGTTAAATGAAATCCCACTAAATAAATGATAATTCACTCCAATGTGACAGAAAGCAGAAATAGTCTAGGTCAGTTCACAGGAAAAATTACATCTGGCATTTCAAAATTACCATAACATTGTCAAGTCCAAGCATTCAGAAATCTCAAAGTTATCTTAAATATACTTCCTTTTTTTCTTTTTTTTTTTAATTATTATAATTTGTAGTCTTTTGGATGGCTTTGATTTTTTTAAAAATCTTTGTCGTTTATACTTTCACTATTTCCCCATCAGCAATGAGAATAAAATCTTATAGCTTTTGGAGAGAAAAGCAAAGTTCTGCTCTGGTACTGGGATGTAGAGATTTAAGGGAGTCAGCCGGCATCACAGGACCCAAGTTCAATGGCAGATACAGAAAATGCAGCCTCAGCTGCTTACCGAGCTGAAACCTGACTTACAGTCATTTCACAAGATGTTACCAGCTAGCCAGTTCTACCAGTGTGGAGATCCAAGTGCTTGCTCTCTCTTTTCCTCACGTCATTTGCTAGAAAATCGAGCGTGAAAGTCTGAGGGAGCATATTTCGTTCCAGAAGAGGTACGGCTGGGCTTGGAGGCGCCCACGGGCAGGGGATGCAGGAGCAGCGCTGCTGCCGGAGGAGCCACACGGGCGCTGGAGGGTGGGCATCGCCCGCAGCCAGCGTCAGCGTGCCTGGGCTGAGGGGCATCTCACTGGGCTTACGAGAAAGGTGGGGCAGACTTTTTAGTAGGGACTGTAGCAATAGGACAAGGGGGAATGGTTTTAAAACTGAAAGAGGGTAGATTTAGGTTAGATAATAGGAAGAAATTCTTCTCTGTGAGATGCTGGCACAGGCTGCCCAGAGCAGCTGTGGGTGCCCCATCCCTGGCAGTGC
>JAVJGI010000064.1:60802432-60849568 GCA_035590275.1 Ibycter americanus | reverse complement strand
TGCCCCATCCCTGGCAGTGCCCAAGGCCAGGCTGGACGGGGCTTGGGGCAACCTGGGCTGGTGGCCGGTGTCCCTGCTCATGGCAGGGGGTTGAAACTAGGTGATCTTTCAGGTTCCTTCCAACCCAAACCATTCTGTGATTCTATGCTGGCGTTGTTACAGGGTATCTTAGAAAAGCAAGCAGAGAGTTGAGGCTGACCAAAGGAAACAGCCATCTTTTCAGCTCTGCTCCTGTGCTGAGGGTCTGTTGAGACAGCTACTGCAGAGCTGTGTCCTCCCTGCGAGGCAGAAGCAGTTGTTTCTTCATTTTCTCATGTTCCACCAACTAAGGATTAGAGCAATCTTTTGAAGCTCTCCACTTCCATCCCAGGAAACTGGAAGCTAGATCACCCTGGGGATTTGGGGGACTCTAAAACAGAAACCATAGAGCTGCTTTCATTAAACATATGCCAAAGCCCCATGAGTCCTGGAGAACGGGGGTATTTTTGTACCCCCACTACTTCCTGGAATTAATGATTGAATGGAACATCTGACCAACGTCTCTCTGTCTGTGGGGTTTTTAGGTCTGTTTTGCCATCGGCTTACCGGGATACGCAGAAACACACCCTCGGGTATGACACACACAAGCATAAATTATCACATAGTGAAGGGCTTGAAACGTAGAGAAGCGTTGACGGCACTGGTGCCAGATCATACCGAACCGATGCGAGGGCTCTGTACTTGCATGTTGGTTGGACCTCTGCCTTGCAGGCAGGAGAGTTGTTTGTGGACAGGGCACCTGGTGCTGGCTGGAAAACCAAGCAAGCACCTAGCTGCATTTGACAGCCTCTTTTTTCCAGTGGATGCTTGTTTTTTCAGATGCAAAAGAAGGTGTTAAAAAGATAAATGCATTAGGTAAACATACCTAAACACATGAAATATTTAAAACCTGCTCATAGGGAAGTATTTGAGATACATTTGCAGTATATTAAGCTATACATCATAATGATTCATTGTTAGAAATCAAACCAGGAGCTTCTCTTTTATGACTCTTTAGCAAATACCAACTTTGGGCTTGTGCATGTCTCTACTTGTCGTTAGCTAAATACCTACATGGATGGTTGGGACTGCTTATCGCACCCACCGATGGAAGCATGTTTCCTAACTTACAGTCCTATGTTTTTTTCCTTTGCTTTGCTTATTTTCACTGCATCAGATGTCTGTATATTTGTCAAGGAAACTCATTTAAATACTTGGGTTCTTATCCTTTGCTTTGGAAAGGAAATCTGTAGAGTCCTTTGAAGCATCTTTTGCCTTGGATGGCCCTCAGCAATGTCAAAAGCAATTATATGTCAGTTATGAGAAATTATTTTTGAAAGTGCCTGTAAAAATTAAAATAGATGTTTCTGTGCGCTTATACTGATGTCTTCAGCCACTCAAATATGAGAGTGCTCCAAAACAAAACTATACAAAAATACTGCGCAGTGATGGAATAAATGCTGACAGTTTGAGATGTTACTGTTTAACTGCCTTGAGAAATTCCATTTACTGAAAATAATTCACATACATGTTTGAAACATTCAGGCTTACGGTAATTAATTTTCAACTGAAATGATTTCTGTATGCAAATTGCTCTGAGTAATTATGCAGAGAGGAAGGATGCGAGAGAGAGAGAGACTTAAATATCTGAACTTGTTAATCGAAGACATGGTCTCCCCTAGACTTGGGGGAGGGCTAACACCAGTTTTTTCCCTAATGAAGCATAATGATTTATGATAAGATTTGCAGAAGCAGAATAAAAACTATTGGTAATTATTTGCGATTGATATGGGGGCATGTAATTAATCTGTTATTAAATAACATTTTTTAAAGCCAGAATTATTAACAGTATCAGCTCTGAGAAGAAGTGTACAGTCAGCTCCAATAAACAACATAGTCTTAGTCAGTCAGTGTGGCCGCTTACCAACCGGTAAAATAAGAAAATCTGGGGAAAGGGTATAGGCAGAAACCTTTGGAATGGCTATAAAAGCCTGGAAGTCCATCACAGGCTTATTTGGGTGCCTTATTCATACAAGAGTGATGGGTTGGTCCCATTGCACTTGGATTAAGCCCCACTGGCAGTCTGATCTCAGCACATGGATTGGTTGGAGTTTACTGCTGGAGTATTGAAAACTATTATGTTTCCACAGAGAAGCAGAGCAACGTTCATCTGAGTGCTCCTTAAGTTAGTATGTATGGCCATGTTCACAGTAAGAAAAAAAGTAATAAATTCATCATCTACTTTCAAGCTGAGTAGAAGCTCTAATTCTGGGAGGAAATCTATGGTTTACTTTGAACTGAAATGTTAAAGCCAAAACTGGTTTTACCCATCACGTGTGGAGAACATGCCCTTGTCCTAGTAAAAATCAAGGACAAAGTTTGTAGAGATTTTTATTAATACATGTTTCAGCTGGCTGTACGGTTTCTTACATGTTCGCTCTACGACAGTTTTCATGGAAGCCTGTAGTAAAACTCCTCCAAGTCGCTACTTAACTGCTTTGATCACATTCTCTCTTTGGCTGCCACCGTGCTGTAAGTGGAGACAAGATGCTGATTTGAAACGTTGCCCCTTAGATCTGAAGTCTGACACGAGCTGGCGTTTGAGCTTCACACTGGGTGGGGAGGCAGGCAGGTGAGGAGCCAGCCTTCCGCCCCTGCCTGCCCAGACCCGCTCGTGTCCGCAGCTTTCTCATTCCCTGGCTGCCGGGTTGTACAGCCAGGAGCTCTACTCTCCTTGTGCTTGCTTGCGGAGTATTGCTGGAATCAGATAATACATACTAATATTGAAATGCACACCTATAATGTAATGCATCATTTAATTCAGAGGCTTTGTTTTATTATCGTTTTCTTTTGTTTTAAAATATGCACCAGCATCTCTGCATCGAAGACAGCAGGTCCCATTTTCCAGTTCATCATACCTTTCTCAACAGATGTTGTTCTTTTCTCATATAGTCAGAACAGTTCCGAGGGGGTTGCATAAAAGCAACTGCTCTTGACATTTCATTATGTAGAAGTATTTTTGTCATTGAGTGATCATAGTACTTATTGTCAGGCAATTTTGAAAACAAAAAACCCAATATTTACATAATGCTGTTTCTTTTTGATTGTGTAGTTTGTTTCAGCTCCGCTAAACAGCTATGACATTACTCTCTTCCCCCAAACGAATGGTCATAAAAACAAAATCAAGCTCATAAATCTTGCTGTGAACTAGTTGTACAGTTTCTGCAGGATTACGCATCCATTGCTGCAAGACATTGAAAGTATTTATTTGTTATCACCCTTTTAAAGTCAAATGTGTGAAAAATAAATTTACTCGGTTGTGATTAACACGGTGACCCACAGTTGCAGCATATGGAGCTACAGACTTATAGAGTAACTTGTCCCTGTACTGCCGTTGTCTGAACTAAGGAGTTTCCTGTGAGTCATAAGTCTTCTTTTATACTGGCAATATATAAAACCATGAAATGTAATAGAAAAGTATCTCAAACACTGTTGTTAGGTCTTTGTCCAACACTGATTTATCTTGCAAACTCACAGCTTCTGGTGAATGGTGTAGGGAGGGGAGAGAAAGGTGTGCACGGGTCATAAGGCAATGTTCTCTGGTCTGCTTTGTGGAGCTGGGAGGGAAAGGGATTTGGGATGCAGTTGGTGTTTGTAATCCTTTTGGTCTTGGAAAGAGATGTCAACATACCATTAGGAGGTTGTTAATCGTCTGATGCAAACCCTGGTGTTTATTCCTCTTTATATCTCCTGTGGTTATCTTATAGAGATACCAGAATTCTGGTATCTCTGTGAGATAACCACAGAAGATTTATAGTTTTAAGAGGGAACTTAGGTTGCTATGCATAATAAAAGTTTGAGCAAAAAAAGGAATGCGAGTCTTTTGCCTCTTAATGACAGGATTCTGATTCTGCACTTCTATTTTGTATAGACCAACCTAGCACAGGTTTTGGGTCCCTGCGTTACTTCTGAAAGCCTTTCCCCTTTGCCGTGCAGTCAGCTGGCCTAGAGTACAGTTTTCCTACAAAACTGTTGTGGCCAATGAAGCAGAAACTTTAGCCCATATAAACACTTCTTCACTCCGGCTCTGCCAGAGAGGAAGAGACATCACAGCTCAGAGTACTGGACAGCTGGCCAGAAAAGAAATGTCAGCAGCAGGAACATCTAGGTGTTCCGTGAAGAAGAGTAAGACTTTTGAGCCAAGGTAAAAAGCCAGAAATTCTAAATTTACCCCAGATAAAAACTTCTGAAAACGGTTATACTGAGAGATTCACAGCACTACACTTCCCTGCATTTCAGCCAGCTGTCTCCTGGGATGGATACTTCCCTTGGAGACCAAGTGTGCAGGGATCCGAACAGGGGAAAAGCTCAGGACAGGGAACTATGAAGCCTGGACTCATAAAAACATAGGGTGACTGAAGTGGATTGTCAGCAAAGAATTTATGTTTGGATGAAACCTTTAATTCCAGCACTGGCTGGACACATATCCCCTCCAAAAATTTTGGGCCAATCCTCAGGCACTGTCAGGTCAGATTAACTGACTGTATCAGTTTCACCTTTAGTCCCAATCTACAGAAAAATTGGAACAATGTTCACGTATTAAAGCCAGGCTTAAGGTATTTATGTTACTACTGTGCAGACAGACTTGAGTAACTATGTGCAGATTCTTTGACATGGAAAAGGGATGGCTGCAGTTTTCCTTTCAAGCTGATAAAATAACATCTTTTTAATAAAAAAAAACTTCAGGTTTTTTTCTCACTCTTCTTCCCAATTTCATTTATTTATTTGTACTTTTGGCTCTTCGATTTCAAAGATTTCATATTCATTGCTTTAGGACAAAAAGAACTGGGATGACAAATATGGTTGTTATGTTTCATCTTATTCCCAAGGGTCTTTTCTTCTGCAGATGATGAGCATCTGCTCCTAGTCATGTAGAAATCTGATTAACAAAGCATGATCTTTGATTAGCATATTTCAGAAATTGTTTCTTATTATAAGCTGTCCTTAGGGCTTGTGTTGCTTAGCAGTAGAACAACCTTCCAAACTTATTTAACATGTTGAGGAACTTTGCCGACATATAAATCCCTGTTTTGACCTTTTATGTTCAGATGGATCGTGCATTCTGCATAAGTGGCAGAAAAATCTCAAGAAATAATAATCCACATCGAGGGATTTTTTCCTGTCTTCTGACAAAGCCCACAGTTTTGCTTGTATTTAATAAACTTCCTTCTACTGTTTTGAACTGTATGAAGGGCTGTTTTGTAATGAATAATAAATGATGCTTCTATAGTGTGTTCTGTCTAAGGATCTTCATGAGCTTTTCCACCATGAATAAAATAATTCATTCAACTCACAGGTTGGGAAAAGCTTCATTTATTATTATTCCCGGTATTATTATTCTTTTCAGATTTTAGAAGCAAGACACTGAGGTAGAAGTCGAGGCCTGATATAAAATGAAACGGTGACTGGCATTTTCAACTACATGTTTTCCCATTCTTTTGCTTCAAACTGATGACCATTCAACAATATTTTTTCTTTTTTGATAGACAATCTTTTAATTGCAAAATATTTGAAACTTGTGTTTCTTTTAACAATAACGTATTGTGTGATGCTATTTCAGAACATACACACTTCAGAAATGCATGCGTTTTTATTGCTTTAGAAGATCTGAGGAGTTCCTGAAGTGGCTATAATTCTTCAATTAGAGTAAATTTTAGTATGAAAAAATGCAACGTATTGAAACTGTGCATGATGCCACGTGGGCCTGAATCTTGCTTCTCTTATTCATGCCAAACTAGGATTGACTTTCAAGGCTAAACCCACATCCCCTTTTGTGCAGGCTCTGGCTGATAGAAGACGATGAGCGCAGGGCCAGGGAGTGCTCTCCAGCAGCCCAGCAATGCTGGCAGCTATTAGCCCTGGACTCCTAGCCAATTTGCGCAGTGGTTTCTGTTGATGCAGCATTTTGTACCAAGGATGTGTCACCAGCAAAAGCAGGCAATGTGCACATGCTCCAGTAAAAGAGCAAGGCCAGCTGCAAGCGAGCAAAAGTTCTGGTCATTAAATATTTTTTTTTTTTGTGGCTATGACCTTTGAATTACATCAGCCCACTGAACCTATGATCTGGTGACCCTTCACGCTCCGAGTGGCGCTTACTTATTAAAGGCTTTGCAGAAGGAGGGTATCTCACGCTGTTTAAGAATATCTAGGTAGACGGTTAGGTAAGGAAATCGTGGCTTGCCATTTCAATCCCTGTCAGATATCAACCTCAGTCTTTAACTCAGTCTCCAGTGAGAGCAAAGAGGATTAAGAACATGTACCTGACCCGCTGTGTTCTGGGAGCGTAAAGAGCAGGGGATGGGCTGTTTCACATGTGCTTGTTAGTCTGACTTGGAAAAGACAGCAAAAGGCAACAGCAAACACCCTGAAGAGCCTTTTCAGCCTTTGGGCTCTTCAGTGGGACAGACCCTGGCACCTCAAACGCTGCCCTTGTATTTCCCTAGGGGCAACTCATTGGATGTAGATGCCGTGTTGTTTATGGTGCAGAAAACAGATGGTCTTTTCTCCTTCCTTGCTGACTTCACCTTTTCGATCAGTTTTAATGGCTTTAAATGAAAAAGCTTTTAACACTTTTGGATTGTTTCTATGATTTCCCCGTGTCTTGCACCAAAGGCATTCCACTAAATATATATACACTAGTGAAGTGCAATTGCCCATCACAAACGTGTAATCGGTGTTAATGCAGTAAGAGCTTGTATCTGTGGCTGTTTAAACCGATGCAGAACAGCTGCAGCACTCCAGCGCTGCAGGGAATCTGCAGAATCCTCTACTTGTTGGAAGTAACGTTTGCTGTCATATAAAGAAATTCAGTACATAGCAAACTGAAATGTCTTGTGCTTCAAACAGTACCCTTTAAAAGTTTGTCTGATCGTTCAGTAAAAGTGGGAAAGTCCATTATCATAATGTGAAGTAAGAACTTTATACAGCCCCAAAGATGAAACTGAGAGTTGCCCATCTCCAAGAGAAGCCCCTTATGAGGGGTGGGAGAGGAGAGGTAAAATGGGATTTGAGGACACATTGAAGAGGAACAGAAAGTCAAATCCATGACATATTAATGTCCAAAAGAAGCTTATCTTAAAATCACTTAAAGGTGAAATTTCTCTGTATGGCTGTGACTTCCCTTCTTCTGAGGTATTCACATAACCATTGTTTGAATCTTTCTAATTCATCCTGGCAGATATGTCTTATTGCTGATCTTGAGAAGCTTCCTTTTGTAAGAGAATGAATTTAGATAGATAGCCTTTCAAATGGGACTTGATTGCAGAAAAGTATTTGTAAGAGATTTTCCCAGGTGGGATCAGTGCTCTAATTGGAGTGGTATCCAGCGTAGCACTGTATCGCTCCTCTCTTTATTTCAAGGATTAACAAATCACCGCTCATTTAAGGAAGCAATCTGTAGAAACTTGGCAGGAGCTGACAGGCTTGCACACTGGCAGGACGGCAAATGCTGCCTGCTGCTGTTGGGCTTCTGTATGGGCCAGGGGGCTGCTCCAGTGCCTAATGCACCAGCATCTTCTTGCCTCTCTGAAGGAGCCGCTCCTGCCTCTGCGGAGATCAGACCCTCTTGCTCACTATGGGTGCTAAACAGGATGATCCCAAACCAAATCCTGATTTTACCACATCAGGCCACTGATACGTGCTTAACGTTTTCATTTATTTGAGGACAGGTGAAAGGTACTTGCGGTTCTAGTAAAACCTAGTGTAACGTGCTATGTGCTAATTTCTTCATTAATGTTAGGAGACATTTCTCTGTATACAGAAAAAAATGAAGGGGCTCTTCAGACTCCCACTGCTCCTTTCTGAGTGTTTGTTGCATCTGGGGGAAATGTCTCATCGCAAGCTAAATGAGGAACCTTGTCAGGAGCATCCTGGTAGAATATTGGCAGCGTATCCCTGTGCCGTTTCTGCCTCCCAGTACCCTTTTCAGAGCAGCAGGGCTTGTGTCTGTGTGTACGTGAGTGCACGTGTGTGTTCATCCTTGCGTCCTGGCTAAATGCAAATTTTGGTGAGTACTTTCTGTCTGCAGGCCTTTAAGTCCATTTGCATCATCATTAGGGCACGGCATTATTCACTCCTTCGAGTCCACGGTTGTGCTGCCCTGCTTACAGAGAGGCAGATTTTAACAACAGGATTGGTAACTGGATCTGCTCAGGAGGAGTGTTCATGGGATCTTTCCTAATCAAAACTGTAAAGAGGGTACCAGAGGGTAAACCCTAATACCCTGCACTTCCCCAGGCAGGATTGCATGTCACTTTGGCACTTTTTCCAGAGGCCTGACTAGCTGCAGTACCGCAAATCATCCGTCACAGCAGAGAGAGAGAAGCTCCCTTTACTGCTGCCATGTCCTTTTCTCCAGCAACTTAAGAACTGTTGAAAGATTGACCACCTGGGGCTGGCTGGAGTACTGAAGATACATTTCTGGGCTGTATAATGTCGGAAGGAGAATAAAGAGTGCAAGGACTGACTTAAGAGGAAGCATTTTCCCTGGGGAGCATCAGCAGGGACAACAGCTTGGGCATATTTGGTCTGAGATAGCAACTCATCATTCTCTCTAATCCCACTTCCAACAACACCACTGGTGATGTGGTTGTATAAAAGCCCAGGGTTATTTTACTGTTATTACTGCTCTTCTACTCAAGCATTTTAAGTACAGGAGATGCGTATCTGTAAAAATTAAAAATAATTTCTACAAAATAATATGCCTTTTATACAGTACTTGTGAAATCAAATTTATTAGCACTCTGCAGTATGTCAATTATTAGATAGCTTCTAAGATACTAGTCCTTTTGTTGCTTGTGAGTGTATTGTATTCCACCATAACTTTTCTATGAAATAAACAGCATGACATAGATTATTATGCCAGAACTTCATCCCAAAGTATTATGTTTAGTATTAATGTGAATGCCAAGTTAGATTCAGGTTACTGTTTAATAATCAGAGTCCTTAAGCTCTCCATCTATCTTTCTACTTCAACATCTCTATCTAACATGCAGCCTGCAAACAACAGCACATACTATGAAATGGTAAAGTATTTATTCACTCAGATGAGGGAGCGTTCATTCTAACCAGTTGTCATCTGTCATCCAAGAGACAACCTGATGTGCATTTCTCACTTTCTTTTTTAATCTGTCTGGTTTTTTCTAGCCCTTGATCCATCCAAAGATCCATGTTTGAAG
The DNA here is from genome assembly GCA_035590275.1 of Ibycter americanus. Classification (NCBI taxonomy): domain Eukaryota; kingdom Metazoa; phylum Chordata; class Aves; order Falconiformes; family Falconidae; genus Ibycter; species Ibycter americanus. The sequence goes on along the minus strand of JAVJGI010000064.1, from coordinate 60,840,314 downwards.
GTGAAGTGCAGCCCACATAAAGTGTGTGTCACTCATGACTATGAAACTGCGATTTGTGTAAGCCGCAAGCAGCTGGTGCACAGGTAAGGAGGTTTTATGTTGTTTGAGGTTTTTCTGTCTTCAGAGACATCCAGTATGATGAGAAGTAAAAGGAGAAAGCTCCAAAATGAACATTAAAAAAAACTTAATTTTAGAATATTCCTTTAAAGTTTAATTTGCATTTTTTTCCTGAAACCAAACAGAAGTCATCTTATTTTTACCTGAGGCCATTCCAAAAAGATGAATGGGAACATGGTGCACTGTGTAGTGTGGAGTGCAGAGTGCTCTCCCAGTGCTGCGGGTGGTTTTCTCCTCCCAGAGAGCAGTGACCGTGCATATTTTAAAATCTGCAAACCTGGAATATGAAAACATTGTGTCACAGACACCTACCGTTCTGGTAACTTAATTGGAAACAATTAAAAAGAGATTAATAAAGGTATTATTTTCTTAAAATAGATCAAACCTCTGCTTAAATTTGGTAAAGAACTGAAAAATGTTGGTGGAACTTTGTAGAGCATCTCCCTGTGGAGTCAGATAATTACAGAAAGCTCCAGATCTGATTGTTGAATGACTGAATTAAGAGCAAATGAAATTGCTAATATATTAAAAGCTTTGGCCAAGATGTTCCAATTAGACCACAGAACTTCACTGAGAGAAGCTATGAATAAACAAAGAAAAGCCTACTGAGCATAGGTTGAAATATGCTACGAACAATCAAGAATGAAGACATTTAGAAACAAATTCAGAGAAAACAAACTAACGTTGCCCTGTTTTGGAAGCAGAACAAGTAGAACCAGTAAGGAAATTGGTCTTGAGTATCTCCAGAGTCTGTCTGAGTCAAGGCGCAGCATAAAATTGAGGAAATTAGCCCCTCCACTTGCCAACAGAGGTTGAATAAAACTGCACTGCCGTAATGGGCAACTCTGAATCGTTGGTCTGTACTTTAAGAAAAATATGTTGTCTTGCTTTCATTATATTTGAGTGATAAATCTTGGGACTGGTCTGCAATTTCTTTCCCTGTTTAGTAGCGAAGCAAAAATTTGCCTGTAACTCAGGTCCCTAAACATCGTTGTCAGTTGAGATTGTAGTTCCACAACTGATTTAAGCCAGCCTAAATTCAGGATGATCTGATTCCCATATACTAGTACTACACCTCAGCTTTTCTCACTGCTACCTGGCTGAGGAAGCTAATCCAGGAAAAAAAAAAAAGAAGCTGTCTTTGATTTATAATACAAAGTTAATGGTGTAATGTGCATGAGGCACTATGTTTAATCTGTGTTTTCAATATGGAATGAACCCTGGAAGGATGTTAGGAGTATGGCTATGTGAAGTGCTTACATTCTAATGACATTTTTGGCATTATGTGGCTTACATTTTCTAGTTAGGATGGATTTAAAGCACTTGCATTATATAGTAGTCCATATGATATATAGACATAGATGTTGAGCCAAATGCTTTCTGAGCTATTTCCAGTATTTAATGTCCCAAAAGTAGTCAAAATGGTACAGAGAAATGGTATAGAGGAGGAGCTGAATATCCTTTTTTTTTTCAGAAACCAGGCTGTGTTTCATGTGATCTCTCTATGATTCCTCCACTGCCTACAGCTATTTCAGCTGACCTTTGAGTAGCGCTGAGACTACGGAGATGAATAGAAAAGTATTGAAAACTTACTTTGAAAATTCTCCAAACAATTTCTAGCAAGTTTTGTAATGCTGAAAGAACTACTGCTGATGTGTGAGAGTGGCACATATGTCCCCAGAGTGTTTTTATTCTCAAAATATCTGGCTACCCTTGCCTCGGAGGGTAGACATGTCAATGAGGAAAGTAACTAGGGCAAATTCTCTGCTGATTTGAATCGGTGGAGTGACACCACTAAAGGTTTTCATCTTTAGTCCCACAACATTCTGTTCTTTTTTCTGTGCCTGACCTGAATACTGCTGTACGTCTGACTCCGGTCATATTTAAGGCTGTGTTAATCAGGAGTAAATGCATTACAAGAGGTGGAGTTGCACCTATTTAAAACCAGTGAAAACCTGAATATAGTAGCATGGGTGCATGTGTAGTAAGAACCATCAAATAACACAGCACCGTTGCGATTGCTTTGCACATCCACAGTCCTTTTGGGTGTGCTCAGAAGGATTTTCCATTTCATGCATCATTATCAACTTGCTGTAGTGGCTTTACAAAGTATGTAGGCTCAGCAAAAAGTAATCAGGAGAGCAACATCTTGCGTTATCGCTGAGGCTTTCAGACAGAGTTACACCAACTTGCATCACCTGATTAACTCACCCGCTGAAGAGTTGCAGCACAAGGAAGCTGTATTTTTCCAGGCAGAGTGTAGCTAACTTTGAAATCACCAGTGATAACGCAATGCCATTCCTGTTTAATTTCCTTTGTGATGGAATGCACACTTCTTAAACCACTGCAGGAATACAGTAACGGTGTATAAAAGAGAGTTAAATGGAAACTTGTTATTTTACATTTGCTCAGACCCTGGCTTGATGATGGCTAACTCATTCGGTAAGGCTTTCAGTCTCATGCCTTTAGAGTAAGACTCTTATATCTGCCAGCACAGCTGGTCACATATTTCATAGTGCTGTGGCTTTGATCCTGCCCATGGTGGACCTGCTGGATGTGGGATCCCCTGACCCGGCTGGCAGGGCATCTAGAATCATTTAGGTTGGAAAAGACCTTTTAGGTCATCAAGTCCAACCGTAAACCTCACACTGGCAAGTCCACCACTAAACCATGTCCCTAAGTGCCACATCTACACATGGGTCTGTGGGAGAGCAGCTCACGGCGCTGGTGGGTCTGGTTGTGGGTTACCCCAGGGGTGCCAAAGGAGCCAGCTAGAAGTCCCATGCCCTGGGGCAGCCTGGCCCCTCCTGTGCAGCCTCCTCCTTCCCTCCACAGTCACCTGGTGAGCAGCCCTGGCCTTGAAGGTAAGTGAGAAGGTGTCTGAGAGGTGTTCCAGACAGATAATAGCATTTTGTCAGCACATCCTCTAAGGCGTTTACAGTACAAATTGGACAGGGCACGAAGAGAAAAAGCAAGACTGAGCAGTGATTGACGAGTGTGTAAAAGATAAATTTGCAGGTACCTTCTTACATGCTTAATAGTCCCTGGACTAATGATAAAGTCTTATGAAACCTTTTGTGTGGATTAAAACCCCTTTCAATTTGGACATGATCTATGAGGAAGAGTCTTTATTAGTTCAGTTTTGCATGAAATGCAGTAGTTAATACCTCTCAAATATTTCTCATACATTTGCAGTCCTGTAAAGCTTCACACCATTTGTCTCAGCTGGTGTTGCTAGTGCAGCTGATGGGAAGGAAAGAGGTCACTCCTGGGCTTTTTTGAAAAGAACAGAATGAGAAAAGAAGATTGATGAGAAAATAATGGGCATATTAACATGTCCAGGGTTTACAGCTTTGTTCAGTCCATTTAACTGGCGATCACCAATTAGTTCATCACTGCAGTGTACGTCACTCACAAAGGTAATCATGCAACGTCCCTGCTTCTCTGCTGTCACTTGGAAATACAGCTATTTACTCAGTATTTCTTCAGTACTTTTGAGACTACTGCTGCTGACCAAAGAGGCCACTACTGAATTCCTCACCTTTTTTTTTTTTTTTAAGATCTGGACAAGTTCCCACGTAAAACATCTGTTCTTCTGAATTACTCATCAAAAGCTTGGTGTGACCAAGGTGGCCATGCTGGCAGCTTCACTTACCCACAATGAGCGGATAAATCTCCCTCTCTTTCTTAATAAATCCTGCAGTTGATAAGTAATTTCTGGTTAGGAAGGACCCCACTGAAAACAAGTCCAATAATATTCATCCCCATATGTGAAACTGAGCATTTTCTTACCACTGCTATTCTATGTGCTATTTCTGTGCTTTAAGTTGCATCCAAAAGGGGATTCATGAATGAATAAAATTAATAATTGCCAGAATGTCAGTGACCCACCTGCTTTCAAGAACTGCTTGAGAGCATTACAGCAAAATCTTTGACCACAACAAATGCACTTTTAGGGATTTACTGAAAAGTTGTGCACATAAGCAAGGATGTTAAATGGTGCTATTCCTCAATGTCTTTGTATTGGATCAACAGTTACCTTTTAAAACGCACTAAATACAGGGCCTATAAACCCTAACCCTGTTGTTTTGCTCTCCTCTCTGACTCACACGTGTCTGTGTTTTCTCTTGCGTGCTTTGCTGCTCAGTGCTAACGAGGCTTGGCGCAACCCCAAGGGCTCCTTTGGGGATAATTTCTTCTGTGCTGAGCACCCGACTGCCCTGTTCTCGGTGGCCTGGCCCGTGGGAGGCAGGGCTTCTTCCTAAGCTCCCGATGTTTAACGCTGCATGATTGACGTGGTAACGTTTATCAAAGCCTGATAACGTGAGCAATCTATATGAGGTGTTGTAACAGAACCGAACCTGGGAGATGATTAATTATCTTTGGATCTGCTAATAACGTCGGTTTATTCCCCAATTAGCCTTGCTCTGTTCGTAGCTTTTTTCTTATTCTCTTGTTCATTTTCATGCTGATGCAGAAAATAATTGTTGATCGTTTGTGTAGTAAGTACAGTTCAGGGAAAAAAGCACATCCCAAAGGCAACTTTACAAAATAACATTGTTCAGCTTCCTGTTCATATATTTATCAGTGTTAATTTTTGTGGCTTACTTGTATGTATTTTCTTGAAAGGGCTGCCACAAGAAGCAAGATGGAACACAGAATAATAGGGCAAGACCACTGTATAGTTTATTCATTTTTTGGTCTTTCTCCATGGGGACTACGCAACTAGTTTTTCTAGTAAGCTTCTGTTACTTCAGAATGTTTCCAAAGCAAAGTGTCAATATTTCAAAGTTCTCTGCAAATCCCTACTTTTCCGTTTGTGCTAAAATGAAGAGGGAAGGGATGTGACTCTCTAACAGGGTGAATTCTCCCCCGTTTCATTGAAGTCTTGATGCTTTTTTTGTAAGCTGGCAGATGCAACACAGGCAAAATTATGCAGAAAACTGGGAAAATAGGTTGTAAAATACTCATCTTTCAATTATTATTTAATCTTAGCTGAGGAAAAAAGTTATTTTCAGTGGTGCTGCAGTGGAACACGGTTTGTTCATCGACCTTGGGTAGGCAGCATGCCAAAACCTGTGCTCTGGGACACCGAGACCTTCCTGGAGTAACTGGCCTCTGTGTCTTTAATGGTGAGATGTGGGACTCCACTCGATAATTTAGGATAATACAGCTCTACAGTAAAATCGTTACGAAGATTAAATTGTTAATGTATGCACTGGATGCAGAAAACATAAATATCAAAATTATTTTTCACGTCCCCAGAGTTTTTTGTAAGTTCTGGGGTGAATTCACAGTTTTGAGTTAATTTTTACTGCAAATTTGTTTATAGGCACCAAATTAAAACTTCTGTTGATTAACATATTCAGAATTAATGGAAGAAAACTGCCCATTTCAGAGCAGAAAGAAAATCTTTTGACTGTTGTTTTAGAAAGCCATTTCAAATTTGTTGGATTTTTTTTTTTTCCCAAGTAACAATAGAACAATATTTACATCTCTCTGCAAACTGATTTGGAAGTCACTAAATCTGATTTTCCCTAAAAACAAAGAATGTTTTCATGCAAAACATTTTATCCGCTTCTAATGCTGAGCATTGATTTCTCTAATCTACTGGCATAGATTTTTGCTTCAGAAGAAAGAGTGTTGAAATATTTGATTAAACACACACTCACAAAAACCAACAGATTGCATTAGGTTTTTTCCAAACAAATATATTGTACTGGGGAAATTGCCAAAATTTAGGCTTATTATTCCCAAAGGTAACTCTGACAGAATCTTGGAGAATTATTTTAATCCTCTATGAATGAAAGTTCTAAACATGAACAGGATGGAGTAAATGGCATTTTTTTGCAATTTGTAAACTACAGTGCATTACTCTGTAAAGGCTATTATTCTTTCTAATATCTAATCAGTCGTGGTACATTGCACAGTTTAACTGTAGCTCATGCTGTTTGTCCAGAAAAATAAATGAGAATCCAGGAAAATCAAAAAGAGACGGGCATTTGAGGTCACAGTCAAGTACAGCATATAATGTGATGTGCAAGTGGTGTGCAAGTGATGTGTGCAAGTCCATAGAGAAAAGCTGAAAGCTTTTAAGAGTATTTCATCTCGGGACTGCCTGACAGCAAAAGCATGCCTCTGCTACACTGCAAAAGCTTTGGATTTTGCAGCAGACATGTAACAGACATATGGAAATCATGAATGTTTGTTTTTCTTCTGTGGGCAAAGTTGCCTTTTAGTAAGACAGAGAGCACACGGTATGATGTACCATCAATCTCCAAGTGCTCAAGGGGACCACTGAATATTAAGAGAGAAAAGCACAAGAGTCTGGCACTGTCCTTTATTCCCCATTACAGTTATTTTTAAAGTTTTGATTATGAAAATTACGATCTCAGCATGAACTCCCAAAGGTCAATAGCTTTTCCTCCAAGACAATCTCCATCTTTAACAGCCTGGGATTCAGTCCAAGGATGCTTAAATATTGGAACTGCATTCACTGGTTTTAAAAGCAGATATTACTCTACTGAACAGGATAATCTGTAAACTGTAAGTCTCATTCTCCAAGTGGTCCATTTCTCAGTTTCAACACTGCCTAAGGTAGATTGCTTTTAACTAAAGAGACCGTAGGGAGAGTCTGTGGAGGGACTAGCTTTATCAGTCAAGATGATATAAGCCAGTTCTGTTCTGAGTCATGAGAGTGACCTACTTGCTGCCAGGAGTTTCTGCACAAATATCCTCCAGTTTATTGTTTTCTGGAGGAAGCTGGCTGTGGTATCTCTTCTCAATAGACAAGACTTCATGTACCTTTTAGGCTGTTTTCTGGCTTTCCCAAGCTCTAGATATGCTGTTGACTTCAGTGCATTTCAAAACTCAGAGAGAAAAGACTGCTGAACATTAGCAAACGTGTAAAAGGAAAGATCCGCTTTTCCTTAAAACAATTCAAATACAGTTCCTGACTCAAAGCAAAAAGTGACCAACCATGCATTTTGGCATTTCCGTGCATTTTCAAACTTCCTCAGAAAGATGTAGGCATTCTAAAATATGGTCAGGTAGAGCACAGGTATCTGCCACGGAAATAGCACAAGATTGTCACCAATAGCCTGGATGTGAAACTTTCTGCATCCCCAGGCCAATTAGCCACTCTGCACTTCTCTCCCCAGAACTGGTAACTCATTGCTGGTCATGCTTCATCAGCTTTAGAGCTCATTAGAGTAGTGCAAGGTGACTGTCTCTTATTGGACATGGGTAATGTTTGAAATATATGATAGTGCACAGCTCTTTTATAATGGTATTTAGAGTGTGCAGTCCTCATCTCTCTCTGCTTTGGCAATAGCAATAGATGAACTTGCTCTTGCCATCAACAGGGGATTTACTGTATTTTATTCACTGTCGCCAAGCACCTGGCTGCTGGGGTGAGTATCTTACTGCTAAGGTCATTGTCTTTTACTCTGCAGCTCCTATCTTACTGTGCTCTACTTTACTGTGAGGATGCCGCAAGCACAAAAGGAAATACAGTGGTTATTGAGACAGTCTCCTCCTGCATAACTCTTCTGGACCAGTATCAGAGCACTCACTGAAAGCCACCTCAATACCTCTGGATACCTTTGGTCTCATCAGAAAGTTATTGTATTGAATAGAATAAGAAAATAACCTATTATCTTCTGCACTTTAATTAACATTTATAAATAGTCTGTGCATTTAAAGATAATATTATTGGATGGGTTGAATACCACTTTGTAATATTCCTGCTCTTTATATTTCTAGTTGTACGCTTTTAAGCAGTATATAAAAATGGGCCAGAAGTGACTTCTTGGATCATTAAGTCCAATCCCTCTGCAACAGTATCATATAAACTTTTTCATTAGCCTAACAAGTTCTTCTGTCTCAAAGATAGTAAGGTTTATTGCCCCCTCTCCTCTGCTGGGAAGAATCCTTAGCATCTCAACCTTTCTGGTTAGGAACCTGGTAATATGCAGCCTAAATTTATTCAAATCCAACTAAAACTTCTGGAGTTTTCCTAAATGGTTCCTCAGTATTTATTTGGAAATAATGAGCTTCTGTACTGTTGCTAGCCTCAGCAAATGCTCTTACTCTTTTCTCATGAAGAAGCTCTCCCAAAAAGACATTCCTCTCGGCTGTCTCAGTTTTCCTTTGTAGCAGAGCTCATCGGGTTTGGCTGCTGAGATCAGTAAAGAAATGAAACCCAAAATTATCACTTTGTCTTCTTGCTATTTAAACTCTTTACATATCTTTAGGTATTATATTCCCTCTGAGTCATTTCCTATTAAGATTTTAATCTTTATTTCTTAAATTAATCCCCTCTTTTAAGTGCCTGTTCTATACGTGCCTGCTTTAAACCTGCAGTTGTCCTTCTGTGAGCTGGTAGCATATCTGCAGTTCAGATGTTTGTATCCCAGCTGGGCTTTCAGCTGAGCTTTCTGGAGAAAAGTTCTGGATTTGATGTTCTGTGTATCTCTGGATTGACATATATATGGTAGATGTATGTGCAGTTTGCTGTTTCAAGGATTTCTACATAGTGTTCTGCATTTGTTTTGACCTGAATAGAAACATACAATATCCAGAACTATTTTTCTCTGAACAAAACATTTTTTATTAACATGATTAAAAAAAAGGAGGTGGAAAGAGAGTTTGAAATAAATGCAAGCCTTACCTAGTTGAACATTAGATATAAACTATATATAAAATTCAGCATTTAGAGCTCTGAGATCTGACTAATACGAAACTTGAATGTATAATGGTGGGAAGTGCGTGTTTGAAAGTTAATGTGTGAATATAAGTTTGTGCAGCAGATTCATAGGGAACACAAGCCAGCAGGAAAACTTAAATATACGAACAATAAAATAAGGGCAAAACAATGTTTGTTCTTCAATGGTTTTACTGTCTCAGTCAGCTCTTCTCTTGGCTGCAGAATTGCTCATATATAAACCTCTTGATACAGCTCTTATCAGCTTGTCAAGAGCTAACATCCAAAGCTAAGTTAGCATACAAAAGCTCCTGTTTCCCTTGAGATACATGGAAGAAGACTGAGTTAAAAGTTCAGTCACCACCTCCATGGCATTTGTGTATTCCTGACTTGGATTGGAAGCTGTTTATGGCATAAGGGATGTTGGCTTTTTTGTGGTTTGGAAACTCCTCTTGCTCACTCTAAAGTGAGCAAGAAACAAAAACAGTAACTGGTATAAATGTCATCTGCTTGGCAAATGTCAAGAGATTTGCCAACAAATGAATAATGAACAAATGAATAAAGCTGGATGGAATGCACTGCCTTCATAGCCTTGTCCTGTAAGAAGACATTAGGTTTTGCATATGGAGTAGCTCGGTAATTCTTGGATTTTCAATGCTTTTTCAAACAACCTTAACTCATCATCATTACAACTATGATTAAAACACAAGCAGGTAGGCATATTAACATGTGGGACCCAAGAGGACAGTTCTACAGGCTCTCCATATACCTGTCAGCAGGACACATGCATGTGGTTTTACCTTGAGCTGTTGGCTGTCTTTCTCTATGGCTACATTAATCCTCACACAATGGAATCTGCAGTCTTTCTGGGTTTACCACAGCCCAGTAGATTAAGGATGTATTTCCCAATTCATGCTCTTTTTATTTTCTATATGCTAAAAATCTTAACCATAGAATTGCTGGAAGCAAATTTGTAACAGTATTTAATACGTGTCAGTGTTCTTGCTCTTTATCCCTATCTTAAATCTGTTGAGTAATCCAGTCAGTCAGAAATTATTATTTAATGTTTACAAATGACCTCCAATGCTCTGAAAATTATTCTGTATTTACAGAATAATCTGTTTACTGGAGATTCTAAATTTATTGCTGGTTTTTGCTGTAGAAGCCCCAGGACATGAATGTGTTCAGTGGAAAAGTCTTTTTAGTGCTAATAAAAGGCATGCTTTAGTAAGATTGGGACTGATGTTTACTGCTAAGGAATTTTATTAAACCTTTTCTTCAATTTCCAACATCCCATTATATTAGAAAAAGTATTAAATGTGCAGCATTTTAAATTCTTCCTTTTGATAAATGGCATTATACATTCCAATTGCAGAGAATATTACAAACAATATATTTTGTATGAAATTTGCAAATTAGGTCTTTAAAATATTGCATTTCATTTGATACTGGTCAATTTGCTGCTTTTTACACCTGTGTGTCTTCAATATTATGCAGACTCAACATACATAACTTTTAAACCTACCAAAGAGTGATCTTTATTGTTTGTAAAACAGTTCTATAGTTTACCGTTAGACTTCTGAGATTTCCCAGTTATTGCTTCTAAAGCCTTTCGCTAGCAGCGGAAGGCATTGATAACAACAGGCTAAAACTCGAATGAGTTGGGCCAGACTCTTCTTTTACTCCTCTTGCCTTGCGTATCACAGCTTTCCGCCCTGTGTGTATAGCTCTGTTGGGTGGGAGACTGGCTCCTCTGAAGGTGGAAGTGGTTTTCTGCAGCGTTCGGCTGAATTTCCTATCTCCTTCAACATCCTTCATCATTTCAGGCACAAAACTTCACTAGGAAAAATGATGAAGCCATATCCAAGATCACCCTGAGGAATTCATCAGCAAGTATCTTGGCTTTCGTTTTTGAGTTAAAGGTTGCAAAAAACTTACACTGTGAAGACGTTTTCCACATGGGTTTGCCAGCTCCAAACTAGTTTAGCAGCAAAGGCATGAATGTCAGCTAATGTAAGGAGCTGGAAAAGGTAGTCTGGGGTGTTTTGTCCCTTTCACAGCCACGCAGTTCCATCTCGTGGCACTCTTTTGAAATAAATAGCATATGAAAACAATAAGAAGGAGTTTCTTGCATCAATCATTTTCTTTTTTGGTGCAAGTTACGTTATCAAAATTAACTTTTAATCTATTACGTCCTACTTCTTTAATATTTCAGTTGCTGTCATTCTCATTTCATTAATAAGCTTATGATTGCCTGCTTAGTGCTCTGCCAGAACTCCTCAAGAGCTCAACCTACAGATTTTCAATTTAGTCATTTTATATCAGATTAATTCAACCAATGAACCACAAATGACATTATTTATGGATGTGAGCCACCAAAGTAGAGTCTGTTTAAAGCCCTGTACATAGGGAGTACTAATGATGATTAGAAATCAACCCAAAATGTTCGGCATCTTTAAATATGTCTGTTCAGGTATCGCTGTTGCACTGACAAATTGACTACAGAAAGGCAGTGCTGTGCCAGTAACTTTTTAGGCAAAAGGAGTAAGACCTTAGGACACTTTTGAAAGACATATTGCTTGTATCTCTAGATTTAAACCAGTCTTATCATACGTGATAATTTCATTCCCACGAGCATCTTCTGTACCTTAAAAAGAGGGGCAGAAAAAAGTCTTGCTGTTTCTCTGCCATACTTCTTATTGTGCAGCCAGTTTTTAAGGGAGTCAGTGAAGGAAACACCATGCCAACGTGCATGGTAATTACAGTCCATATCACCAATGCAAAATTCTTGTGTGATCTCTAATAATTGGAAGAGGTGATCGGATGTTTGAACTTCAAAAAGTACTAAGGAAAAGAAGGGAGTTCTCTTCTGTGGCTTGACCTCTTCCCCTCCTCCTTTCTCCCTTGAATCTGCTGTGAAAGTCAGTGCTTAATTCTCAGTGCCAGTAGTCAAAAGATCGTATTTTATCTCCCTTTCATGGCTCCTTAAAGCTGAAGAGAGTTATCGTTTCAGAATCCCGCAGCTCTCAGGATTTGTCCTGGTGGAGCTGACAGTCCGGAGGCTGCGAGCTGGCAGTCCGCGAGGCGATGCTGAACTCCAGCATTCGCTTTCCTCAACGGGAAAATATTGATTCATTCAAGCCCATCTCATACTTACATGCCTGTAGAGTTGGAAGCCTACAGGGTCATTTTATGTTTGGAGGATCCATATTCACCTCCCTCACCTGTACATTCAGTGGTGTATCTTTTATCAGGGACTGTATATTCAAAGCCACTTCCCTAGCTACAGCGTAGAGCTGTCTAAAATAAATAAATAAATCGCAAATGTATCACGGTAGATTCTATTACATTAATGAAGCATAATTGCCAGGAAACATTTCTGCAGATCTGTGCTATTAAATCTTTGTGGAATAGTGGGGGCAGAAAGATTAACAAGTTTTCAGATCGGTTAATGGAGAATTATCAAGCCTTCATTTTGATATCAGTTACTGGATTTGTGTTCTTTAACAATGAAATCCTCAAACTTTCCTTGCAAGTAAATACAGAATGTTCAGTGATTGCAGTTTAAAAAGTCAAAATTTCTAGTGGATTCCACAGAGTTATTTCCTACTCTGATTAGCATATTAAAAAAACAAACCGACTTGTATTGCAGCCAGTGTAAAACTGCCACCTCTGTGAAATCAAATATTGCAATTAGAGACAGTACTTAAAACTGGGTGTTTTTTTTTTAATGTTCTTGGATTAGCTCTTAACTTTGTGAAATTATCTGTATAGTCTTTGCTGTCTCAGTTTGCACTCAGCTCCCTGCTGAGATTTTTTTAACACTGGAACATTTTGAGAAAGTGGAAACAGAAATAAGCTTAAAATGAAAACAAGCTTTCAGCCTTAAGGATTGAGTAGACACGTTCTGGAGTCTTCTGACAAAATGATTTTCCTGTCAATTCCACAAAACATTTTCTAGGAGTGTAAAGAATAGTTCTTGACAAGAAAGTCTCTCACCTCAGAAATGTGAGTAGGATGGTGAAGAGACCTTGAATGTAGAATGTAAAAAAGAGAGGTTCAAGCCTTGTCACCCCGATAGAATAGTCTTCTGGATCTTTTGGTAAGTGGTTATTGGCTTTTCTTTATGGCTTTCACTGAAAGTCTGTAGTTTTTATCCCTTGTTCTTGGTGTTAATTGGAGAAGGGATTGGGTCTCATCTGCCTAGGTGAGCGCCCTAGTCACTGGGCTGTCAGGCTGGTATCTGTCTATGTCTGAGCCAATGAATATTTCATTAATTATGCAAAATTCACTCAGTAGCCTAATGGTTATGGCACTCAACTGGGACTCGAGCTCTACTGAGTCTGTAGTGCTGTTGTTAACAGGAGGGTAAATAAAATCCCCTGCTGTGGCTTCCCAGCGTACCACCTTGGAGAAGTCAGTAAAATCAGACTGATGTAATCACCACCGCCTGTCTTGATGGTATGACACATTTATTTTATGTTAAGGTTATGATGAGAGTCTGCAGCATATAGTTACCCCCCAAATGACTGGAGTACTCAATTATCATTTGTACCTAGAGAAAAGGAAACATTACTTTCTTTCACTATTTTCTCAAGAGACAGAGTATGGCTTTGCTCCTGGAGAAGTGTCTGGAGACATTTTCTCTCCTCTTTTCATTATTTGGAAGTGATTTCGCGTTGCTGCTCTCATATTTTATTTCTACAATGGTAGAGAGGAAACATATTGGATTATGATTTCTGAAAGATTAAATCCTTTGCCTGGGTCTTCACTGGCTTCTGACAAATGCCAACCATTAAAAAAAAAGATCCCAGTCGCCTTCCTTTTCCATTTCCTGGGATAGTATCTTTAATAAGTGGATATTGTAAAGCAGACTTTCCCAATAACCCTCAACCAGCTTCTTTTTGCAGAATTTTCTTTGCATGCTGAAGAATAGGCAATTTCTATCATTACCTCTCTTCATACTTTTCCAGGAAAAGTAAATGCTTGAGAGTGTTCTGAGGACTTGCTACTAGACCTGCAGGATTTAGGGGGGAAAAGATCTCACAAATCTTGGGAATGCTTAGTGATGTGATCGCTTTAACTACTGCAGTATTTTGCTTATATTACATTTTAACTCTAGCAGCAAAACTTGTCCTGAAATAAATATTCTTTGGCCGTTTCTGTACTTTTATCCTGCCTAGAAGACCTGCACTTTGAAAAGAAATTATTTTGTCCCTTAATGAGGGCTTATGTTATCTCACACATCTGAATAAACATGCTCCTGTACAACACAAAACAGTTTTAAAATAAAAAACAATTTTTGTACCTTGAGGCTCTTTTACAACCTTGTAAAATTTCAAAACTCTGTTACTTTTCAAAAAAAAAAGAAAATATACCCAAGGGCTAAATCATGCTGTGCAGTTCATTGGAATCCCAATTATATTCACTGATATATTTTATCTCCTGTTTATTGTTAGGTATTTTTATTTGTCCTCTGGCCTAATCTGTATTCTCATCTTTATATTTTTCTCACCTTTCTTTCAGCACTTTTCTGAATCTGTAATACTTTACACTTCTTATTATGCAGCCAATTTTTTATGGGAGTCAGGGAAGGACTGTTCTGACAGTTATGACTGGGATTAGAGGAGCTTTCTACTGTAGTCCCAGGTTTGACCCAGACTAAATCAATCATCTGTAAATTTTTCATGTAGCACACTCTACTAGAAAGGAATAGTTTTGTAAAAGTTTTGGAGAAGATATTTGAACTAAGTTACTTCACTTTTGCGAAGAAATCTTTGCAACCTTTTTATTAACGACATTGTTCACACTCAAATTTAAGCTGCTGTTTACAATTTACCGTAAAGGTACAAAACTGAACTTTTGTTCTGAAGTAATGCTTACACTGTCTCTGATGGCGACTGCAGCCTTAAGACTTCAGATTATGTTGCACTGTTGTCAAGTTTTCTTCTGTTTCCCCTTTTTCTTTCTGCTTTCACTGGCAATAATTTTGACCCTTCCAACTGTATTAAACTCAAGAGGCTTCATAACATACAGAGGATAAATGTGATCTAATCATTCTCATTAAATCAGTTTATTAGTGTTCTTTGTTGGAATTGGTGGGAAGCTCTTTTCTTGTCTCTTCACAAATGTGGAGTTTTAGCATTTTTCCGTCTTAATGAAAATACAAAATCTTGAAAAACATCATGTTTACATACACAGTAAGGCTCAGCCAAATCACCCTAAGCATTTGTTAATCTAATCTTGAAATATTTCAGTTTTATTTTGGTGATTCTTTCTTAACAACTTCTGGTGTAAGTTTTGTTTAAACACAAAAGGGGTCTTAATACAAATTAGCCTATAACTCTGAATTTGGGTAAGTAAAACATTCTGACAAGATAAGTTCTTCAGCATTTTTACAGATACAGAAATCCCATTTTTCCCTGTGGATGATTTTCGTTTCAACTAGTCGGCATTCACTTCTTTGAGAAAGAAATGTTAAGTATGTTTCTAAACTTCATATTCTCAGATTGAAGGCAAGAACCACTGAGGCACCAACTATTTATCCTGACACACAGGAAATATAGTAGTAGGTTGGAAATTATTGTTCTAGAAAATTAAGTCAAAATAGCTAAAAGAGAGGTATTTATAACACTTTATCCTTTTAATTGCTGAAATTTGATGGAATTCACCAAAAAAAGTGGGGAAACAACTCTTTCAAGCAGGTAATTACTTGGCAGCAGCCTACCAAGCTGATGGTACTCTGCTAGAAGGCTGTTGCTGGGATTCTTGGACGGCTGCATGCCTCATGTCTCACAAACTACCTGGTCCACACCAATATCTTGATAATGTGTGCTTTGTTACGGCTTTTGGCTAGGATGTGTTTCTTGTAATTATCTGTATGTAGACAGCTACTAAAGAGAATTGTCTTTGTATCATCCACTCTCATACTATATAAAGTTTAGGAAGAACCACTGCAGTCTGCTTATGTTAGTTTTGCGATTGTTGCTCTGTCACAGCTTTATTATGATAATACCTAGAAAAATGCTATTTAATATGTATGGGGAGTGACAGGTGGGAATTTGGCTTTGCTGATTTAGCTAGCCTCTAGCTTGATCACCATACAGCCCATCTTCTTTTATGAAACGAAACAAACCATTCTAATTAGTCGGTTGTTACAATCAGTGATCATCAACTGTGGAAGACTAATTAACCTTAGTAGTAAAGCATAATATAAGGGGGTTTGTTCATTTGTTTAGTGAGTTAAGAAGTCAAGAGAACAGGGTTAGTTAAAAAGCATTGAAAGCACTGAGAAAGAATGAAAGCTGCTCCTCTAGTCTAGCATCCAGTCTCTTCTCTTGCTTAGAAGACGACTCAACAGACAGAAATACAGGAATCTTGTATGTCCTCTGCTTTTTCTCTCCTTGTCTTTAGAAATTCTTTCTTTGTACCTTATTGGCGTTTAAATTGATGGTCCGTGTTGAACAGAAAGGACGTTTTCTAGTTTTGTTGTAAAAATTAGTCTGTCCATTCTTCATTGCTGTACATTCTAATGCTGTGTGCCATTATTCTGGTCTTTAAATCTCTTTCAAGTCCTTTGACAGATTTTTTTAGTCTTAGCTAACCCAGTTTACCTGAAGCCCGAGACTGCCAAATTGAATTACACTGCGGTCATTCCTGCTTAGCACCTCATCCATAGTTAATTTCTTGCGCTCCTATGTTTTATCTGTGCATAAATTTTTCATTTGCAACAATATTTTAGCTTAGCAAAAGAAGAGCTCAGAAGTCTGAGGGGTTTTTTAATTAGTTCCTTTGTTGGTTCAGAAATTTTTGCTTCGTTTTGCTTCATTTTGAACCAGCTGCCTGTGTAACGGAGGTTTCCTTTCAAAAATTCATATTCCAGTTTTTGATGAAACACAATGAGAGCTATTCATTTCCTAATGAGTTTCACCCAGACCTTGACAGCAAACCAGCAACATGTTGAGTGCTGAAATGGAAACCCTGCCCTTTTCACAGCTGAGGAGAGAAGAGCTCTGTCACTGACACCTTAGAGTCGCGATCAAGATTAGATAAATTATCTGTGGGCTGTTGGTCAGAGAACACAAGCTGAAGTTTGAATGTTCCTGATGTTCAGTGGTCTCATTACTCCAGTTCACCTGTTGATAGGGCTCTTTGCTGAATTCTAAAAGGTAGGAACGAACTGAGGATCGTTAGGGTGTGAATCCAAAGCACAGCTGTTGATCGATAAAAAAGCCTTACAACTGCTATACTACAGCCCTCAGAGTAAGGTGTAACTACCTTTGACTTCCTTTATCGGTCAGGAAATGGGCTCCTGCAGAAGGTGTCTCAAAGCACGTAAATTGCTTTCCAGCTCTGGGAAGAAACGAACCCATATTCTGTATTTTACCTTTGCAAATACCTCCTTCCCTCACCACAAGTATTATTTACTAATGGCCCAGAACTCTAATAGGGATAAAGGAGAAAGTGCATGTTGTATCCTAAACAGTATACAGGCTGAAAAGAGGAGAAGAATAGATTTTAAACAAGCAAAAGGTGAGAATGATTGTTCAGGTGATCTGAAAGGATTTTAGGAAGAAGATATAGGACATTTCTAAATTCATATTTTCCTCTTGGACACAGTGGAAAGGAGAAAGATAAGGTGCTATGGTTTGGGTCTGGGAAAGGAAGGGTATAGTTGAAAGTCCAGATGATGTGATAAATGTGATGATAAGACAACAGTGACTGAAAAATGGAGAAGCTGATGTGAGAAGGAATGTGTGCTTGGTTTTGACATAGCAAGCTTCTAATGAGGACAAGATGTTCCTGAGAGAAAATTACAATAATAGTACAAAGGGATAGAAGGATAAAGCAGAGAGGACACCTATAAAGATTCTCAGACTTCCAAGGATTCAAGTGTCGAACTTCATATAAGTAGTATGAATCCATATGTAGTCTTCATATAAGAAGACTAGACTATTACAGGTGAAGCACCAAAATTACATCAAGAGACCATCTAGAGAGAATATAATACTTAATGTGGTACTTCGTAGCCGAGATGGAAAGAACAGTTAAGAGTAGGTGAAGAAATAACTGCTTCTCCAAGGGACCTTATTTTTGAGGTTGAATGAAGCAGAATAAAGTTTCAGAGGTAGGAGGGGGAGAGTGAGAGGGAAAGGAGATTAGGTGAGAGGAAGTCAGAGCAGAGTGGTCAGGCTGAAAGATTGGAATCAAAATGGTTAAATACAACAGCGAGTAGGAAAGGACACTGCAATTTTTTCACAATTTTATAAAATTCTCCTTAAACAAGCTGACCAGATCTTGAGAAAATAGGGCTGGAGGAGAGAGTCAGAGCTGCCAGTCAGGCAGAAGGTAGAGCACAGACAGCAGGTTTTGTGAGAAAAAAAATGTTTTACGAAGAAATGCAACAACGTTGGGGAAAAAAGAATAGTATTAATTTGCAGTGAAAAAAATCTGTGCAGTCTCTAGATTTCCACCAGAGCAGCAGAGAAATGGTAGAAAGAAAGAATAGGAATTAGGGTATAAGGAATCAATAGTGAGTAGGAGAAGGACAGTGGAGAGAAGGGGCTTGAAGGAGAAGCTGTTGGGAAAGCCACCTGGGAGCTCACCGGAATAGAGCTCAGTACACAAGAAAAACAAAAGAGTCAAAACAGTGGCCATCTCTCATGAATGAGATGGTTAATTCAGGATTCATCCAAATGAGATGACAGAGATGAAGAAATGTTGACCCTTGTTCAGTCCATTAGTCTCTCATAAGCTAAGTCACAAAGGGTGAATGGGGACAAAATCAGAGGTGAGGACATGGATGTATAGTTCATCACAGCAAGATAAACAAAGGGCAATGTATGCTGAAGGGAAATTCAGGTGGGAAGGAGTGATTGAAAGTAAGGTGGCACATATCAAGCCAACAACATTATCTGCACTAAACTGATTCCTGTTTAATAACTTAGCAGCAAAGTATTTAGGTCTATTTTTTTCACAAAGCCTGTGAAAGTCCCAAGTAATGTTATGCTATATATCTAAATATGCCACTGGCTGAGTCTTACTTTTTCACGCAGTAAAATAAGCTTTTGAGGAAGCTGCTATAAAGTGCCAAAACTTTCAAAAGTGTAAATGCGAAGCTACATTGCATTTTAATGGCACCTTCAGCCTCCATGGGTAGGGGAGCCTATGGAGCTAGACATTTGAAGAATATGGGAAGAATGGCTGGTTTGTAATGCGTGGTTGCTAGGCTTCATGATTCAAGGTCACGACAAAGTGAAATTTTAATAACTCAGTGGAAGTAACTCATGAAATGTATATCTTGCAGTTTCTGCAAATTTGTCGATTGCATTCATCTTCAAATTTTACCTAAAGGTGTGTTTCACCATGTGCTGTCTCTAGACTGGATTATGTGCATTCAGTAAGTATCATAAATTAATGTGATTACGTAAATTCTGTCTATCGGTTTAGGACCTTCCTGAAGCTCTAGTCACCTTTCATTAAGACATAGCCTGATGTAAGACGGGTAATGCTATTGATGGCCTCATTTGAGAAGCTGGGAATGGTATAGATATTATGAGCTCCATTTCTAGCATCAAATAACCAGACAGACAGCACTGAATATGTTGAGAAATGCAGCAGAATGTTTAGACATTCATAGCACTGAGCTCTGTAAATCAGCAGTGCTGAATAAGCAACAGGAGCATTAGCCTATTTAGATGCTAAAAAGGATGGGATTTTAATATTACCCAGCTCCTTATAATATTTATAACTGGTTTGGTTAGCATGCATTTCACTAACATTCGTTTTATTCTGGCACAGGAAACTACATTCTGATTATTTTTCCAAACTAACCTTGAACAGTGGGTTTTGACTACACTCTGGAGGTGGTTTTGGGATTGATTTTTTTTTTTTTTAATTGTCTGTTGTTTGACAAGCCAATTCTATTCAGAAATCATACATGAATTCTTAGGTAATCGATGCTAATTGTGAAAATCCTCAACAGCTTAATCTGCTGTAGCCTTCCTGAGAATTTAATAAGCCTCTTTCATAATAAAATGTGTCAGAAGGGGCAAATATTTTGCTAGCACAGCTTGTAACTGATTGTTTGTACCATGGTAGCAAGTATTCACACAACAGAAGTACTGTGCAGTCATTTTTAAACAGGAACATTTGGTTTAGTGCCTTAAGGGCAAGAATTATTACTATATTTTTTAAAATGCATTTACTTTCTCATCCCTACCAGCAATATGTCAATTTTTGTGAGGATTGCATGTTATTCGCCTTAGGAAAAGCAAAATCAACATAATGAAGCAGAACGCAGCTGAGCTATCTAAGGATGCTTGGTTTGGGGGGATTGTTGATTTTCCCCCTGCAGTTGCAAAGTGACAATAAGGTCTCTGAACCTTTTTGCTTCAAAAAAAACCAAAACCAAACTCAATTTTTTTGGGCAGTAGGGCTTTTTGGAATATAGAACTAAGGAATGTGTTGCACGTGACTGAACTACTGCCATTGCTGGAATAAATAAGGGTGGGTTATAAGCCATGCTGAAGGACATAGAGCTGATAAAGATGCCAGTGTGAGTCTGCCACCTCTTTCAGCCCATTAGTTTGTCTCAACAGTTTCATTCTGCCAATCAGCTAAAAGTCTGCAGAGACGTAAGACATTGGGTTTTGATGGTGTTAAATTTGACAGACCCCTGCATTTGGCCAAGAATGAGGACTGTTTAAAAACTTGTCTATCCGCAGCTGCTGGGCGATTCATCAGTCATCTTGGAACTTTCTGGTGTTACTAAATGCTGCCAAGAAATCTTCCATGATTTTTTAGCCTTACAAAGGACCCTGCACCTTTCTGTTTGCACAGCTACTCAGCCATGCAGGGCTCAACATTGTAACTGGAAACAGGAGCTGTAGCAGGGAAATGGTGGAAAATTACTGCTCTGCCAGATTTGGTGAAAACAATTTTGAATCTGTCTAATTGCATAAAACAGGGTATAGTGAGGATCAGCTTTCCTCCCCAAACAAATGTGACAGCTCAAATTAATCTCATATGTCATCAGCAATTCAGCTTCCTCGGAGATCTTGGCAAGCTCTGCCGACAGGAGGAGGCAGACCTGATCAATACAGTATTTTGATATCAAAATAATCAGATCCTGGGCAGAGAAAAGGTATCTTCATCCTCTTAAAAAGCATTCTTTTCTGGTAACAGGGAAAAAAAACATGCAGGGTGTCACAGAAGGAAGGAAAGAAAGCCAATGCCAACAAAAGTATTAAATTTGCTGTGCACCTCACCTTTAAGCACTCTGTGCCAAGCTGCAGCATCTCTGACAGCATGCAAAATCCAGGGTTCAGAAGTGGCTGCTGAAGATTGCTACAAACTGAGCACTGGTAGAAAAGATTTCAGCTTTAATTATGAACTTCCTGCTATCTCCCCTCCTCCTTTGAAATTCAAGGCACTTCATTTTACTTTTACATAGTTTGGTGTCTGAGATTCCTTTTTATGTTGGTATAAAAATAACGATGAAAAGGAAAATAATTCTCTTATGAAAATTCATGAGAAGAGGCAGGGTTTAGAAGCTGTGTTATTTATTCAGGAGAGCATAATGTTTTTTAAAAACACTGGGATTGTATGTTTGTGTGGATTTTTTGCTTTGTTTCTTTTGCTTTATGTACCTTGCCAGTTTTCATATCTATGCAGCTGTGGAACATATGTATTAGGTCTAAAAGTTGCAAGTCATTAAGAAGTTAGATTAAAAAATAAACTGCCTGTAAGTGAAATAATCTGTTAGCTAAGAATGTAAGTGGATCTTCCAAACACCATTTTTATGTATTAAAGTGCCCAAAGGCAGAAATCCATGTGCTTCTCTAATGACCTTAATAAACAATCTTAACATTTTTAGTCCAGGAATAAATAAGGCAGGTATTAACATCTGAGATGGATACTTGTACTGAGAGATCCTGATATTGTGCAGAACAAGTTCTCTTGGGAGTTTAAGAGCATCCATATTAAAATGCCATGTTATAGCTCTTAAGACACACACCTTGCTGTTGTTTGAGCAGCACTGCTCAAACAGATGCATTCAGAGGATTCTCTGACTCAGTGTTGCTGGATCTCTGAAATTACCCGCAGCGGTTGTATCGAACCAGTGAGTCTAACGGACTACAGTTTTTCTGTCCCTCTGGGTCATCGGAATCTATGTCAGCTTTCCCAAATCCTCTGTTCCTTTAAAACACATAAGAAAATAAAAAATAAAAAGGTTCCTTCATCTTGCAGAACCAATAACCTTGAGCACCCTGGGCCCTAAGACACTTCATGCTCTTTCAAGTGTTTGTTGCTAGCTGGACCTAGTAGGGTCCATGCAAGAATCTTCAGGGCATTTTCCCTGCAAGATGTGTCAGGATTTTACTTTGCAAAACATGTTGCTATAACAGAACTGTCAGCCTTCACTTACCTAGCTGACAAGTTCCTCTTGGTACTTGATTCCCCCATGCTTATTTTTGTACTGCCTTCTTATTGTTGGTGAGAAATAGAGGCTTCACTCTTCCCTGACTATTCCTCTTCCCTTGGAGATACCTGTTTTTCATTGTATTGGAATGACACCTGATACACTTTCACCTCAACAGTCGAGATTTTCCTTTTCACTCTCTGCCTGAATTTTTCATGTCCAACTCTGTCTTCTGGGTACAGCCTGCTTTCTGGGAATAGGCCAGCAATGGACAGATTTAATGCCCGATATAATCTCATTGGTGTCATTGTTTGAAAGAACAGCAAGCAAGTAGAGTATCCATTTACTGTGGGAGAAAGTCCTGAACAAGTCTCATTCTGCCAGAATGGTCCCCAGCCACCACCATGTCCCATTAAGAATGTTTGTACATCTACCAAAGTACAGTGAGTAGAGGTCTTTTATTTCTTATGGCTCTTTTAAGCCAGATCTGCTCGGGAGCAGATATGAAGGCAGCAAGAGAAAGTAATCAACAGCGTTAGTACAATCAGATAGTTGGAATTATTTCATCGAATAACGAAGCCAAAGAAAGAGGTAGTACGTAAGTCCGGTGGGATGATGCTGAAACGCAAGGCAGCTCTGCATGTTATTATTCTTTGTATGTGAAGGTGTAAATTCCCGACAGAAAAATTACTCTAATCATATGTCTGTTCTCATTTTACAGTGTTTGTATCACATAAGGAGTCTAATTCAAAAGCTTGGTATCTTCCCCCCTCGCCCCAAGGTAATATGTGCAGTCTGTTTTCTTCACATAGCTTGACTGGTAGTGGCTCAAGGTATATACAGCTCTGGTGGAAAGCATGAAAGGTTGCAGAAATGAGGCCAAACTCTTAGATTTAATAAACAGAATCCAACAATGATACGAAGAGAAAAAAGGGCATTGCCATTTATACTGGCAAATTTCAGCTCTGTCATTCTTTTCCTCAAGAACAAGAGAAACAGCTTATGCAAAGGAGAGATAGGAATAGCCAGGCACTGCTGGGTTTATCTATAGTGTGATAAGCTTCCTTCAGGGAGACAAGAATGAACTGTGCACAAGGCATAAAGAAGGTACCGGCAGTACATTTTAAACTCTTTTCATAGTGAGTTGTTCTAGCTTTGGGAAACCATTTAAGTTTGCTCTGTCAGAGCTCCTTCCACCTTCCCAGAAAGCACAAATACTCGGTACCTGCTTTGGTGCACTGAACTCTTTAATTTTATTTCAGTAGGGCTTGACTGATAAGTTGTTGCATGTGATATACAGCATCTTGGTTTGATATAAGGTCTACAAAGAAAGATGGATGAAGTTAATCATAATCTTGAGGAATGTCTCCATGTGAGCTGTAATTGGGAATGCACGCAACTGGCAGTCGCCTGAAGACAAGGTTATATGGAGAATCCGGGCTCACCTGCGGGTCCCTACCTCCAACCTGCCTCCAGGGAGCCTGCAAACCCTGAGGATGGTGAGATCCCTTTTGCTGCATGGAAGAGGTCTCTGGAAGGGGCCACTGGGAAGACATGCGATCAGCCCATCTAGGACCAGAGCTCTGAGGGCTTTCAGACTTCTGGCTTTAGAGGAGAAGAAATGGGAACAAGAGTTTCTGTCCTTGTAGCACTTTACGTGTCAAGCTATCTGCAAAGCCCCAACCTTGGGACCTCAAGGTCACTTGCAGCCTGAGATAAACTGGCACGCCACCATCTAGACCTCCAGTGGTAATGTCCTTAAAAGTTCAGGAACACCAGTTTATCTCCATGAAATAATTTGATTTTTTCAGGTTAGTATTTTGTAATTAAGGCCAGTTCTAGAAAAAAAAATTCCCAACCAGCTCAATACTATGCAGATAGGACCTGATGTAAGTAGTTGTATTATTTTAGGCAGCAGAAACAGAGAGGTGAGAGTTGCAAGTAATTTGCAACATGTATTGAACCAAATTCTATGCTTGTGTAAGGTCACCGAAACAGTGACTACAAGAAGAGACAGTACCAATCTCTCTGTTTTGTTTCCCTGACACTTTCTGTCAGAAGAAACTGTGTAACTTGTTTGTTGGGGTCTTTTTGGGAAACTTTCTGCTGTTACTTGCAGCAGACCTTTGAAAATCCATCTAACAAAAACTCCTCTGGGTAAAGAAGTGTCTTTTTCTTGTCCAATAAAATTACTAAATAGGTTCTAAAGTCCGCAGGAGGAACTTCTACTTACTGTCTCCTTCCTCCCAAAACTTTGGCAGGAGTTTCAAACTAATAACTTGCTAACTTGTATCCAAAGGAGCCTGATTTGTAATTGCACTAAACCCATGAAAGCTTAATCTGCTAATTTAATGTATGTGCATTTGGGAATAACTAGCCTTGAAGAGGAGTAATGTAAATTTTCTTCTGGATTCTAGTGCATTTTATATCTTTACTAATACTAAAGTTCATTTACAGCTTCAATTGAATTTGCACTTGGTCGATCAAATATAACTACATCAAAGCACAGAATTGGTCTTGTTTATAGAATCTGTTGATATTTTGGCTCTTTCTAGCTGGCAGTGATAAGACAAATATTAATCGAAACAAAAAAAGTTGATATATTTTCCATTTTAAATTATATTGTAATTTTTCAGTTGTTTTCCTGAGTTATAGTCATTATATTATGTAGCAATATTATTCAGCTTATTAAAATACAGTATGCCCATGTTGTCTGATAAGCTGTTGTCTCAAAATTGAACCCTGATCAATTCTCTCAATTTGCACATTCTATATCAAATTTACAAGGTCCTGTTTTTAATTTCATATCTTTATAGACCACCTAATCATATCGTACTATATTCACCACAGCTTCACCTAGAGACTCCATCAACAAATCAGCTGCAGAGCAGGCTAACAGATCATTGTCTTCCCAATAAGTAAATTAATTAAAATCTATCAATTAGTTTAGTAAATGGCAAGAAAATGAGTTTTCTGCAACAGTTTGGAATTAATTATTGAGTGAAACTGAAGTGTATCCATTTCATAACCACTCTCACTTCCTATATTGTGGTTGTGATGCTCTTTGGTGACGCCCTCCAAGTTTCATGCTAAAAGAGAAATTATTTCCTTTTAAAAATGCTACTTTACACTATTTTAAAATTCCGGTTTTTCCAAGAGTATTTCAAGGCAACTAAAAATGAAAGTATTCATAGTTCTAGGACCTGCGCAGAATTTAAAATTAAATGTAAATGAAACAAATTGTAAATGTAAATAAACAAAACATCACCTTTGTAGAAGTGACTTTATTTGGCCTCTGCCTTTGCCAGAGGTTGTTTCCATATATGCTCTTCTGTGCTGTGCTGGAGAGAATTGTGATAAGCAAAGATGCAGGGATCCCTGAACAGCACAGCCTGTATCACCCACTCGGAGAGCAGGTCAGGAATTAAGGCTGTGGATTTTTTTTGAAAACCATGACTCACTGAGTGATGCTTTGTTGGAGCCATTGGGTTTGATGGACTTGTGCTGAACCAAAGGCAGAGTTCAGCCCCCCCCTAGCAGGCTGTGTCTGAGCCAGCAGCCACCCCGCGCCACCAGCCAGGTGGGAAGGGGCTGGGGGATTGCCTCCCTGGGGCTGCCAGCTGCACCCATCAGCTCTCACTGGGGCCAAGCTCCTGGCTCCCAGGGTGCACCTGGGAGTGTTAAAACCCTGGGTGGAGCTAGCTTTCCTGGAGCTCCTGAGGTCCCGTTTCCAGCTAAAGCTCTGTGCTGGGGTGGGCTGTGGTGGGGGGCAGGTGTTGGTGGCTCTGGGGTGAGCAGTGCAGTGTGGCTGGCCACAGCTACTGCATCTGGTCCAGCTGGCTGATGGCATCCAGCATCCCTGCTGCATCCTGCCCGTTCCTCTGCGAGCACAACAGATGTAGTCTCCCTGTATTCTCACAGTATGTGGTAAGTAGTATGTCTGTGTAATGAGTAATGAAGTTGACTCAGCGTATGTTCTCCCTGCATTGAAGTGGGAGTGTTTTAAACCACTAAAATTTCTTTATGCATTAAAATGTTAAGAGGCTGAATTCTGCAGAACTTAACTACTCCTTAAATCTTACGCCTTTCGGGGCATTGGTTCACCAATCTGAAAAGCAAAAGCAGGCAGGGTTTGCCTGTAAGTCTTAATACTCGAGCAAGACATTCATGTCTGTTGGCTTTTGGAATATCGAAAGTACTTAGCCCTCTTGTCCTTATAAACGTGGCAGACTTTTACCTCAGTGGGGAGTTTCTGTTTTTTTCTTTCTGCACAGTTGTTATTTTCTAACGATTTGTAGTAGACCCTTTCAACTCTGAGCCTTAAAGCAGGATTAAAGTTGGTTAAATTGTCGGGGGAAAAAAAAAAAGGCCTAATTTGCTTTGGCCTGGCTTGCTCCTGATGTATTTATTCTAAAACAAGATGATTAGCATAGCAAAACATGTTCCAGGGTACGTGAATGTGCACTTCCATTGAGAAGGGATTTGCTGGCTGGCTGCTTATGGCAGCCAATATCCTTGTCTAGGTTTTAATTTGTTTGTTTGGATGTTTGATGTGTTGTTAGGGGTTATAGGATTGAAAAGCTTCCAAAAGTTTTATCCAGCCTCTCAAAATATCACTCCAGCAAAATGCATGTTTACTTTTGGAAAATAGGTGTTCTTTCTAGGAAATAGGTGCTTACCTCCTATATTTTTGGTGGGGTATGGAATCTGGGTATCCAGTTAAAACTTTCAGCTATTGCTTACTTGGCCAAGCTGGCAAAATTTTTTTTTTTTTTTTTTTTTTTTTTTTGCTTTGAATATAGTGACATTTTGCGCTATTGTTTCTGACAAAACTGTAGCTTGAAAAGAATATATTCATTTTTGAAACCCAGATTGTTTCTTGTGCCCAAAATGGCTGGGTACCATGCTGCCGGTCCCATTGCACGTGCAGATGTTCGGATTGCTGCTGGTTTCTCGCAGCAGTCCCCTGCCTTGTTACGCACATCACATGAAGTGCCACTAAAAGTGCTAACTTCTTCTTTTTTAAAAGACTAAAGTGCTTGGAGATGTACTCCACTGTGAATACTTCTTGTTATTTATTGTCTCAAAGAGAGCGATGTTTAATTTCCTCTTATTATCAAAAGAAGATCCTGAAGATGAATGTGGGGGGAGGAAGAGAATAATGTTTCCTTCAGCATCTGTAAGTGAAACGCTGCAAATCGAGCTCAGGTGAAACCACTCCGGTTCCCGGCTGAGGGGGAGGCTCTGCGCTCCCACACGGGGCTGGCTGTTGGCTTCCAGGGAGCTGCACCGAGAACAGAGCTGAGACCCCAGCCTGTGCGTGTTCTTCTTTATTCTCAGCAAAGCGATGGAAAGGGCCACCAAGCTTGATGAGCTTCTGGAATGACTTGAAATGGATAAATTAATTTATATTTTTTTTAAGTGATGATGGGAGAGTGGAAAACATTATTAGCTCCAGAAGAATCTTCCAATAGAAACTGGCTTTGCTATATGAATCTTGAAGGGACCGAGGCAGGATTAAAGAAATTAAGAACATGGAGGTGTAAGGCTGTGCAGAGCGCCGTGTCTGGAATGGACTTCTCTTTTGAGCTGATCGTGTGAAATGCCTGAATGTAGTTTAGCCCACAGATGCTGTACAGTGTGTTTTGTACTTGCCACTCATTGCCTAACGATCCTATGATTTGTTAGGCATCACTCTAGCTAAGAACTTCAATCTACATTTAATTTTGATGAGGTGCTCATTAGTTCAGTCGCTCATCTCCATCCTGCATGCTCTGTGGCTAATGGCTTTGATGATGATGGCACTAGATCATACACTTCAAGTTTAGCATTTCTTAGCTGTTTTTCTATAATCCTGAAACTTTCTTCAGAACAATTTTATGTATAGAGAAGTGTCTGTCTTTTGCGGTTGTGGAAATCAAAGTCTATGAAAAGGTGAAAAAGCCCAAAGCAGACGTGATCTATCCTTCAGTCTGCAAAGGAGAGGCACAGCACCTCTCACATCTGTCTCCAGTCTCTGCTCATCTGTATCTGCAATACTGTATCCAGACACGTTTCTGACTCTGAGTTTGTGTGCTTCTAGAAGTGCAGGAGCATAAGTAAAGTGAATAAGGAAATTTTCTTGTCACGTTAAAAAGACAAAAGAAATGCCAGGAATTGAAACAGTTTGAGAAAATAAGATAATTACATTTTTGTAACAAAGCGTTGTTGGAGGCAAGGGGGCTGCAGAAAATTCAGTTACTCTGGAAAACTTAAATAAATGGTTTGCGTGGAGAGCACGTCTGCGGAGTTGTATTTGGCGGTTTGGAGCCAAGCAGCCACCCATCTGCAGCATTTAGCATCTGGCATGATGGTAACTCTGCAAGGCAGAATGCGTCTGAAAGAGGGAAAGCTGCTCTGTGCATTAAGAAAACTTCTTCAAAATAACAAGGGAATTTAGTCTTAAATACTGGGCTTCTATTTTCATAGTTTCTGATACCATGATTGGATTCCTTCTGTGGACACAAGCTTCTTAATAGTACTGTTCATCACTGACAAAGGTTAGACTTGAAGAAAACTAGAACTGAGATGAAAGAATAGACTTTTTTATTATTTTAGCAGCTGAATGTGTCATTACATCAGAGTCAGTATTGTGAAGCAAATTGCAAGCTGTAGTGAAATTGCTTTAAAAAATATCTGTATATATTTTTCTAAAACTGTGATGAAGTCATTCAGTGGCACATTGAAATGTATTTCTAGCTGAACTGTTATATCATATCTTTTTTCACGGTGGTACAAGAACAGATGGCAGTTATTTTTCTTAACAGTCTCCAGCAAAGCTTATGCGATGCCTTGCCTTCCCTTGTAAATGCTTTCAAGTGAAAGACAAGGACACATGACCAAAATGAATCTGCATTGTAACATTGGCTTGTGATTTCTAAAGCAAACTTTTAATCAGCTTACAGCAGTAGGCTGGTGATAATTACTTAATGTCCTATCAGTCAAGTAGTTCATTATGACAGGAAAATGAGCTATTAATCAGAATCAATTGCACATGTTTTGCAATAAGTTTTTGGAGCAGATGTCTTTTTCATAGACATTTTAAATGCAATAATTGAGTAGCCCATGACTTGAGGACAACTGCAGTCACTCCCGTGGTACAAATGCATTTGTGGATTTGGAGATGCTTTCTGTCACTTCAGAGCATTCCCAGGGGGACCGGAATTGATCCGAGGATAACAGCTGTTCAGTAGCTGGCCCATAGAGAGGGCCACTGCACCTACCATGACAAAGTTGTTCAGTGATTTTTATACGTTTTTATAAGCGTAATATTAATTGCAATGTTTTTCAAAGGATTTTGTTTTAAAATTGTCACTACCTTAACGTAACTTGGCAACTCTCAAGAGAGAAGGGGTGGTGAAAATGTCTCCAAGTATAACGTGATGCTACGTTACTCTGCCTGCTTCACCAGAAGTACCGTGTAGTTCAACAAAATGCTGTATCCTTAAGCGAAGTCATTTGTAGTTATAAATCAAAATGAAGCTGCCAAGGATTGTAAATCTAGGGCTGCCTACCAATTTATGACTTTTTAGATTGCCTGCTGTAATGTGCCATATTATAGAAGCATTGTTAGAAGCTATTAATTTACTTGCTTTAAATTAAATCTTGTTGAAAACGCAGCTTTGCCTTATGAAGCTTTCATTCTCTTGTTTTATACAAACATGTTCAAAAAAACCTGACGTTTCTTATTTTACAGCCTTCGACAAAAGAAAGGAAACTTGGCCCAGAAGCACTGGACTGGACCAGCTAACATAGTAAAATGCAAGCCTTGCCCTATGACACATGCCAGCGCTGTCTGCGGATCTGATGGACATACATATACCACCAAGGTAGGTTCTGCTTGTGACCTGAAATCCTGTCGGTAGCGGTCATTCAGGCTGCAGTATGAAAATGAAATAATGTTCATTAATAGGCAGTATTAGATTACAGTCTAATTTAGTTTTGGAATATTTTTATGTAAAAAGTGCTTGACAAACAACAAACAGAATGACAAATCTTATGACTTTCATGATTCACGTTTCTGTAAATGGTTCATTCTTGCCAATGAAGTAGAACGCTTTCAATGTTGATGATGCAACCAAAAAAATTCATTTGATCAGAATGGCTTGTTAAGATGAGGATTTGGGGATAAAGATTTGGTCTCCAAATGGTAAAATAACTTGGCAGTATCATCATTCTGTGATAGTGTTTTTATTATTGTTGTTTTTTTCCTCAGACTGCATGTATAACATATTACAATTCATTTAAACCACAGTTTTAATAGGCTTGTGTGCCAGATGCAGCATATATGGTACCATAAAAAAAAATTCCCATAACCCAATGGGGATAAATTGCCTCATTGTTACATTGAAAATCACCTTAGGGCTTGACTCAATAAAAGAAACTGGCTTCATAGCCATTCAGCAGTCCAAATGCCCATTATCAAATAAAGCCTTCCATGTCTTAGATCCGTGTTCCATAAACAGCACTTCAGGCGCTGGAAGCTGTGCTTAGGGAGCACCCCTAAGGTTTTCTTTTCCTGTAGGCAAGGTAAGGTTTGACAGCCAGTAAAACTACCCTTTAAAATCCAAACATAGCCCCCCCCCGCCCCCCAGAATCCAGGATAATAAAGTGATCAGGGGGACAAAAAATTCTCTGCTGTGATGTAACAGTGATGATGATATTGCGGCTACGTTATCTTCTCAGCTGGGCGGCTTGAATTATTCATCCATTAATGGACACAAATATTAAAATGCCGCAACGGCTAATTCATTCAAGCCTCTCTTCTTCTGGCTGAAGGATTTGCGTGGCCAAAGGAGCACATCAGCAGACACTTTCTCATCTTTGCACACATAGGCTGCAGAAAAAGGGCTCCAAATTGCCTGTTAAACAAGCTATTCTTTAATACTCTCTAGGAGTGTGTAATGCAGTAATTTAGCATTGGTATTTAGGATTAAAATTGGGCTCACTTTGGAAACAACTTTTTCTGTCTGAACTCTTGAGAGTATATAATCCGTAGTAAATAGTTTTCATTGCATATTCTGTCATCCTATTGAATTCATTTCTGTGCATCTTATCTGCATCTGTTAGCTCTGAGTCTTTTTTTTTTTCCCCCACCTTCTGTATTTCTTACTATAATATCCAAATGGTTTTCACCAGAAATTCTGCCAGTGTCATAAATTCACCAAACTATTGTGACTATGATAGGAACTTGACAGCTCTAATGAAGACAGCAAATGACCCAGTTGCTGACACACTTGACTATCAAAGACATCCCTCTCAGAAGTTGCCTTTAAGTGGTTTCGTTTCTTTTTTAAAGGAGAATTTAAAAAGATTCGTTCTGAAGCAACTTTGTCTCATCTTCATTTATTGTGTGTTTAACTAGCAATGGCTCCTGTCCTAGCAATTGAAAATTACAGCATCTTGTTGGTGTCTCAATAGCAGCAACTTCTTTTCCACAAATTTTCTGCATGTTCTCTGCCACTGCCTGGGGAAGATAGGGTTTCATTGCTTTTTGAGTACTGTTTGACAGGAATGATTGCTTGTCACTTGGCACATTTGTAGCTGCTTTTTCTAAATTTGTTTTTTTTGATTGAAGGCTCCTCCAGTGTCAGGCTGATTGGTAATCTTTCTGTAATACCCAGTCCTAGTGAGACGATACGTGTCTGCTTAATGTTTATGCAATAGTGAGAAGGCACTTATAGCGGTACTGTTGTTCTTTGCTGTATACAGTTGTATTGGGTTTGCGTGGCAAAGTTTGGGTAGTGGGGAGCTACAGGGGTGGCTTCTGTGAGAAGCTGCCCCCATGTCCCACGGAGCCAATGCCAGCTGGCTCCCAGCCGGACCTGCCGCTGGCCACGGCCGAGCCCATCGGCAATGGTGGTAGCACCTCTGGGGTAACGCATTTAAGAAGGGAAACAAAATCTGCACAATAAATTGCAGTGAGAGAGAGGAGGGGAGAATATGTAAGAGGAGCAGCCCTGCAGACACCCGGGTCAGGGCAGGAGGGCTCCAGGTGCCAGGGCAGAGATTCCCTGGCAGCCCATGGGGAAGCCTACTGGGAGGCAGACGCCCACCTGCAGCCCATGGGGGTTGGTGGTGGAGCAGACGCCCACCTGCAGCCCAGGGAGGTTGGTGGTGGGGCAGACGCCCAGCTGCAGCCCAGGGAGGACCCCATGCCAGAGCAGGGGGTGCCTGAAGGAGGCTGTGACCTGTGGGAAGCCCCTGCTGAAGCAGGCTTTCTGGCAGGACTTGTGGACCTGTGGAGAGAAGAGCCCACACTGAAACCACACAGGTTTGCTGGCAGGGCTTGTGACCCCATGGAAAACCCAGGCTGGAGCAGTCTGTTCCTGAAGGACTGCACCCCGTGGGAGGGACCCATGCTGGGGCAGCTCTTGGGGGGCTGCTTCCCATGGGAGCCCAGCCAGGGCAGGGCAGGGGGTGTGGAGCCCTCCCTGCAGGGCTGGGGTGGCCGGGACAGCTGCGATGGACTGCCCGCAGTCCTAGCCCTGGTGGGGAGGGGGAGAGAAACTGGGAGTGAAGTTGAGCCTGGGAAGGGGTGGGGGGAAGGTTGTTTTAAGTTTTGATTTTTAGTTCTCACTGCCCTGCTCTGATTTGATTGGTAATACATTAAACTAATTTTTCCCCAAGTCGAGTCCATTTTTCCCGTGACGGTAATTGCTGAGTGATCTCCCTGTCCTTGTCTCGACCCACCAGCCTTTCACTAGGTTTTCTCTCCCCTGCCTGGTTGAGGAGGGGGGTGATGAAGCACCTTCGGTGGGCACCCGGCAGCCAGCCAAGGTCAACCCACCACAGTCCCCTTTGGTATTCTCACTCCTCAGTACACTGTGAATCTGTGAGTACGTTATTGCACTAACCTGTAGAATGTCATTGTCTCTCTACAGCTTCTCAAAGCTCTGCTTCATTGATTTTCCCCCCCTGCCCCCTGACAAATTTTGGTAAATGAGCTGAAAGTACTTTAGGCAGAGCATTAAAACGAAACGGTGTATTGTAATGTCCTAACAAATAACATTTTTATGGTCAGTAATGGTCGTGGGTTTCTGGTATCTTTTATGAACAGAATACAACTGCTTCCCTCAAATTCACCATTATTTTCACTAGACAATGTGATCCCTCTTTTCTTGCTGTTAAGTCACTAAAAAGCTTTGCTTTGGTAATTTTCTTTCCTGTGCAGTGCTCTTGGCCAGTGTTACTCCTGGCACTGCGGTGCTGGCATGTTCTAGTATTGACCGTGAAAATGCAAAAAGGTGAATATTGGAGTGTGGGCAAATACCACGCTGCTTTGCATTTGTCTGTATCCCTATCTGGCTCAGCATCAGCTGCTTTGTGAACATGTAATGATGTGCTGGGCTAAATGAAAGGATTGTTGCTAAGCTTGTAAACAGAAGATGGAGAGTAGCTGCTATATCTCCAGGAGGGGGAAAGAGTCTTCTGAAATTGTGTATTGGCCGTCTACTCACATAGGCAGGCGGGTGGTGGATGTGTACACACCTGCATTTTGATCCGTCCTGGCTCGGTTTGATTTTTGCGGGTTGCTGCCGGCACAGCAGGGGAAGGCAGGGGTTTGGGCTCGTAGTTTGTGCCCTGGCACAGCAGCATCACAGCGTTGCACTGGTGGCCGGGGGCTGCCGTTCAACCCCATCAGTGGTGTTGGTACCGCAGGTTGCGCTTTCCATGCTTTGAACTGTTAGCTGGGGTGAAAATGAATGAAAAGGAAATGATATGACAGAAGTTATGACTGACTGATAAAATACAGGTGAAAATTGGGTGTCCATAAATCCATAATAATTGCATTAATGGGAAATAACCAAATCTACAATCGCAGGCTCTCATTTAGCCACTTGATCTCAGGATAATTTCAGCTGTTGCTCATAAAACATTGTAATGATCACCACCATGCAAATAAAGTGTTAAAAAAGCGCTTGGGAACAAGCACAAAACATTATTACGCTTCTCTGCAAATGCCTGGACTTCTCATTGCCTTCAGTTATCATCACTTCATCTCAAGGCTGACGTGGTAGAACTGGGGGATGCTCAGAGAAGGGCAGTGATGGCTGTCAGAGGTGCGGAACCTGTGAGAAGGCACAGAATTAACTAGAACACTTCAGCATGGTTTTGCATGAAATCATGACTAATATTGGAAAAGGAATCTTGTACTTCCTAATTATAAGGCAGTGGTTTCAAAACAAAGAGAGTATATTTGTTTTCTCAGCTTAAAATAAATTTGTGACATTCACTGCAGCACAGTATTGGGCAGGCCAAAGATATAAATGGGGTTTATGTAAATCCATGGAGAGTGAATCCACTGCAGGCTGCTAAACCTGTAGCACACCGAGTCCCGAAGCTGGTGATGGCCAGAAGCTGGGATGATCGGTGTAGTTCAGCAGGACTGATTTGTTCTGTTTCTAATTTGCTCTTTCTTTTACTTGTTTGTAGCTTTCTTACTTTTAAGGGTCTGCAACTTGGCGGGGTACTGGGCTGAGGGATCACAGGGCTGAACTAATGTGATTCTTATGCAAAAGTGGAGGTACCTGTATCTTTAGATAAGGCAAGCTGATAATCGAGCGAACATACCGCTCTTTAAGAAAGGAGCGTATTCGTTTTCCATTTCAACTTTGCTTGGGTTGAAATTTCTTTCTTAGCAGGCCCTGAGTGTTCCTTATATCATTGCTCGGCATTTTTAGTTTTTACCCCTTCAAAGTTCAGTTTCAGACCTTAAAGCAAAATTAAGACTGCAGAACTTGATCTGGAATGATGTTTAGCAGAGCTTGAGGAATGCAGAGGACTTTGATTTGTTCTCTTTTTATGAAAACTTCAAGAAATCTTTTAAGGTTTCAATTCCAGGGAAGTAATATAAAATGCATTTTTTAGTTGTTGTTCTTTTAAATGATGTCTCGGTCATTCCTGACTGGATAATACAATCTTCCAATCATAAAGGCTCTATGGCAAAACAGCAAAAGCGTTATCATCTTGCTGGTTTGCACTGTTTGATAATCCTCAGACTGTTACGCTCTTTGTTCTGGTGCTTTCTGCAGAGACTGCATTTTGAAAGAAAGCATTTTGCTTCTGTTAATTATAGTGCTGGTGATTCTGGGAACTGACTGTGCCCATCCACCTCGATTATAAGAGATTAGTATTCTCTGAAGGCAGCCTTTTGCAGAGCAGCAGAGGAAACGTTATTGGCCCAGCAGAAATGTTGGGCTTTGTGGCATATTCTTGAAGGCCATTACTGCAATGTGGTGTTATGCCTGGATGTCTCTGGTGATGCTCAGTAACTGGGACTGTGGGTGGAAAAAGAGGGAAACAGAATCATGGATCCTCACTCAGGCTAACATGGTGGGTTAACAGCAGGTCCAAGCATCCTCAGGAAGTCAATGCGACAGACTTTCTTCAGTTTTTCCTACTGAATGGCTTTTCTTCAAAACCAACTTTATTTTTTAATTCATGAAATCTTCTTCGTGAAGAAAGATATTGCAGACCTAGAGGCAAGATTTCTTGATAAAACTGGGGAGATTGATCCAACCCAAAGCACTCCATAATACAAGGGTCATGGGGGGTTGCGGAAAGTAAACCATAAACGGCCACATTTAAGTTTACTGGTTGGTTTAGATGGAGGCTCAGGATTTTTAACTTGGTCTCTTGATTCCACCAAATACATAGAAGCCTTCAGCCTCTCAACTAATTTATCGAGGTCTAGTCAAAGGAATCTTTTTATCTCTTTCATGTTCCATTAGAAAATATTCAAAGGTGTTGATTTCCAACACAAAGGCAAAGAGGAAAATGTTGAAAATTATGAGAAGTCCATGTCCGGATCTTGTGCTACAAGGGATTTAAAAGTGTCACCTCAACTATCACAATAGGAGACAGGATGTACTGAGTGCTTTGATGGATCTGAAGTTGATTTAGCTTCGTGTGTGGGAGTTGTACTGCCTGAAAAACCTTACCACCCTTTACACTTTAAACCTTTCTGGTTCTTTTTCTGGACTGTCTTCAAAACTTGTCTCCATTTTTGATTGGGGTTTTTCATTTGCTTCACAGAAGTGCTAAGGTTGAAGGGGGTGAAGGTGTTTGGCTGTGGTGACAAACAATTTCTTCTGAGTGACAGGATTCTTTAGTCGCACCAATAATTCAGTGTTTGTGCATGACAAAATTTGAACACAGATGCAGCCTGTGTCAGCTCAGTCCTCATACCCTGTTCCCAGCAGTTGTTCCAGGCATTTTTTTGAACTTGCATAATTTTGTGATATTTCGGGAAACTTTAGACACTCTTTATCGCCCTTTCCTGTTAACTTTGATCTCTATGGGCTTTACATTTGTCAAAAATATCACTTAATCCCTAGTTACTGCTTGAAATGCAAATGTTTTTAAATAAGCACTCTCTCTGCCATATTCTAGAACTTTGTAAAGAGAAATTGCTGTTTCTTGGGCATAACAGCTCTATGTAATGCTCTGACGTATTGTGCTTTGTTTTAAAACACTTCCAGTATATTGCAGTCAGAGTTTTCAAAGCTCTTTAAAGTACTAATGAATTAAGCTTACAAGGTAAGTAAGCCCTGCAACGAGTGCTGTGTAATTAGTTAATGTTTTTGTCATCAACACATTAAAAAGAATAACTCTGTAGCTGTCAGTTTTACAGCAAGTTTAATTAAGCTAGTTAATAAAGCAATTACCTGAACATGAGGATGACTGCACTTAACTAATCAGAAAATGAAAATAAGGATGATCTTAAATTACAGAACATACCACCTCAATGACTAATGGTCCTTTCAAAGATGGAAAGGTACATTGGTATAATTATCATGCTTCTAATTAGGTACATTGTTGTTCTGCAAATTTTAATTAAATCATTACAAACTAATTAAGTCCATGATCATGTCTCTTTTTGTTTGAAAATGGAAAAATCACCTCCTGTTGCCATAACATTAGATAACAAATTTGATATTGAGGGATGTGCAAGAGAAATGATTTTCCAACAATCTTGAAACAGGAGAAAAAAATAATGACCAAAATAAAGAGACGCTATTAGTTAAGTGTGTGCAATGGGAAGGCTGCTATGTTTAATTAGGAGTCTGTATTGAGAAGCACAATTAACAAATATTCGTTAAAGTGTCCAAGTGTTCAGTAATTAGTGCAACATTGTTTGGCTTTTCATAATCCAGCTATTGGCTGGATTACCTGTCCTCTAGGTGTGGGGTGCTGTTACCCAGCTGTGGCTTTGCACCCCTTTCCCTCTCCATGCTTTGCCTAATGGATGGCTGAGCCTTTCCTGATGGAAAACAAGATGCTCAGCAGAGGCTTAGCAAGTGTTAAAGCCTGTCCTGTCCTCAGATGAACAGCTGAATTAAATTCTATGTTAACTTTTAGCTTTGGTTTGGTTTTGTAAGGGAAAATCAAGGAAAAGGGAGGGGGCGATGGGGGGAAAACAAGAAGAGTAAGACATGGTAGGATATGGTTAAAGAAATGTATGGGTAATAAAATTGTCATCCTTATGCATCTGTTCCCTGCACGAAGTTTAAAGATTGTTTGTAGAGGAATTGTAGAGGGTTAATTAACATTGATAATATACAGTTGTGGGCTTGCTTCAGGGGCGGTGGGTTGGC
>JAVJGI010000064.1:60778272-60799097 GCA_035590275.1 Ibycter americanus | reverse complement strand
CTTTTTTTTTTTAAATTTTGTTCATTTAAGTTGACTAGAAGTCAGTTGATAGAATTCATTTAAATGTATCTTCCTTGAGTTGGCAATACTCATTTCATGTTTACCCACTGAGAGTCTCCAGAACGCTTAGCAATTAGACATGCCATATGATAACGCAGATCCTCCTGTTTACGTGTCAGTTGTTACCAGATTACCCCCAAAAACACTATGAAGGGGAGGAGTAGAGGATGGTGCGTGGGGGCGAGTCATACATGTCTAAAATACTCTTTGCCAAGGTATTGAGAAACAACAATGAATATTTGGGGGTTTTCTTATGGCAATTTGTAGCATGCTAGAATAATTTTAATCTACATTCGTGCTTCATTCTGCTTTTGGTGTTTTGTGGAGGTTTTGGTTTTTTAAAGCGTGTGTAGGACTGACTTTTTACATAGCAAAGACCAATGCTGAGGAAGGGCAACTCACCACCCGACTCGCAAAAAGGAAATGTCTGCTCCCTATGCCTTTCTGATTTGCCCACATATGCTTTTTCTGGAGAGATGAAATAATGCTTAAAATGTCACTGGTTTTTCTTCTTCCCATTTACAAGCTTCTACAGTGTCAAAGGCAGTGTTTTTATTTAGGCACCCAGGTAACTACTGCCAATAATTAGGAGTCTGAATATGTAACACTCCCACTGTTGGCTGCTCAGTATTCTAAAAACTCAGAAAAACAACCTTTTTCTAGAGAGTGGTTTTAAATACATGTGCGGAAGTCTTGCTGAATTAAATGAGACTGCATCTCATTGGTGTCTTGAAAAATGGAGTTATGTGCCCATCTTTAGGCTGGAAGATGTAGGCCTATCAACCATGTTTTACACTGTAAAAGGACATCTTGGTTTGTTGTCTAGATCACGACAAAAGTGGGTTGTTTTGGTCTTCTGGGTTTTTTTCCCTGGTGTTGGTGGTTCTGTGGCTAAATTGTTTTGGGGTTTTTTGTTGTGGGTCTGTTT
The DNA here is from genome assembly GCA_035590275.1 of Ibycter americanus. Classification (NCBI taxonomy): domain Eukaryota; kingdom Metazoa; phylum Chordata; class Aves; order Falconiformes; family Falconidae; genus Ibycter; species Ibycter americanus. The sequence continues at coordinate 60,798,109 of JAVJGI010000064.1, read as the reverse complement.
TTTTGGGGGTTGGTTTTTTTTTAATTCTCATTACCACATTGCATTAGATTTATTTGTTGATGAAACACATCAGCAGCAATGATTTCCTTGGGTACATTACTCCAAAGGAGGGAACATTAGATGCTGCTAGAAGAAAAGCATAACTTGGGGCTTTTTCTTTTCGCGTGTGTGGAAGAAGCCAGCACTGAATGACAGAAGACAATGTACTTTATTAATAAGCTTCTACATTAAAATTACAGCAGGTGCACAGGGAGAAAGAAGCAGCAGTGAGTAGACTGTGCCTTGTGTACTTTGAATTACTGTGTCAGTAATGATGGATGGAGCAAACAATAAAATTTGACCTGTCACGTTATGCTTATGAGGCTATAAGCCTTAAGGCATTTGTAATTGGCTTCAGCCAGCAATGTTAATGAAGGTGGGTTGGAAAATTTGATTATTTGAATGATACAGACTGCTTTACACTTCTAGTATTCAAAAGAAAAGGCTAGAAACTCAAAGGGACCAAAGCTGTAAGGCTTGATCTTTGTAAACAGTCTTCTGTTCCTTTATAATAGAACAGGCAGAAGAATAGATTTTAGGTAACAGGTTCATACTGTGTAGAATATGAGTTATTTAAAGTGATTCTGTGGGGCATAGTTTTTAAACGGTGTGGGAGGTGCCATGCAAATGGTTTCCGTTAACAATAATGGGATTTATGTGTGTATCTTCTTTATATTGTGCATCGTGTTCAAATGTGCCCCTATAGCATAATTAGACTAGAAAATGCATCTTGGGGTTGACATTACTCAATGAGTTGTCAGTATGGCATGAAGTGCACAAGTGAACACATTCTTCATATTCAAAAAAATCTGTGCAGTATAGTTGTACAACTGAATAGGGTTTTAAATGGTCATGTGCAAAGTGATTGCATTGTATTAAGTGTGTTTAGTTGGTGTAAGAAATAAATCATATTGATATTGTACACATAATAACGAGGAGATATTGTGGTAGTTGCTGCAGGTAGAATGATACATGTATTTAGCAGTGAAAGCATTTTATAGAAAAATGTCAGTCTGAGCTCAGAGTATTTTCATCAAAATCACTATTCTGAACTTTCAGTGAGTCTAAGGCAAAATTTGGAGAGGAACCTGTCTCTAGGCCCTCAAAATATCTGTACCCTGGTCGGGAAATCAGCTGAGAACCTGTTTGGTAGTAATTTGCAGGTTGATACTTCTTCCTGAGGTGATAGTGATTGGGTGTTTCTTTTAAAAGAAAAGAGGGGAAAAAAAAAAACCCAAACCCCCCAAAACACACATACAAAAAGCACCAAAAACAAACAAAAACCAAAAAAAAAGGTGCATTGATGGAGGTGGGACACAGCCCTCCAGATCTTCAAAACGTGGTGTCATCCAGATTAACTTTTGATGGCATTATAAGGATTGGACCATTTCTAGACAACTTTGTCTTTTCACTTCAAGGGCTATTCATATCCTCTTTGGCATTTCCCTCCTGCCTATACTTCCAGGTACTCGGCATTAAGGTCTTCACTCCATCCAACCAAAGGAAATGGCAGGAGGAGTTTTGGGTTGTGGAGACGACCTGGGAGCATTGCTGTGATCAGTTGTAGAGGGTGTAGAAAGTGGTTTGGGACTGATGGTCTTGGGAAAGAGCCTGTGGGAAAGAGCAAGAAGAGTTCTGAGAATCTTATAGTGGAGGTGGGACATGAATTCATAGAAAAATTGGACTTGGTTTCACTGTTTGCAGAACAACTGACACATACTGGGCCCGTGGCCAGTCACTGGCAATTAGATGATACAAGTGGAGTTCTTTAATTCACTGAGGATTTTTTCCCAGAGGTAACACTACACAAAACAGGAACTGAGAGCTCTTTTAGTTGCATTCCCCTCATCTGTGATATTTTCATCATAAATAGAGGAAAGCAGAGAGGAGAGTTTAAAATACGTACAGCTATACCCATTAATTTTTGTTTCCATATGCTTTGGACTGTTTATACTTTTACCCATTGGAATGTGTTCCATATAGAAATAAATATGTAGGGAGAAAGGATCAGAGTAAAAAATACAACATTCTTCTAGTTTGCTGTAATGTAATCCTAGTAAAAGCAGTTCCTACTGCAAATATACTTTTCTTCCTAGAAGAAAATGATATATCCTCCACTGTCATACATATGAAACAATATTTTCTTGTTAATGCAAGGTTTGTCTTCCATTATTGTTACGTGTTCAAATTGAGAAAAGGATGTGAAATGGGTCACTTTAGGTCTACCCAGCGGTACTCGCTTCTTGGAGGAGAGCTTGATGAAAAGGTAGGGAAATAAAGGAGAGAGGCAAGCTTCCTAGTTTCAATTTCAGTAACGCTGGTTGTGAGACCTCGGTATGAATTTCTGCAGATTGATAGAGCAGGCATCTCAAAAGACTTTTAGTAACCTGCATTGTCAGGTCAGAACAGACTTTTTTTGAAATGAGTGATATGAGGGAGAGAGAGTGCCAAAATGTCTCTTAAAGAAAAGTTTCCTCAGGTAGCACAGACAGGGTAAAGAGCCTTTAAAAACTTCAGCAGCTGAATGGGGCTGGTGATGGCTCTCCTCCGTCGGTGACATAGGCATAGCGCTGTGTTCGTTTGCATTTCACGGTGAGAATGAGTTCAAAACAGCAAGAAATTATTAATAGAAAAGCAGAGGCTCTCAGAGGGGAGATGGCACTGTTATCCAAGCTGTTTCTTCCAATTCCTGCGTAGGATAGACAAGACGGGAAAACCTTGCAGGATTCGGTTCTAATCTGGGGTTCTGCCCAGCCTCGCAGAGTTCACCCTGCAGGACCTCTGCAAATAGATCCCGTATCCTGGGGCAGGGCACGGCGGCATCACGCAGATCCTCCCTATTTGATTGTGTGCCTTTGCAGATTGCAGCCACCCCCACGCGCGCGCTGGGGTGGTGAACTGGAACCGCTGACGGGGCTCAGTCAGCAGGGGAATATTTTTGTCCTATTCTTGCACGTCTGTCTGCAGCCGTGCACCGCATGGTTCTTGAAAATTGGCCTGCAGTGTTAATACTTTGTGTTGAGACATAGAATTTCTTTTCTTACAGACATGTAATCACATCGTGTAATGCATTTTGTCTGCCACCATGTACTGGTTTGGCTTTAGGTGAATCTTTGTGTTGTATTTGCGGTGTTATATTTGGGCTAACTGAAGTGTTAGATTGGTCCAGCTAACTGGAGAGATGGAATCTGGCTTTTTTTAGTCAGTAGCTGTGTCCTTCTCTCATATGTGATAAAGTGCATCTTTTCCACAGCTTTCTCCCACCTCCCTGGCTTAGGAAGACAAAACATAGTATCTGTAAAATAAAAAAAAAAAAAACAACCCACCAAAACCTGTTTCTGGCTGTAAATGCTCTGAAGCAGCTCTCTTCCTCTGTCATGCTCAAAGCAGAGAACAGATCTGAAGACTTGAAGTCAGTTGTTGGATTTTCAATAGCAGCTCCAAAAGCAATTAACTCCTCGAAGCAGCACCCTGTTGGAGTGCAGGATGTACCCTTTGCACTACAGCTCCCTTCAGAGGTTGGGGAGAACGCTTAGCACCTTAAACTTGAGCAGATGCAGATAGCAAGTGCTTTGCTGTGAAGCAGCCTGCTAGGTGAACTCAAGACTTGCACAAAGTACTAATAGTATTCACTCAAACGAAGGCCAAGTTTGTGTAACAGCTGTGCTTACGTACCACAGCACCGTGCTCTTAGCAGTGTGTGTGTGCTGGTATGAGCGGAGTGCTCTTGCATCCGAACGTGCTCTCACTCAGACAGGACCCGTGACAAATGAAGACATCTGGGGATGCTTTGTCTTACAGTTGGAGTCCAGAACACCTGTAATTATACCCACTTCACCAGGATGCAGTGGAAACTTAATTGGTTTTAGATTTCTGTGTGGTTATTTTTCAACTATGTGATCTGAGCCAACTTGGTTAGTTCAAAGCATTATTATAACATCAGGAACTTTGTTTGTTTGCAACTTTTCCTGGTTTCATTATTGCTCGCAAGACTGAGCATAAATAATGAATAAAAGATGCTCCTTCAAAAGCTTGCAAGAAAGACAATTTAATGTAAATGTTGGGTACAGGTGAACAAAGGACAAAAGGTAGAGAATGTTTCCAATATTGTTTCACAGGATGAGACTATTACCAAAGCTGAATTGTAGTTATTGAGAGGCTTTTCATCTTCCCCCTTTGTCTTTCTAACACGTCTTGAGGCTGGAATTAGTCCTAGCCCTAAATTTAAAACTCAATTTTTCAACACAAAGACAAACCTCAACCTGTAGAATTTATATCTGCACAGACCAATACTATTCACCCTGCCAAAAAGAAACTTACTGTAACACTTCAGTTTTCATATTGACCTAAGGTAAAAGTAGAACTGATGGTGTTTTCAGAGAGACAGTGGAAAGGAAAACTGCTCTTGAATGGAGCATTGGCAAGGGTCTATATCCAGAAATGCACAGTGCTGCTTATCAAACTTAAAAAAAAAAACAACCCAACAAACAAACAAAACCACCATCAAACAAAAAAACTTCACCATACTACATAGGTGATGGTACAGTTAATTCCCTTGTGCATGTGAAAGACTGGCTCACATAATTCCTATTTCCATTATTTTGCTCCATTACTTTCACCAGTACTTACTAGGAAAAGAGGAAGATCAGCATGACCCATCACATGGCTTCCCCAATGGCTAGGAATAGAGTCATACATCTGGTGTGACAACTATGTGACATTATTTTGTCTTTTAGTGTCATTCAGAGTGTAGTTGTGATAAAAGTGAGGGTAAATCAGAGGATGGAGGTGATCTTCACATGTTTATTGCCAGCAATAGCACATGGGGGTGAGGTGAACTTTTAGTAAAATAAAGAGGGTATTAAAAGGAAATGCGAAAATTATCTGTGTCCCCAGATACTTTAAAACCGAAAATGAGTTATAATTACTTATTTTGCCTGTCAAACCAAGGGCATCCTCAAACCTTTAGTCATGTTTGGGTATGACTTAAAGTATGCTTTTACTTCCACTCTTTGCTTAAGATTCAATGCATAACTAACAACTTGCAAGACTTCTTGACCCAGGTCGTAATCAACAAACACTCTGTGGTTACTTTTGTGAGCAACTTCTTTTATTTTGACCTAACTACAACAGAGTTGTTAATGGAAGATCGCAAATAAAAATGGCATAAATTATCACTTCTATTAGCTGCCTCTGTAAGAGTAACAAATAGAATTAATCAATAGGATTAATTATCTGTGGAAATGACATCATTGCAAGGCAAAGGCAACACCGGGACTATCTATAAATTTTAAGCAGAATATCTAAAGATATGAAACTGAACTCTGCAGAAAGTATGAAATAATTTCATTCACAGGGGTTCTTACTGGGGATTGTGGATGCACTGTTTGAAAAAAAACCTGTCTTATTAAATACAAATTAGATTAGATAAAGTGCTAAAAGCCTCCTGTGGATAAAGGCTTCAACTTGTTAATGGACTTTCTCCCTCTTAACTTCAGATTTTCAGGTTATTTCAGGAATATCTTCTCTTTCACACAAATGAAAGCTACTTGCTAGAAATTCCAGTTTTAATGTCTCCGAGTTTAACATTCTCAAGAGAAGTATGTCAGAGACACCCCTGCCACCCAGGGGGGCCGAATGCTGTAGGATACAGTGTGAAGCTTGAAGACATTTACAAATTATATGTAGCCAATTTAAATTGTAGGGAGACTGAAATGAAGGGTTGTTTCAGCTGATGCGCTGCACTAGGCTGGAATATGGTCTGGTTCATGCTGGATGCCAAACCTGGGACCGTAGGATGCACATCATGACCAAATTCTGCTGAAGCTGATATCAAAAGCCTTTCAGTTCAAACAAATGAACAGTAGAAAATAACCAGCAAAAGCCTCTGTAAGGAAAATGGAAGAGGAATGCTAGCCTGTACAGAGATCTCTTTGTATTTTCAAAACTAAAATCTGTCATCCCAGAGCCCACATAAGAGGGTTAGTATCAGAAGTGTGTTTTATTACTTAAATATATCTTGCAGAGGCAATACTGAGCAAAGAAAACCCTTTTGAGTTATATAACTCTTTGATGGGATGCCATAAGGTCTTTCATTTTAAGCCAGTAAATTCCAGAGCAGTAATTTCAAGACTATGCTTTTCCTTAAATCTAAAAGCATGTTCTAAATCTTGTTGTATTTAGTTTGAACACTTATCTGATATGCCTGATCCTTTATCTCCAGACTGTGCGTTACGTCAGCTACAGGCTCTCTGACATACCTTTTGCCTACCATAAGGCAACTGTCTCAGGAGGAGACACGGAGAGGCAAGGAACATAGTCAGCCCAAATATGAATATGGGCTGAGCAGAAAACAGGGTGAAGGTTTGCTTGTGCTCCTGTAGGATGCACCGCTCCGTGCGGTGGCAAGGGATATGTCAGTGCTGATACCTGCAGGCAGCGTACTTTCAGCGGGCACTTAGCTTTACCTGCCGTAAGCTGCCGGTATTACTAATTCAAGAAACCTTAATTTACTCGGGCCAGACCCTGGGATTGCCATTTCATCTGCACTCTTCCACAAGGGAAGGCACGGTCCACATTTTGGATTTGCATGTGCGAATTTTGTGTTTGGCTTTGATAGGATATCAATGCTTTTTATAAAGCTATCCTGTAGATGCTGGTGCTTAACACAGGGGTCAGGTGGGGACGCTTCAGCCTTCAAAGATGACTTCTTTCTTTGCAGCAGTAATTTTACTTATAGGAGATACCAAATGCAGTCTTGCAGCTCTGTGTTCCTACTGATACCAAAAGATACGGGCTGCAGGCTGAGGGCAGTTAACTCTTATTGTGTTCACTTACCTCTTTCTTAGGACCGTACAGAGTCTATAAAGAGAAAAAGAAGCTGTTCCTTGGGAAATGGAAATAAGGCATGTAAAGATTAATTTAGAATGTATTTATGAAGCAAGGATGTTATAAGCTCATATGGTCATATACAGAGATAGCTTTTGCTGTCAAATACAGTGAAATATTAGATAAAATATTAATAAAATGAATAATATATAAATTGATGGTTGTGACTACAGGTTAGGATTAAGCAGAAGACATAGCTGAATCTAATCTGTGGCAAACAGCGTCTGTCTGTGCTAAAGGTGTGCAGCATAAAAAAAAAAAAATTAACAGGTGGTGTTCCTTGCTGTTGTTTAATTAGCTCTGTGCAATTAGCAGGAAAGGCAGTCAGGATTTTGGGGATTCAAAGGTGATTGGCTGGGGCCAAAAACTGGGGCTCCAAGAGTACCTAATACACCACTCCGAGGGTAATGCTGTGATCCTGAGGTATTTGCCATAGATTTGCTCTCTGATGTTGAAATACAGCCTAGTGCCTGATAAAAAGTTTGTTGGGTTTTTTTTAGACAGCTTTCTCAGATTACCACAATAATAGAAAAGTATGAATAATACATGGCTTTAGATGATGAGATAACTATTAATTCAGAATGAAGGGTGAAAAACTCTTGTAGATATACGGGTGGAAGTGAATCATATTTCTACAGCGGTGATAAATTTAGCATTATTGTTATCTAAGTTTCAGTCCTTTTCTTCTGTTTATTCGTTTCATAGATTTTTATTAGAGTAATTTTCAGACTTAATTCATAACTGCAAAGTAGTAGGAGGTCATTCTGAGCAACACCCAGGCTATTCTGTGACTGAAGAACAGTGATTGTATTGGTTGGAAAAATTAAATGAGAAGAATTATTCACTTATCTTCTTGTGGAACAACCCCGCAGATTGATGCAACAGAATATTTAATGATAATCAGCAATAGTTTCCTGGCATTTCAGCCTTAAATCTTTTCATTCGTTCTGGCCTTCTATTAGCTTAGCTTACAGCATTTCTTTTCCATAAGTAGACAGTTACCGGAAAGTTGCTTTTTTCTTCTCCTTGTATCTAATCTTAAAATTGATTTAAAATTTAGGTTTTGTCATTATTTTTCCATTGTCATTAATCAGAAGCCTTTTTAATTATTGTTTTTCTTTTGATGCACTATCATAAACTTTTTAGTGTCATCAGTGTAAGAATGAAACCCCACAGAGCACAGAATGTGAAAGCTTTGAATAAGCCTGGTGATTGCCAAGTAACTGTCTGCAGTGAAACTTATAAACTTCTGTAAAAATGGCTTAGAAAAAAGTCTTTCTTCATTATCACTGATTATCTCTACATTGACACGGTGAATGGAACCTAGTCCATCATTGTCTAAAATTTTATCATCTAATTCCTCTTCAGAGAAGATACAGTGCAACTTGCAGTATCAAATCTTGCAGTTTACCAGTAAATTGAGTGACCCACTTAAAGATCCCTTTAGAAGAGAATCTGAGATGTGAGCTGACACTGAAACTCCAGTATCTTCTTCCCTTGGGCAACAGCTCTCAAGACTAAGCATACACTGTGCTTTAAGGGTGGCAGGTTACTCTGTGGGATTTATTGCTTTGTTAATATGCTCAAGACATCATCTTTCACTGCCGCGAGAGCTGAGAGCACTGTCTGGATTTTTCTGCTCATTGTTCATCTCTGGCTCCCTCGGTTTACAACTGTGGCTTTGGGCTGTATCGTGGCTTTGGGAGGAGAATCATTTGCCACCTCCCGAAATCTGATATTCTCCAAGCCTTGTGTTTCTTCCGTATCAGCAGTCATTTCCCTGCTTCTGGTGACCTCTGGGATACCACTGTTAGAAATTTAAAAAGCTGGTCCTTTTGACTTCACAGGCTCTCGCTGGATGCACTCTTTAAGTTTGTCTGTTTAGTGACTTCAGTTTCATCTCCGTATCCATGACTTTGGGAAGGTGAAGAGAAAGGAAAGGTCCTTTCCCATTCCTCCTTTCCTCTAATTAGCTGATCCCCTTGTTTTTGTGCTTTCTTTTTACCCCTTGTCTTCAATGGAGAGCTCTTCTGTCTCCGTAGATGGAGCTCTCTGCACAGGCACTGCCCCTGCCTCTCCAGCGTTGCGCTAAGCACGCAGTCACTTTCCTTGGTGCTAAATGCACTTCAGAAAATCATCACCACCTCTAACCCCCCTCTTTTTTTTTTCTTTTTTTTTTTCTTTTATTTTATTTTATTTTATCCCAGGGCACAAGACATTCTGTTGTGGACCAATACATTCTCTAATACAGGCTTTGCTATTTAATAGCCAGGTGCCTCCTTGGTACTGAGCATCATCTTTGTTTTGGGAGCGGGGAGGAGGCAGTGGGATGAGCCGAGCAGTCATGCATCGTTACACAGAGAATATGGTGTGGATATAAAAAGCAACAATGTATGCGGGGAAAGCATTTTCTTTAGGGTATCCAGGAGGCTAGGAAGGAAAGCCAGTTGTATAATTCATGCTAGGTGCCCTTGCTGCTGATCATGAATTTAGTCTTGATCTTGGCAAATCAGTCACACTTGGAGAGTGACAAGGAAATGTAGCACTGGTGACAGCCTGTATTGCGAATATTTTTAAGGTCTTGGCTAGAGCACAGTGCTAGCCCAAAATACAGGCTCAAGGCCTCTCTAGACAGACACTCTTGTCGGGGGCAATTGTGAAATCTAATATTCCTTAAATTAAATGTTTTTCTACCCAGGGAGTTGTGCAAATCAGTCATGTTCCCTCGGTTTCCAACCATCAGCCTGTGCACTGCTTGGGGGATAGCTTTCCTTGGTGATCGCATGCACAGGGCTGCAGTTGACTTCTGCACGCTGCTGTCGTCCGTCGGCATTGCTCTGACAGCACAGTTCACCCAGTCTCGTTTCATTTTTAAACCAAATGATCCAGATCACGTCCCTTCCTCAGCACCTTGACGAGGAGAATCCTCCCTGCTGAGATGAGACAACCGAGAGACCAGGAGAATGCTGAAGGGCAGTGGGGCTTTATCCATCTGCCTGGTCAGGCTGTGGCTGGAATGAGAAGGGACTAACGCCTTTCCTGAGGGATGGAGGCTGGTATTCACTGAGTTACTAAATGGCTCCTCATGGAAGCAAGGGCTCAAGCCCGAACCATGATATCCAGGGCAAAGGAGCAGGTGCTACAAAGTCTACAGTCTCTTTAAGGGTATTGCTTTAAATCAGCACAATGACTCTTCATTTCAGTGTCTTCTGATAGCACCTTCAGACAGTGTACCAAATAGTGGAAATTAAAATATTTGCTTTTTTTTCAGTACTTTAATATAATTAATTTTTCAGTATGTGTATATACACATCCCATTGATTGTGTGAGCTAATGAACAGCTAAAAGAAGTCACTTTATCCTTCTATCTTCAGTGGTGTTCACCAATAAAAATACTCACAGCCTCCATAATGTTAAAGAGAAAAATACAGCTGCTAAAATGACAGTTGAACCTTCAAATACTGAAAACGGTCCTTCCAGCACCAGCTCAAAGGATAGCTGACAATGCTACAGGACCAAGAGCATGAGTCTGTAAAGCTGTGGCAAACATATAGATACCCAGCCTGAGAACTTGGTGTCTAAAGCATTAAATGTCTGCAAGTTGAGCACATCAAATCTCATTTAAGTGTCAACTCTCTAAGCACCTATCAGTCACTGTGGGCATTAATTATGTGACTAACTGCAACAGCCATCAGTTGGATTAACCTCGCTCTCATTGATTCTGCAGGGAGTTTAGACACTTTCCAAATCCAGGTGAGAAAAGGCAACGTCGTAGTGTCTGTCCAAGGCACCTTGCAGTATTCAGCCAATACTGCCTCTAGGATCCAATTTTCCAGCCTCTTCTCTGAGCAGGGGCTAACTCTGTGCTGGGAGCTTCAATTGTAAAAGCAGAACTTGGGCAAAGATGCCTCAGTTCCTTGCATTTCAAAGGTGACATCCTCTGGACGATTCAGGTACTGTGGCAGAAATCGCATGCAGCTCTTTTTCAACTGCAAGAAGTGGTTTCAAGGCTAAATATTGAAGTATTCCAGAAACTGGTTCCAAAAAAGCAGTCATCTTTGACTTCTAATTTGGTGAAGCTTCCGCAGTGATTTACAATATTATTCTTACAGTCTTCAGGAAGGGTGATGTATTGCCTTTTAGAAAGGTAATTTCAGAGTTCTTCTGAGGACGTGGAGGAATGCCTCAGACCTGTGAGGGGGCAAGGGGAGGTTTTGTCTGGAGCATCACAGCAGCGTGAATCACTGCAACCAGCTTTGAGCTCAGCTCTTTGGAATGAGTGTAACATTTGTGTACAATGGGAAATAAGTGCACGTACAGTAACCACAGATAACCAACTGGTGAACAAAATGTACGGTATTAGACATGAGAGCTTTGCTGTTATGCTATGAAGCAGCTTTTTCGAAGAGAGTTACAAAAAACCTCCAAAAATAAATCTCTTGCATGATTAAAACAGTCCAAATATCAATGATATATATCTGGCTATTTGATACTATGTGAAAAGTACTGATTTATTATCGGGGTAAATCTTTTTATTCTTGAGCTATTTATGTTTTAGGAAAAAATCTTAGCCTAATGGGCTGAACCTCCTTCAAAAGTGTAAATACGTTCTCCAAACATTTTTCATGGACTTCTGAAGCATGCAAATATGACTTCAAACTGCAATTTTATTTAGGCTTCTATGGGGGTAAACTTTAGCAGAAACATTTTTGTACTGTGCTTTGCTCGGTTCTGTACTATTACGCAGAAGCTAGACTAGATGGCATTTTCCAGTTCAAAGGGTCTACCCATATTTATGAGGTCATTGTACATCTCATTGCAGGAAAACACTTTTAATCTTCTGGAGGCCTAGAGTTCTTTGGGAGATAACATCTAAGTTTTACTAATAAGTTTCACTCATTCTTAATGAATTTGTATAGGAGAATAATAAGATGTATGTCACAAACCTCATCTGTGCAGTGGCCAGCTGGAGACGGGATATATAAATTCTAAGAATTAGTAATTTTGCTAGTGTCCAGACTATACGATACCTTTTGCAGTTCTGCTCTTCTGGTTTTCTTAATGTAAAGTTGCATTTTAAGTTGGCCTGTTAAATGGAGAAAAACTGAGGAGCTTTAACCATTTATTGTGCCTTATGTTCAACAGTTAGCAGAAATAAGTGGAAAAAATCTTTTTACTTTTCTAAAAACCCCTGTAGTATTCAGCTACAAGGGTTGGATTGGTCTTTTGTACAAAATTTGTTGCTCATAGGCTTTTCCAACTTGAAATCATTTGTTTCCAACCATTTCTTTGACTAAGTGACAACAATTTTATTTTTATTATTGGATCCAGTGCCACTCAATGCCAAGCTAAGTCAACCAAAGAAGACTGTGTCTCCAGGTACAAGCACGAGACTTACAGAGAACCAGTTTTGTAATTGGAACCAGTGAGTTTCTGTAGGAGGTTTGCCATGTTGGTGGTTTTATGGTTTTAACTGGGCAGTGGATTCTGACAGGTGGTCCGTAGGCATCTGACATAGGGTCCGTGAATTACTTTGCTTGGTATAGGGTCTGTGAACTAGTTTGCTTGGTCAAGAAAGGTATGTAAGGAAAGCAAAGCTATTTTCAGGAGGCTTACAGTCGTGCTGTAGTGGACTGAATTTTTAGGCACTGGTAAATAAGCAAAAGTCTGAAAGCCCCCCTGTATTAGAGTGTATGTTTAGTACTCTAATCTGGCTAATTGGGTGTTGTCATCTCTCTGTATTTAAATATCATCGCTCCTGTCATACAACCCATTATATTGTGTGCTGGTGCAGAGCATTTGCTATTTCCTGCTGCAGAATTGGCTGCACTTGAGCAGTAGTATGTGTTTATACCCTTATAAATACATAGGACTTTGACTTCTTTGTAGATGAAGAGAGCCATATAAATGGTAATTTAACTGCATAATTGTCTTACTGAATATATTTTTTAAAAAATATTTAGTAGGATAGATGTAGTACATCAATACCAGTCAATTAAACTGCTTTGGGATCTTTTTTGAGGATTAGCAAATGCTCTGTTAGCTGCCGGGTGTTTATAGGACATACAATATTTCTCTCACAAAATCTACTTGAATATAAATGCTTATGCCTTACCCTATGTTGCACCAAGATTGCAACAACTTCTCACTAGCAATGCCCACAAGGTTATAAACTTCCTTGAGAAATTTAGTACCTTGACCTATGATAGTGTGAGAGTAAGAGCAGTGTATATTAATTGTAAAGGGGTTTTTTATTATTTAGGAGGCATGCATGCTGTAGAATATTATATTAGAATAGTAAAAATGCTTCAACTTTGGAGGAGGTTCTTAAAGCCTTCATATTTCTTCAGGGTCCGTGACATTTTTTCTGTTCCCTTAAGGACAGATGCTGAAGCTGTTCGGATAGTCTTGCTGTTGAACTCACTGAAGCAGCAAAGCTAAAATCAAACCTGCATTGTAAACTAGAATTTTGTGTTTCTTGTTATGCACTTCATTAAACCATGGGGGTTTTTTATTTTAGATAAGGATTTGTCATCTCTGTGTCAGGTTTCTCAAAGAACATGGTGAATTAACAGGACATGTTTAATACGATCTTGACAGAAAGGTTAAAGAGAATTCAGAAGGCAGCAGGGAAATAAGTAGTGTGTACTGCTGCAGGTGAAAACTACAAGGAACCAGAATAAGTTGTAATTCTGCTTGTCTTAAATGGAGGCATTTATTTGTTCTACAGCAAATGTAATTAGAAATGTTTTAAGCAATTCCCTCCTCCAGTAACATTCACTACTGTCTGTCAATGCAGACTGCGGTAAGACCTAGAAGGTGTGCGCCCACTGGGCTGAATTATTTTGCCAAAAATGTGTTTGAGACAGGGGTCTCTGCCCTGCATGCTCTGAAGGGAAAAGGATTCGTGCATCTGCCTGGTTCAGATTCTGTCGGATCAAGGTCCCATGGCTGAGAAAAGCAGAGAGAAAAGTGGAAATGAAAGCAAATGTCATGGTTGCATCCTGATGAGAGTGGGTGCTGTGTTTCATGGCTGCGTGGCTTTCTGCCATCGTTACCCTTGCTGAGCCAGTCCTATTACTCAGAGGACTGAGAAGGGGCCATAGGACAGTGAAGCACGTGCTTCCTTGCACTTAACCGTGACACCCACAGGCATCTGCATATTTATATAGCTTGTGGAAAATTCCAAGAAGTTTCCAGACCTCCCTCTAAAGCTGCAGCAATTTGCATTGAAGGGAACGATCAAAGCATAAGGTAACTAAGCTTAAGTAGCTTTCTGGTTTTGAGCCGTCTGTGGCTGTTTGATGATTTCCCCTACTCAATGAATGCTTTTGCATTGAGCAAGAAAACACCAGAGTCGGCAATAAGTAAGGATTGCAAATACAGTATTTGTTCTGCTGGGGAAAGCTACTAATCTTGGTGATGGTAATCACAGGGCTCTTTTTCTAACTTGATTAGAATCCCAGTTGTGACTGTCAAATCAAACAAATCAACATGTGATGGTCATAAGTTAAAAACCCATCAATTACACTCCTCTTCTCTGCAGTTACCTTTGCACTAAGGACAACCCGATTACTTTTGTTGTTAGTTCAGCTTGCCTGTTGTACATTTTATCTGTAAAGCCAATATTATTTATACAATCCTCCTTTCTGTAGGCAAAGTCAAAATGGGAGAAAACTCTGTTATTTACATTATGAATTTCAGATTTCAAGCATTGAAAGTTCTTGACAGGAGGAGGAAACAAGAAAATCTTAGCGTTTATTATGCCAACTCATAGCTAATTACACAAGCTTAAATAAAAACGTCATTTGCACTAATTTAGTTACCTTGTTCCAAGCTCCATGCCTGAATTCAGGTAAAATTCCTTGTTCCAGTATCCAGACAATGTGATATAGGGGTTCTAAAACAAGGGGATTAGCTGCCTTTGGGTAACTGGCTTGTAAGGGATTTTTATTCCAGGATCTTTTGCCTTTATGCGTGGACAGAAGGTGCACCAATGCTTGAGGTGCTTAAAAGTTGTGATCCTAAATGCTCTGACCTTCCTGAGAGGTGCTAGTCTTTCAGCACAGTAAATGACTTGTTTTGATTATTTTTTTTCAGTTTCAAAATTCGTATTTTGAGCTTTTACCAGCAAACAGCTTATCTGAGCCATTTAAAACATCAAAGGAGGTGTTTCTTGGCTTGGGTACATCTTTAATTTAAAGCAGATTTATTAAAGGCCAAAACAGGATAATACTGCAAAAGGATTAGCTGTGGTTACTTGATTTCTGAGCAAACAGACTAATTCTGCTCTCTTTGTATGGGTGTCTTTCACAGTGAGTCCATTCACTGCGCATTGAACTAGGCCTGGTGTTCGGTTTGTCTTTTTTTTTGTTTTTCTTTTTTTATATATATATTTTTCATTGTTTGTATTGTCTTCTGTAGAAATCAGAAGCATTGCTGAAAGCTTTAACTTCAAAGCTTAAGCCAACTTATTCTTCGTTGGTTGCTATGCTCCAAAATATGTTCCTGAAGCTTCTTTGCTAGTAACTGCCAAATGTTTTGTTTCAGCGCTCCTTAGCATCGGGGCTTTCAGTTTGGCTTTTGTTTTGATTTATTCTTCACAAAATCAAAAATCTGAGAAGTCAATTAAAAAATAGGTTGGCATTCTTAGCACTTAAATCTTGTTGCTGTTCTGAAAGCAACCAGAGCAATGGTGCTGCAAGGACGCTGTTTATTTCGTATTAGTACTTACACTTCAGATTTGCTCTGTCTATAAACAACAGACAAAAAGTCTCCCAGAGGTCTGAAAATTTACTTGATACTGTACATTTCATACATCGGTAGCAAGGAATGAAGGCTGCTAGGGCCATGTCATGGTCAGCGAGACCTGGGCAAACCTATGGTGAATTTGTTTATCTGATGGGAAAGGAAGGGGATAACTCTTCTGGAGAAGTGGATTGGGCTCCTGAAATTTGTTATCAGTGATGTTATCTGGGAACAGAAAAGCTCAGGCTGACCTTCACCTCTCGCACGGAAAGGCAAAGTTTGGTTGGAAAAGGATGACACAACACTGGAAGACCAGGCATGTGTGCTGTAAAAGCTCACGTTTCCACTCCTGCAGAGGCACTTCAGGACTTGGCCATGTCTTTGGCCTATGAGTGGTAGCACAGGTTGGGTTATAAGGCAGAATATAGTTCAGCTGGTCACTGCACCACCAAGCTGTCAGACAAGCCAGGGTGGTCTTTCAGTGTATCTGTGTCATTTTTTCCCCCCACCATTTTTTACTCATTCTAAAAAGCAGTGAGTTTTAAGAAGTCATTGCTAGCGCAGGATGTATGAGCTCGGAAGCCCAGAGTACAGCACCGAGCCTGACCCTTCTTCTTGTCTCTGTCTCTCCTGGAAGTTCCCCAGATACTAGTCCACATGGGCTTTGAGGTATTTCCCAATACTTTGTCCTTCTCCCCAAGATTTTAGTAACACAAGCCCAAGGAAGCACAGAACTTTACGAACATGACGTGCTAGTTTAAGCATTACTAGTTATTTGTGGCAAGGTTGCTACAGAAGGAATAGGCAGCAGAAAACCAGTTCAATAAACTTACTGGCCAGTGTTTCAGGAGGTGAAGAAAGCGTAGTAGCAACTTTTCTTCAACTTTAGTTTCTAAAAATACATACATCAGAGGGTTAAACTGTACTGCTGAACTGTTCTTAGCCTGTAGAGCCATAGCAGTCAGAATCTTGCCCTAATAACTTACTGTCAGATGCATCAGACACCTTAAAGTAACTGCAAATGCAGTACTAAGTGCAGGACCCTCACCTAATGCCAATACCCAATTCTTTGCCTTGGGCTCCTTATGTGCGATAGTTCTACAGAAGGCATATGACTTTGCAGTTACTGATTGATGTGGAGAGATTTTTTTTGAGATGCTAAGATATTGCTGTCATACCAATTGCAAAAAGCCTGAAGGGAACATGCCTGTCCTTTATGGTGGTCAGCAGATGCTGCTTTTTGCCAGGTATGGATAGATGGCCATGAGAATATCGAGTAGATGGAGCATTGCCTCATCTGAAATCTAGATTGATACAGTTGTGCGGTGTAGCTAAATTGCTCTGTTTAAAATGGCATTGCCTGGGTGGAAACCCTGTGCTTGGGGATCTGAATGTCTTGCATAGCGTTCTCTCTGCCATATGTAGGCAGTTGTTTAGCTGGTAACTGGAGTATCTGTATGTGCATAGAGCCACAGATCGTTACCTCTTGATTATGTTCGCGTTATCTGATGTGTTGTCTCCATGAGAGAAATTAAATTGCCTTTAGTAATTTGAAGCAAGTAAAAATGACAAATCATCATTCTCATGTGATCGGTAAATGGCTACAGAATGAGAATGCATCTCAATTACATGGCGAGTACATTTCAAGCAGCATCGATCGTTCCAAATCTCCAATTGTTTTCCTGTGATTTTTCTTTACTTTTAAACTAAGATGGCTTTAGTCTATTAAAAATAAGTAGCTTCTTTCCACTTTGAACAACGCTATTAGCTATGAACTCTCAGCTCGTAATTATGAAGAGTTAGAACAGAGAATGATTTCATAGAGACAAAAGCAATATAATATATATACGTAGAAATGAAAGAAAACAAATGCAGTGGGAAAGTGATTTTTAAAGTCTGCATCTTGAGATGTGGCAAGCTAGTGTACTGGAACACAAAAACTCCCATGTGCAGCTAGAAAATGGTCATCATTAGTGAGCTATCATGCAAATCCTGCAGGAAGAAAAAGAAGTAGATATTTAGCAGCAGAAAATGCTTTCGTACGTGAATATAGAACATGGGCTATAAGATACATTTTTAATTTTTTTTAAATAAGCCAGCATTGCTGCCTCCATTTGCATTTGGATTATTCACCTCCTGCAAATATTCCTGACTAGAGAATTAGCATCTCCAAAGACAGTTCATAGCAGTAATTACCAGGCACAGCGCGCGATTATGCCATGCAATGAAGCATCCTGCAGAGATCCCCAAGTTAGTGCCACCCTGCAGCAGCGAGTCCCTGCGTGCGGGAGGAGGCTGGGATGGCTCTGCCCGGGCTGCCTGTGCTCCAGGGCTGCCCGTGGGGACGGGTGGCTGTGTGTCACCTCCTTGGCACCTCGGCTCCTGCATTCGTGCACGAGGGGCCAGCTCGCAGCCCGGGGCGTGGGCATGACCTTGCTGCTTCAAAGTGATCTGTAGAGTCACCAAATTCAAACTGCAGGCTGAAGCCCAGGTTTCAGCCTAAGAATGTGACTCTGCTGGGGAGAGGACAAGTGTGTGCCTACCCTGTAGTAGCCGTTGCATGATTACTAACAGGAGGTAGAATCAGAGGAAAGCAGGGCAGTTTGGAGATTTAACACAGGCTGGTACTTTGTGTTAAATCTCAGGGAGAAGGAGGGGTGGGTGTCTTTATTTTGACCTGGCCATTTAGAGTGACAAAAGTGCTTTGTTTTCGTTGCCTTTTAACTTCTCTTGGTCCCTTTAGCCAGTGAAGGAAAAGTCAAAATCAGCATTGCACAAATGTTTCCCGTTGTGAATTGTCTCTTTTGTGTCAAGTTCCAACCCAGCTTGGCCCTTGCTGCTCCAGTAAGAACCTGAGTTTCTTACAAGACGATAAACCAGCTGAGATATGTCCCCCCCACCTTGGCCTAGGTGTTTCCAGAGCTGGCATCTAAGTTATTTGTAAAAACAAATTTAATTGCTATATGACATTCTAGATTTTGGTGCCTAGAACTACTGTCTTGTTTGCTCACAAAATGACAACCGTTTGTTTTCATTGTTACATTGCATTACCAAATGGTCACTTGAATGTCCTCTACCTCCTGTATCCAGTGCTGTGACCTTATATGCCATATATTCTGGCTGATGCAATTAACTGCATTTTTTTAAAACATTTCTGCTTCACATGGAGCTGATTGCCCGCTATTTCTCAGGGCGATTTTTTTTGTATTAAAACATAATTTTGTCCTTCAGTGACCTGTCGAGAAGTCCCCAAATTAGCTGGTTTTGCTCTGTCCGTAAGGGCAGTTTGCAGTAGCACGACTACATGATAATTTTCTTGGTTTGCAGCCCTGCCATTCAAACACTGAACTGGTTCAACATGCCCACAAGCAGTCACCCTACTAACTCTTCAGCAATCAGTCAGTTTGGAAAATGGATTTTTTTTAATTTTATTTTTAAAGTCTGTGGTTCTTTCTTCTTAGGGTAGCAAGGTAGCAGCAGTAACATTTAAATGCAACCTTTTGGCTACTTCAAGTCCAATTACAAATATGAAAGCTCAACCGAGTAGTCCTTTAGAAACAAATTAATGACAGAATGCTTAGGAATCCATATTCTGACTGCAGCGTGCTCAGATGGTTTGCTCCGGAGTCATTGCTTTAGCTGTGCCATTACTCTGGGTTTCCACACGACTGGGGAGTCCCGAGAGCGCCGTGTTGGCACGGCTGCCCCGCGGCTCTGCCCCGCTCCCGTCCTCCGCCTTCTGCTCCTGGCTCTGCTGTGCAGGACCCCATGGGCACAGGGTCTCTTTTAAGGATCTCTCTTGCACTAATTTGAAGGCAAGGAAGAGCTGTGTACTCTTCTTGGGAGCAGAGCTGACCCTCTAGTGAGCAGTCAGGCTCTTTGTTTTCTGAAACAACTCTTTTTGACTTTGAAAACAAGGAGCCCCTTCTGCTGTTCTGCTGCTAAGTATTTTTAGAGAGGTGTGCACAGTTCTAATTATAGCATGGAGTCACAAAATATGCAGTTTTCCTGATTTTGGCAGGAATAGAGTTAATTTTCTTCCTAGTAGCTGGTACAGGGCTGTGTTTTGGATTTAGGATGAGCATAGTGTTGATAACACATGGATGGTTTAGCTGTGGCTAAGTAGTGCTCACCCTGAGTCAAGGGCTTCTCAGGTTCCCAG
>JAVJGI010000064.1:60757922-60778231 GCA_035590275.1 Ibycter americanus | reverse complement strand
AGCCAAAGGATATTCCATACCATAGAACGTCATGCCCAGTATATAAACTGGGGGGAGTTGGCCAGGGGCCGCTGACCACTGCTCGGGGCCTGTCTGGGCATCGCTCAGCAGGGGGTGAGCAGTTGTGCTGTGCATCACTTGGGGTTTTTTTTCCCTTTGGGTTTTTTTTCCTCTCTCCTTTTCGTGATAAGTAGTGGTGTTATTATCATATTTTATTTTATTTCGATTATTACGTTGTTCTTATCTCAACCCACAAGTTTTACCTGTTTCCTGATTCTCCTCCCCATCTGAGCGAGCGGCTGTGTGGTGCTTAGTTGCCGGCTGGGGTTAAACCACAGCAGCAATTAATGCCATCCTGAGTTGTGTGATAGGTACCTCTCGCAACTCAGCTCACTCTTTTCTGAAGCCCAGGCCAGGAACCAATTGTCCTTTCCTAGAAGATGAACCTTCTGTCTTTCCAGTTGCTCTGGAGTTGGTAGTCAGTTGTTTGAACTTACAATAGAAGAGTCAAAAATACGTAACTTAGTGATTGCATATGGCTGGGACCTAACAAAAAAAGCAGCTGAAAAACTTAAACTTAAAAAAAAAAAAAACCTGTTACATTTCAAAATCTTGAAGTTGACAAGCTTAATTTAAGGACCTGAGACATGTGCTTGGAGCACCTGTGGTTGGCAATATTAATGACGTGACCTCCTGACTTAAAGAGCAATATTTAAGGATTGCCTGGATCTCATGCTTTTCCTCTGCTCCGTGGTTAATTTTACCCTGAGGGCAAAGTCCTGCAGCTCTCCCTCATTAGAGCAGCAGGATTGCAGAGGGCAGAGCTGTGGAGTGTAGAGCAATTTGTGGTCCTTGGAGCTTTGCTGCATGAGACCTTTTGGCGTTACTGCATTCAGCTGCGTAAATCTGTTCAGCCTATTTAATATCAGTGCCTTGGAACCTGGGAGTCTTTCTTCTTGACCCCACACCTGGAAGCTGTTCTCTTTTTCTAGCAGATTATGAACCACTAGCCTGGCAGCTAAGTGTGCAATAAGAGACTTTCTCAAATATTTGTTGTTCACCTGAGATATAACAAGGTCCTTCGTGTCATTTCTTGCAAAAGGGGGAATTTCTGAGGCAATCGGCTATAACATCTGCTTCAAAGCTACGGCTAGCGCACAGTTTAAAAATGGTTCAATATGTATTTATACAATAGATTGTTTGTGTTAATTAGAGTTAATTCCACCACTGGTATGCATGCATAACTCCCATTAATATCAGCAGCAGCTATGTGTTCTCATAAGGAGAACAAAGCCCCTAATTAGAACTCTAGGTTTTCAAGATATCTTTGTACAGCTTTTAGTGCAAAGATGAAGTGCTGTATGTTTGCCTGGTAACTATTCTAATAGAAAAAAGTGATATTTTTTCCCCGACCTCCCCTTTATCTTTGTTGCAATGAGATGAGCCAGTCCCAGAGCAGATGCAGGCGGGATGCCCTGCTGGAGGGAGCTTACCCTTCAAGCAGAGGGAACAGCGTGTGTGTGCCCAGAGACAGGAGACGACTATACTAGCTAGCCAAAATGCTAGTCTGGCCACGGAATAGCCACTTTTGTCAACGTAAAGCCTCCTCAAGTGGTCAGTCGTGGGGGCAGAGGCTGGTCTGTGTTTTCGGTGGCTGCCCTGAGGCACGGAGCTGTGTTGCCCTGTGCCAGTGCAGCCCCTCTCCTCCAGAGCCCCGGGCAAGGCTCTGGTTTGCGGAGCAGCGGGGAGGCAGCAGAACCCCGCAGCAGGGGGGAGCAGTGCCAAGGGACCACCAGCCCTGTCCCGTAGCCCAGAATCTGAGACTCCTGTCAGGACTTCGCATTAGCATCTGACTTTTTGCAAACATGAATTCATGTGGTTGACTTTGCTGTCTCCCAGCTGCGTAACTGGGACACTTGTTTTTAGGATTTCAGGTTTTAGAGAGCCTAAAAAGTTTGGAGAGCTCCCATTAAAACTTTTTAAGGTACTTGTTCAGCAGGATGCAAAGAGAGTGTACCCTATGACATCTCTTTCAGGATTTGAAGGAAAGATACTGAACCTTTTTTTATTGTGCCAAGTTTTTTGTGGGTTTTTCTTTTTTAAAGTCTCTTGGTCTGAGTGTGTTCCAAATATAGTAAATTTTTTTCCATCTGATTAAAACTGGAAACAGAGGCATATAAAGAAAATGCTGATAAGAGTCCTAGCTAAGGAAGCAATGGCAAGCGCTGCTCTAAAGCTTGTAAACAAACAACCCCTCTCAAATGAGTGTCTGAATTCCAATGGATTCTAATTATCTGCTAAGACAGATAAGTACGAAAACCTAGTGATATAAAGAAACTCTGGACTAAAAAATATATATGCTGTAATTTCAGGAAGTTTTAGCTTTTGGTGGTGGCAGGTACTGAGTAAAAGATAAGGTAGAAAATAATGAGCTTTTGTTATTTGTATCTGAAGTTTAGAAGAGACACATTGTGAGTGAACAAAAGATGCACCATAAAACAAACACTGCATTGAAATAATTCTTGGTGGAAATGTAAAAAGCTGCAGGGCGCTAAAGAAGATGCAGTGTCTTCCAGGCGAGAGCACTGTTCAACCACAGAGTTTTAGAGCCACTGCTATTAGTAAGATGTAATATTTCAGTTTTTTCACATACATTTTAATTAGTATGCTATAAAATTTAACCTATTCCAATTTTCAGTCTTTTGAGAAGAAGATAAACTACCATGAAATCTCTGTATATTGTCTGTTAATCCCTAAATACTCCCACCAACAAAAATATGCTTCTCTCCTTTATAATTCCCATTTCAATTAATGACAGAAGCAATAAAAGTTTGGAAGCTAACATTTTCTCCTTTATTAGCATAACTACAAGAAATTTTAAATGATAGATTTTGTGTTATGAATTTTATGCATTAAGACCGAATCAGGGTCCGAGAGCTTCCTTTCTGCTGAACCCTGGATGAAGCGTGCTCTCTCCTCATCCTCTTCCCCGGTGTTTGTTAGCGAGGCTGTGAGATCGCCCTGTGCAAAGTGCTCTGCTTGTTTGTCCTCTCTGTGGCTTTATGACCAGGAGCACGTTAGGCGTGTAGTATGTCCCAGGCCATCTGGGGCACCTGCAGATTCTCAATTACATCTGCATTCCCAATGAAAGGTGCTGTCAGGGCTAGGATCTGACAGTATTTATCCTATATGTTGTAATTAGAATCACAATGAAGAAGTGCACAGCTAATGTCGTTACCGAGTGAGCTGCCAGTCTTCATCCCAGCACGTGTACTTAAAGCATCAGATACTGTCGGTGGGCACTAATTCCCTCTCTCTTGTTGGGAGCATTTATTGTTGTAGCGTTCCTGCCTGCTCTCCTCCGCTGGCAGGGGAGTGAGTATTAGCTGATCTCGGCAGGGACCGGCTGGGTATCTGCTGGTGGAAGGAGAAGCTTCCTAAGCTGCTGCCTCACCTGTAGCTGGCTGCCAGAGGGAGTTTCAGCTCTGCAGCAGAGCACGGAGGTGCGATCGCTCGATGCCAGCTGGCCAGCAGCCCATCGAGCCGCTCCGTGCAGATGCTCGTGTGGCCAGCAGCCGCCCGTGTGCTGGCCCCTCTTTTCCCCTGCTGCTGCCTTACTTCGCTGCATTTAAAGCAAACACGAGTTCCTTGTATCAGTATGCAAAGCTCTTCAAGGCATTAATGTGGTCTGGAGGCTGTACTAAGCTGCGCATGTAGACACTCATTAGTCAAATATACACCCTTGTGCAAAAGATCACAGAACTTATTCAATACTATTACTATCACGTGCAGGTTAGATCAAAACCCGGCTGCCAAAAATTGAAAGGCAGTATAAAGGCAGAGATACGCTGTTTTATTACATCATTAAAAAATATCTAGATTCTCCTCTAGCAGGAACTACAGGCTGGAGACTGACAGACAAGAATAAAATAGCTGGGAATAAATTTTATGTAGCTATTTTCCTTCTCCCTCAAATGCTTATGCAAAACACATTGCTGTAGATTCACTGACAATAAAGAGGGAATCATTATACGAGTAGTGGATTCTCAGGAGAACACTTTAGCCAAAACACACTCTGCAATAATTTCCCACATCTTAGTTGAATAAATTAATTTATGAATTTTCCATGAATATGTTCAACCGTTTCTCCCCTCATATATTTTATTGATCTCCATATACATTTAGCAACAAATAACAGAGCTGCTTTTCCATTTGCAGTAAAATAGTTTAGAGATGTTTATGTGGGCCTTGGGGTTCATAGTAAACAAATGCAGTTCAAACACCAGGGAGGTAGCAGAGAAAATGAAGCTTGGCAGGATGCAGGGAGCTCTGCTAGGAGAAAAAGCTCAGCAGAGTCTGTATCCAGCCTTACCACCGGTGAGATGAGTCCCCTGAAATCAGAGGGAGCAGCCCTGAACTGCGGGACTGCTCCCAGTAAGTCCTATGTGGAAACGCTGCCAGGAGCCTCACGGCTCCTGTCTGCAAAGCCTGTAATGTCCCTTCAGTGATCATTCCTTCATTTAGTATGTTTTGTCCTGTAATGCATATCTTCTTATTTTCATGTGAGAAGGAGATGAGGATGGCAAAAGGAAAGAGGGCATTTGGGGTTTCTCCACAAAAGTAGAAATACAGGGTCCGTGGTCTGGAGAAAGCCAACAGGCTCCTTCTCGACTGTAGATCCGGTGGCAGAATAGTCTGAAAACGTCATTTTTGCTCCACAAGACACCTTCTGTGGCCACCCTGCCTCTGAATATCACTTAGTTTGGCTTAGGCAATGTCATTAAATCCAAAGTTGAGCTACTCATATATAGGCTATTACAGTGAGTAAGCACACCATCACATGGAAGCTCTGATATTTCCACGTTTTTCTTTAGAGAAGGGGAAAACAGAAACATACAGTGATTAGGTGTTGAAAAGTAATCGGTATCATCCTAATCTAATATTTAAAACTATGGAGTTCTTTCATTTTCCTCCTCCAACACCAAGCTGCCATCCCACTTCTATGTGTATACAAACTAATGTCCCAAACAAGTAAGGTGGGAGTATAATGTGGTTAATCATAGGTGTAAATTTACTCACATGTGACTGCACCATTGTGATCTTCAAGTTCAGCTCTGCTCCTTGCCCTGCACACTCAGATGATAGAGAGAGCCCTCTTTAAGCAGTTTCTTTTGTGGTTTATTTCAAGCTTTCTGGTTGTCATTTTTATCAATCATAAGGAAAGCTGAGGAGAGACTTGCCTCGCTGTTTCCAAATATAAAGCTCTTTTTTTCTTAACTACATGTAATAACAGGCTTGAAATAGGCCTTACCGTCTTAAAGGTGGTATTTGAAGTATAACTGCTAATGCTTAGATACATAATTTACATTTATTATCCATAATAAAATACGTAACTAATTGATGTTCCGTAAGGGATTAAATGATCAACTGCAGCTGCAGGGTGAAGATTTATGCCTGTGTTCTTACTAACATATTGACTATCGAAATATGCTGCAGAAAGAGTCGTTGCCTTCAGGACTGTGTGCTCAGAGTGTTTTCCTTTCTCTTGTTCTCCTTCCCTTCTGATGTGTTTTCTCTTGTGTTTGTCTGTGCAAAGTGATTTATGGAGGAAACAGATGAAAAATAAGTACTTACCTTTCCTTCAGACCCGCAAGGTATTAGTGTAAAGGGCAAGCCAAGCTTGCACGTGTTTGTGTGTGGCCGTGCGTTTGCTAAATTGGAACATCACACAGAGCGTGCAACCACCACGGTGCATTGAAGTTCAGAATGGCCAGGAGATAATGTCAACAGAATAGGATGTAGGCACAGGATAATGGTCTCCTGCTGCTAGATTAAAGCCTGGGCAAAGATGAGCCCTTTTAACAAAAACAAACAGAGGCGAAGCCAGGTTATTTGCAGTACTTTCAGAGCAGGAGGCATTTATCTTGTAACAACATCCTGTTCTGTTCTCTTGGCTTCCACGGTACCAAAATAACGGCAGACGATGCTGTGATTTTCATCAGTGGCTGTGGCTAGATGAGCTCTAGTTGCCCGCTGCATCCTCAACGGCTAACACCGTGGTCTTATGTGGTGTGTCCTTCAGCCTTCAAAAAAGCTGCACGTTTCAAAACACATTGTGTCACACTGTGTAAGCATGCTGGCCTACTTTTAAATGAAAAAGAATTAGTCTATAATAAAACTCAGACTTACCAAAGGGATTTTACAGCCCGACATTTCAGATTTCCCCTGGCAGGAGGCAGTCTCTGCAGGGAGGAGCGCCAGCCTTAGCGCTGCAGGCAAGACTCCTCCTTGCATTAGAAGCCCTCAGATTCTGAACTGGTAAAATCAGTGCTTGAAGACGACAAAAAAATGGAACTGAATTCAGTTCATTAGGTATGAAGCCAAAGAGAATGCCTCGCACATTTTTGTTCCTGCTGCTATGCGCCGTTTTCTTTTACTCTGTTTTATTAGTATGTTAGTCCAGTCTCCGGCAACTGTGCTGCTGGGCACAAGCTGGGGAAAATATCCTTGGGGCAGTAACACAGAGAGGACAACTGCACAGGCACAAAGCTCTTA
Source organism: Ibycter americanus (assembly GCA_035590275.1). NCBI lineage: Eukaryota > Metazoa > Chordata > Aves > Falconiformes > Falconidae > Ibycter > Ibycter americanus. Next base: position 60,771,676 of record JAVJGI010000064.1, on the reverse strand, counting down.
GAGGAAAGTCAGCATGAAAATATATGTAACGCAAACAGCAGAGGCTATGAATAGCCAGTATGTTATAAATCAGGGCTTTTAACTAGCGCACTTTTGCAGTATTAATTCTTCTGAGTTGTCTCATTCGTCCAATACTGCATATGTCCTGCTGTCCTAAATGGTTTGAATGTGGTGGCTGTCAAGATCACCACATGTTGTAAATCCCATCTGCTGAGGTTTTAGGGAAGGGAAAGGAACAAGTTGCCAGCATGATCACAGCAGAGTGCTCCAGCTCCTCAAAAGACCCAACTAATAAAACAGTAACAGGTGATAGATGGCATGATTTCATCCCTGAAACATGGTAATGCAGTGTAGGAAACACGTGGGGTTCTGGAGGTTTGGGCTGTGTTTTCTTCCCAGCTTTGCTACTGATCTCTTAGGTGACCTGGAGGAAATTGTTTCACCTTTCTATGTTGCAGATTCCATATATTTAAGCAGGGAGTAATGACAACGCTTTACAAGGCACATTTAGAACTGCCGTGCAAAACTCTGCGTAGAAAGTAGCTATTATTGTTGTTATCTGTAATAATAAAAACAATGGCATTTTCAATAGAGACTGAAGTTTTGCAATCTGTCCAATGCCTTTACTGCTAAATACAATTTCTCATTTAATCCACAGCTGCTGCTTTTATGTCTTGTCCTAATTCAAAATGTATTCTTTTTTTTTCTTTTTTTTTTTTTTTTTTTATTATTCTAGTGCAAGTTGGAGTTTCACGCGTGTACTTCTGGCAAAACCATCACAGCTCGATGCGAAGGGCCCTGCCCCTGCCTTCCCGGACCTGAAAGTTCAAAACACAAGACAGAGAAGACTGGTAAGTCGAGCTGTTAATGGAATCGTAGCAGATTAATTGCTTCCTGCGATGTTCTTAGACAAACGTAAGAAAGACATTTCTTAACTAGTAGATTTTATATGTAATGGTTTCTGAGAAAAAGCTGAGGTACAACTACACTTTTTGTAAGCATGTAGTACTTTCAGGCACCTTAACTGCTGTAAAACTAACACCCGCTTGAGAGAGTATCGTAGGAGAACTGAGTTCTGGTTAATGAATCTCATTTTTGAGTAAAAATATTTTGAATGAAAATATTGAAACATCATAAAAGAAGACGGACAAGAAAAATATTCTACTTGATGGTTCATTACTTCACAAGTTAAAAAAACCAATCAGTAGCCTGTGTGTTAACCAAAAAGTCATTTAAAGTCACACACATATATTACATGGGATCAGAAATATAATTTTAATTTTTATTGTTATTGATGCTAGCATCAAAAGTCAAATATGTAACATATAGATACATGTATCTGTACGTATATATGAAATTGTTTCAACAACAAACTCATTGCAAATGCTGACATACCAAGCTGAAGGCTGGAGTCTCAGCACAAATGGCCATTTCTCTTGCCAGCTCTCCGGTGAGTGCTCCATTTCACTCTGAAAGCCTGGTGAGCTAATTCAGTCCCCCAGGTCTTTTCCAAGGAAGTAAGCACAAGCTGTCTGGGACTGACCTCATCCAAAGGGAATTAGTTCTTGCAAAGCGGCTGACTAAAAGCAGAAGTCCAGCAGCAGGGCAAGTGCCCCAGCCAGGTTCTGTCCAAGAGCTTCCACTGTGCTATGGGGAAAGCCCTTTGGAAGAGAAAAAAGTTGTTCGTGTGGTTGTGGTTTCTTGATACGAATGTGGATGTGCTGGTGAGGGCATCTGTGGCAAAGTGAATACTAGCCTGTGTAAGCCCAGTGCTGTCTGCCTTCTCTTAGGAGGAGCGCTAAGAGGGGCAACTCACTGGCAGCTGCTGGGCGCCTGGCTGTGGTAGTAGCTCACAAAGCCAAAGCAGTGACTTACACAGGGTTTGCTCTGTCACATTAAGCACTGAAATGTGGGGGGGGGGTGTATATATATTTTTTTTTTTTCTTCTGTGATTCTATACGTATATACATATATATATATATGTTTAAACCAGATGAAGCTTTAACAATGATCTGTTTGACCCAAAATATTTGAGAATCTCCCTTCGCTCTTACTCCTCCCCACTCTGGACGCATTCTGACAGTAGCGGACACAGAAACAGAGCAAAAGTTTAAGCAACACTTCCTCTGGTTAGTTCAGGCCTTGTGGCTTCAGCTGAACGCCCTGATGATCCTGCTGGTGCTGCTCCACACGGTGTATCCTCTAGCATGGCACCAGTTTTCACATCGGGTCTCCATCTACTTTTTACAAGAAGCGATTCTGCAGCCTAGATTTCGAAAATTCAGGTTTATTCCATTTTCTGCAAATCACAGGCATTTTTCTGCATACCTATCAAACTTAGATGAACTATTTCAGATGGCAAGGTTCTGAAATCAATATATAACTGTAATATTGCTTTATGTGGCTTGAATCTTTTGGTTACAGTATACCCACTGATAAATTGCCTTATTCATATTTTCTGTTTCTTGTAGCCCTTATCAGGCTACAAGAAATATTTCTTTTTCCTTGCCCTTTCTATTTCTTTGCCCTTATCAGAAAGAGTATCAGATTAATAAATCTTCAGTGACATTTTAAGCTTACAATTTCATTCACACAAGAGAAAAAAGATTCTAATAACCCTTATCTTGATAAATGCAATTTGACACAGTGTATGTATTCTGAAACCCAGGCTTTTGTTTTCCTTGACTCAAAACTTTAACTCCAGCCAACAAAGCATTAATTTAATGAATTGGGTGATCCACAGAGCAACTTTCTTGAAGGGTTTTTCAAGAGGCCAAACTTGAGCTAACAGTACTCCTGCCATTGCCCTGGTGACAAGGATATTAAATGCCTCAATTCTGCCATCTTCAGTGTGGCATGAGGAGGGTGCTCTGCCCCCTTGCAGGAGCACAGTCACCTGGGAATAAGGGAAATCATTGCCACATGTGTATGGAAACATTCAAAACACTGAAGACACTAGCCATCGTCTGCATCAAGTGTATGCAAAGAAACTGCTCATGAGCCAGGTTGGACGGGGCTTTGAGCAACCTGGGCTGGGGGGTTGGACCTGGATGGTCTTTAAGGTTCCTTCCAACCCAACCCATTCTGTGATTCTATGAGCCTGGTTATAGTGTTATAAGCAAAATACTTGCACAGGCAGGGGAGTGATTGTGTGTGTGCATATATATGTATATGCAAAAAAATAATAGCAGTGTAATGATTTGCTTTATCTCTGTCTGTTTCTTTCTGGGGTTAGGTGCTGAAATGCCCACAAAAGGAGTTGGTATTGAGAATCAAATAATAGCAAAGGGGCTTTCTAACCTGCTTTATCTTAAATTTTCTTCTGGATCTTTGAATGTGCCAGTAACGTGCCAGTTAAAGACCTCCTTTAACTTACTTTCTCAGTCTCCTTTCTTCAGATGTTGTCTCTTCAGCTGAACCACTGAGTGTAATTTAGTCTCAAACTGAATATTTTAGAGTTTGTCAGACTTTTAACAAAGAGGTCCCAGGAGTTTCCATGAGAAAACATGAGTAAACTCTATATAGCAGTATAAATTTTACCCAGCTGCAGTTTTAGCAGCATCTGAAAAGAGATTTGATATTGTGTGTGTCTGCCCTTCACAGGCTGGAAGCCAGCCAGCTTTCCTTAGGTTTATGGGAGAATTATGAATTCTAATCGCTGACCACAAAAAATTTCCTTAGCACTGCCTTTCGTAAGTTTCCTTTAGTTGCTCAACTAGTAGTGTCACCTGGCTTCAGAGAAATAAGCCCCGACTAGCATCTGAGGTGACGTGAGTGAGATGTAATGGCAATGGCATGGCAGAGCGTGGCGGTCCCCTGGAGCCTGGGCATGGCAGCGCTCGAGTGATCTCCCCTTCATCAGACCTCCAGACCTCTCAGTCCGGAGCTTCTTGACTAGCAGTGTGGTTACTTGGTACCGTAGTGTTTTCTCTAGTCATCACACAAAATTATTTTATTTTTCTCATATAGTACGATAGTATCGTTAATATTGCTGAATTGGTATAAACATCAGTAGTTTGATTTCTCATATAAAAAATTGTATGAAAGAATTGTGTAGACAGTTGGGACTCGGTTTCTGCCTCTTTTGTAGTTGCCAGGTTTGTGAAATCCATTCAAATACGGTGTAATCTTAAGTAGAACATGATAGAGCGCTAAACCTCATGCCTTATACAGACATGTCAGTGGAAAAATACTAAAGAGAATTACAGTGCAAATGCTTCCAGCAAAATGGAAATGCAGATCTTAGAGCTACCACATAAACTTTTTTATGCCTATTATACAACAAGGTTAAATGTATGTGGTTGTGAACTTCCAAACTGAAGACGGTTTGCATTAATCTTTACACGTTCATTCAATCATATTCAAATATTATTCCATGATAAATTACTTTCAGAAATTAAAAATGTAAAGGAACATTTAATTTCCAGAGTAGTGTAATTCTAAATGTTGTGACCTTTTTTTATACGCTTGTGAATAAAATTGGCAGCAGCATCAAAGAAAAGCAATCTGAGTGTATGTGCTTGGAGGTAACAATTGACTGCAGTGTCTGAGCCGTATTCCTTCCTCCTCCCTGGGCTCCTTTGAAAAAATCTCTGCTTTGAGGATGAAAATCAAGACTAATAATCATTGTAATAAAACTGGGATTCCTTTTATAGTGCTAACTGGTACAATGGAGACGTTAATAAAAGAACACAAATGCAACCAAAAGAAAATGACACCAAAATTATTACCTTTAATGGCAAATAACAACAATAAAATCTTTCTACCATACAGCTAAATCTGTGAAGAGATGGCAGGATCATGTTCTTCATTTTCTTAAATGGGATTTTGAGTCGGAGCCTGAGAGGTAGAAAGCAGGACTCTGTGAGGGTACTAGCGAAAGATTTTGGAAAAGAAGACAAGCCCTAATGCTTTTTCTCTTTTCTTTTTTGGGCCCATCTAGATTCCTTTGGTTTATCAAAACACTTCATACGCTTCATTATTCACAGCAGCGTCCCCACTTGCAATATGCTTGCCATGATAGCTGCTGATTTTCAACTCGGCTGCCCAGAGACAAAGGTTGAGCTGCAGTCTGCCCTGAGGTTAGCTGCCCTTCCAGAGTGCATGTGCCCTTTATCTAATACTGTAATGTGAATAAGGCTATAATTTCAATGAAAGAAGACTAGTAACTGACTCTCAGTGACACCAAAGTTAAGACACAAAGTCCTGTCTGCTGGTGGTTTTCAGGTACCTCTTTCCAAAAGCTCTGCAACTTTAAATAGTTCTCATCAAGCGTAACTTACTTTGACATTAGCTGAAGCTTCTAAAACCCCTCCGTAAACACAGGACTTCAAATGAGAAACAACTAGTTTTAGTTCTTCGGAATCTACTGGCAAGGGAAGAGATTTTTCCCTTGAATGTGCAGTTCATGCTATCAAACAGTCAGCATTGTGCAATGATTGGGGCATGTCTTGGCAAATGTGAATTCGTAGTTGCAATAACGTGGTTCTGTCGCCTTCCCCCATACCTCTGTGACTCCTCTTTCTCACACGTGTTATGGTGTAGTAGCTCAGGCAGGATGGTAAATGTTTAGCAGCATGTCAGGGCTGTTTTCTGACCATACCCTCTTTTCCTGTTCTCTGAGTTGAGTGCTATGCTCCCAACATAGTAGCCTTCATTTGTTGCCATCAGGGTTGCAGAGCCACTGGAGCATGAACGGGTGCAGTGATTCAAAGGAGGTTTATCCCTATCTCTGCATTGCGTCTTTTTGACCTTGCAGAAATGCCCAAAGCAACTTCTAAGAAAATGCTATTATCGTGATAAGGGAAATGTAAGGTCAACAGGCAGAAGCAAATATATTCAGTTATACTGAGTGCTGTTTAAATTTCTAAAGAGAACCAAGAGAACATTTTTAAGTTACAGGAATAGGTCTTGGCAAGCTCGATCAAGAATCTGCCTTGTTTAGGATATGAATTGTAGCATTTAACTACCAGCACTGCTGGGTGTGATGGTTGAGAAGGTCTAAAGTTCCATTCCTTTATAAAAAAGAGCGCTCAGTGCATGAAGTTCATTTGAAGAAATCACAGTCATCTTTCCCAAATGGGTTGTATCACTTCTTGTGCCTGAATGACTGACCACTAAAAGAATTTGAAGTCTTGGTATTTAGTCTTTCTTTGCAATGCACTTTCAGCAAATATTTCAATTTCAAATTGCTATTCACAAGTTTTCATGACAGCAGAGTACATAATTTGAAAGTTTGTGCAGATAAAGTATGAGTCATGAACATGGTTGAGTTGAAATTGATTCCTGGGTTTGATTTGCCAGGAAATGTTTCCTTTTGTGGCTTTAGTTTTGAAAAAAGACTCCTTCTGACACTGAATTTCCAAGTAGATTTTTAAATGACCTATTTGAGTCTCAAACTCTGGGAATGGTAAAACAAAAACATTCTAAAACTAATATTAGCAAGAGTTTCAAAGCTTTAGTATATTTCATTAAAACTAGGAGGGTTTTCTTTCCTGTTTTACAGAGGAGAAATTATGTTTGTTCAAACCAAAGAGTATCTGTCAGTGCAGGGCAGATACAAGGACATGAGATACAGTCTTGTGTATTCCAGGCACTGACATGATGTTTCTCTGGGCTTCATCAGTAAAGAGTAGAATTATTAGCTCTGAAATACACAGGATCTGATATTTTTGCTCCAAAATTTTCTGTATGAATACTGCAATTCAGTCTTTTAATTTGTTACGTGATGAAATGACCTTACCCAAGTAAATATGAGTTATGTAGTATCTGTAAATAATAATTACAGTATTAATTACTATTATTATTACTGTTATTTTGCCTGCAAGCTTTCACACAAGCAGATCAGTCTTTATTATTCCCTTCCTGAAAGCGTGAAACATTAACTTTTTTCATTTCTGCTAGATATTGTCTGTGAGTAGCGAAGTGGCTGCACCCAATTAATATTTGATTAAAAGAAAGTGAGAAGCAGGCAAGAACTGATACCTTTGCTCTTCATGGATGGCTATTACCATCACCCGCTCCTATCAGAAGCAAAAGCAAATAGTTTCCAGACTGAGGCAGGAAAATCAAGTCCTTGCCAGGGTCAGAAGAAAGAGCAAAGTAACGGTGGCTGGGGATGGTTCATTCCGCTGCTTGACCTCACGTGCATCTTCCGAGCTTGTGAGGGAAAGGCTGCACGTTCTGCATATACACATGTAATGGGGAAATGTGTATTTTTGTAGGAGTGTTACGTTAAATAGAACGTGCAATCTGAGAGCCAAATCAATAAAATGTTCACATGCTGAAAAGGAATAGAGCAAAAAAACTACTGATGTGAATGAGAACATGTTAATTGATTGATACACAAGTGCTGGTTTTTTCTGGTATGTTTTTCATATGCCCCACATCACTCTGGTGTCTTCTGCTGTGTCTGTGAAGGAAGTGTGTTTTCTCAAGACTCATATGCAGAGCTAGCTTTGGAATAACTCAGGAAGGACCCATTAAGTGCAAGTCCTTTTACTGTAGCTTGGAAAGATGGTGATGCCCTTACAAGAGCTTTGAGAGGCCACTGGGCTCTCCCATTTGCTGAAGAAAGTGTTGATGTGCTGGTGTGGTCAATACTTGACCACGTCCACAAACTACAGAGGATTGCTTAGCAAAGCTTGGGGTGGGTAACTCCCTCCCTGGGTGGGAAGTTCTCCGTGTGCTCAGTAGATAGCAGGCTCTTTCTGGTCCATTTTGAAAATCTGATCACCCTGAAGCATTTATAACTGAGCAATAGATGTTGCTGAGTTGGAAGCACTAAAACTGCTGCTATTTATATCACTCTGAAATTATATCAAATCATACATCTTCTTTGCATTGATTTCAAGGCTAGCTACATATAATGAGGTGATCAATAGTAGTTACTGCTCCCCTTCAAATTCAGTGAAACATCTTTAATCAATGTAATTTAACCTCAAAAACATCCAAAATTTTTGTAATGACTTTGCTGTATTGCAGAAGTGAGGTGGAAGGGATTTCCATGGCATACAATTAACAAGTCATCATGCAGAACAGTTTCAGGTACTGCAAAACCCTTGCAGATAAATCACTTGCAGGATCTTCTAGGTTTTCGTTAGCAAATTAGGACAGGCAATGTAAGGCCTTACAATAAGTAGGTATCACACCTTAAAGTATGGTACTGCCCTGAAGAAGGCAGGGCATCTTCAATCATGTAGATTAGCTCAGAAGCCAGCAGCCTTTTAAACATTTTCATGAAAGCAACAAGAACATAGCAAGAAGAGGCACAGTATAACCTTGTATGCAAAGTATTGCCCCATTCTGTCCCAAAATGAGCTGATACACCTACTCTGAGGTGGAAAGGATTGCGAGCTTCTGTAGTGGTTGTGTGCATCAGGATTCACGGTGACGATCTCATGTAATGGTCTTCTCTCTCAGATTATGCAGCTTTTAATATTCCTTTTTTTTTGAGGAAAAGTTAAGGCTTGGTATCTACATTCCAAAGTTAGCCAAAAACTATTGGAAAAAAAGAAAGTAAAGAATGCAGAATGTAGCCATCAGTAAACAAAGGATGTTAGTCACGCCAGGAAGAGAAATGGGAGAAAGGTACTACACATAGTTAGGTTTAAAATAGACTCAAAACTATCATTGTGAACGTGTATATTTTTCTATGTCCTAGCAAATAATTCTCAGGAATCTTTTTTCGAGAAGCTGCACTTTTTCCTATAATGGTACCTGAAAATATGTATTTCTTGGCTGTTTTCATTGTTTGAAATTCAAAATAAGTAAATGACTTAATTGAAAAAACAACTTGTACTGCAAGTTGAGTCTTGTCACTGCAAACACTTGTACTCAGCAGTTACTGCTAGAGTAAGTGCGTCCGTTGTCTTTGGTGAATGTTCCCAAGTACAACTAACTGTGTCTGTATAATTAGCCATCACGTAATGTGAATTGTAAACTTTATAATTGAAAAAACAATTCTAAATTTCTTTTTCACCAATACGTGAACATCATATTTTAGGATGTAGGTGTGGACAGTCATAACGGTATAGTTGAAGGACTCAAACCTTCACAAAGAAAGAATATAAAGAGATTGCAAGCATCATATCAAAAATCACTTCTCAGTTCCAGGAAATACTATTGGATTTTTCAGCACCATTTATTCTGCATATACCAAGGTTTTGAATTATATTCAAACTATTTATACAACAGAAATGAAATGCATATTTTCAGACTGCTGCATTTTCTGTGGTAGCTGTGTGGTACAGGAAAATTGCCTGCCTAAAAAGCTTTGTTAGGGTTAAAGAGTTAATTCAGGTCTGAACCTGTGATACCTGAATGCTTTTTTACCAGAGTATAAATTAAAATATTTTTTGTACTTTGGACAATCATACACAGAAAGCACTCAGATGTGCATGTGAAGCCTGCTTTGACATGAACTTGAAAAGGAGAAAGAATTGTCCCCTGTAGAAGTTGTTTTGCATTTTGGTCTGGCTCAAAAGGTTTTGGAACTCAGCACTGAAGCATTGATCATAGCAGACCCCAGACAGGTAACAAGTTAGGGATGATACCATCCATTGACTAGCTGTCGCTTCCCTGGCATGATCTTCCATGGATTTGGTCAAATTACAGCAGGCTCCAAAATATAACAGACAACTTCTGCTTTAGAGGCAAAAGTGATAGAAAGGAGGAAAAGGCAGCTCCGCTTCTGGAAGCAAGGTGCTGTTCACTTTACTTCTTTCAGGTACAGGCTGAAAGAGTGTTGACTGTAGTAGCAACATCACCAGCAGCAGGGTTTGCACTTTTAGTGAACGCATCTCTTTAACAAGGTAACATGCTGATAGAATAATGTTGAGCCAGAACTCCTGTCATAGTTTTTTGAGGTTGAACCGGGACATGAGACATAACTCTTCATCATCGCTAAATAAATCCCAGACGGCAGCGGGAGACAGGAACTGCATAAAAATAACTGTGTCGTGGTGTAATTATATTAAAAACAGTAGGATTTTTTTTTTTAATCCTTTTGAAATCTTAGGAAAGAAAACTTTTGAGGCTGTGCTACTTCTCTGGCAGCTCTCTGTGGCTGAGGCAAGTGCTTATGTTTTCATAAGCATTTATATCTGTGCTGTTACCCCAGGCTGACCAGCGCATCTGGGTTTCACCCCTTGCCCACAAGTGGTCACCACTTAAGTTGGAAATATTATAGTATTTTAATATAATATAATAATAATGGAAAAATTATAATAATATAAAATATGGGTCTTATCCATGTAACTAGCAGGTAGCTGTGGATTGCTTCCTGCCACGTTGAATCCAATACGGAGGCTCCAGAGCCGCCGCAGGCAGGCTCCATCCCAGCGTGGGACTGTGCAGGGATGAGTTAGCCCGGCTGGGGGTGGCTGCTGGCCAGGGACGTGCTCAGCACCCTGGGGTGGCCGGCGAGCCCAAAGCGCAGCAGTCACGCAGCTGGTGGCAGCTAGAGAGGAGCTGATGTTTCTAGCATGGATAACCCCATCTGAGGCACCCGGATCTGCACCGGGCAGGGGTCCCAGGGGCAGCGTAGGCGTCATCTGCGTCCCTGACCCCGCAGGTGCCTTCCCGCTTTGATATGCCAAGGGTACAAACGCCACCGGGAGGTATAAACCCACAAAACACAATAAGAGTGTATTTAGACAGCTCGATGGTAACCACTTTCATAAACACTTATTAAACAAAATGTTAAAATGGCTATTGATTTTTTTTTTTTTTTTTTTTTTAAAGAAAAGGTTGGAAAATTACGGGCATAGTAAACGCTTAGCGCCAGCAAGTAACAATAATTTTCAGACAAGAAGTAATTTGATTTTGGATTGCCAACAGAAAACTGTTGAAGTGGCACACGGTGTTAATAGAAACACCGTCTAGCAGCAGCAGGTGTTTGTTTGCTGATAATGATAATTAGAGCACTAAAATCTCTCTCATCGTAAACAAAAACAAATAATTAAGACTGGTTTCATATAGTTTTTTTCTCGTGGATATGGACTTCTGCATTTTCAGCAATATTTCCCTAACACTATAAGAAAAAGTTGGTAAAATCTCCAGAAACCTGACAGTGAAATAAATTATAGTGCTTATCACTGCAGTGTTAAGCTAAAACCTCCCTAGTGTGAGGAAAAAGCCCAAACCTTTTTAATAAAATACAGGGGAAAGTAAGACTTTTGAAATTTCATATGCATCTTTTTCTGGTGGTTTGTTGGTTTGTTTTTAGTTTCCTTTGGTATCTTAAGGGCTAAATTCCATCTTTGGTTACTCCAGTATAAACCTGGATTTTTTTTTTAAGTTCCATCAACAACATTGAGCTAATTGCCTTTGGTGAAGTTATTCTGTGTCTATAATGGTATAAATGAATATAGACTAGAGACTAATTGATCATTCCAGAGAGTTTTTTACTTTTTATGCAGCAGTGTGTCAAATGAGTTCTCATTTTTTCCATTTCTAATTCTCTGTTTATTAGTGCACAAGAAGGGAGATGGTATTTGAGGTATCACCACCTCATTCCACGTATACATGCTTACATATTTTACAGCTTTCAGTGTTCCAACAGGGACATTTCTACGTTTATTTTCCTCTGAAGAATTGCATTTTTTTGTAATTCAGTTTAATGGACTGTGTGTAAATCAAAAAAAAAAAAAGTTATCTGCTTCTTGTAAAGCAGATGTCTCTCCTTAGAGATGGACTAGAATGAGAATCAGGATCTGCATTTGTGAGTTACTAAAATCTGAACAATTTGGCTCAAGTCCATCTCTGTCAGATGTGAGCCCATCATCCACAGAGAAAACACTTACTAAAATATCCTGCAACACAAAAAATAAATGTCAATATTGGAGAAGCATCTAGGCAACCAGCATGTGATCTTTATGTCCCAAATGGTAAAACATACGTGTATGTATTCAAATATTCTTTTAGATACAGGCTCAAACTCTGGAGACTGGGTTTGGTCACTCAAAATTGCAGTTTAACCTTTCCTGCAGGGGTCCAGCCTCTCTGGAGATCTCCTTGGGAATAGCTTGGACAGTCAGATCTGTATTTGGAGCTGAATTACAAAGCCTTAGTCTCCTACAAGCCTTCAGACCTGCCTTTATAGTATTTCTAATTAATAGTAACATAGAAAGCAGCTGAGTTTATGTCCAAGCAATCTGTTTACTGTACGATGATTTTCCAACTTAGTTTTAATTACAGTTTTCTAATATTGTATTCCACTAAGTGAGACAGAATTCCATGACTTAATTGTTTAGGAGGATATGTTTACGGAAAAAGAGTTTAGTTTCCTTTATGAGAATATACTTTATACAATGATGCCACTATATTCTTTGATATAATAAATTATGGCACGGGCTCCATCCTGCTTGTCTGAAGGTGATTTTACATAGTATCGTGTCCTATTTCTCAGTGTGTTTACAATGATAGTCAGGGCCTAGGAGTTATCAGGCACTAACAGGCAGATTCTCTTTTTGTCTAAATTGTAAGTGTGGTCTATAACAGCAAGTGCTCACTTATCAGGCAGTCCCTGTCAACAGGAAAAATGAAAACTGGGTAAAATAAAATCATGTCACAGTCATTTCAGGCAGTGACTTGCCTGTTCCAAATGCCTCATTGATCCTTCATGATTGAAATTCAGGTTTAGGCTTTCAGTTCTTGAAAAGGTTGCAAATATTCTTGGAGAGTCTAAGATGCAAAAAAAAAAGTAGAAGGGGTACAATCTTTTCAAGAGCACAGCTCCCTGAGCATCTTAGTTCAGAGAACAAAAATTAGGCTTCATTTGGGACTGTAAAGTGAGAAAAAAACATATATACTGCTGTCTGCAACGTGATATTTCAAACAGTTATGGTAGGTGGTTGTTGATCTCTGTAATAACTGGCTGTGAAAGAGGAATGCTGAAGTATTTCTCAAGCATAATATATCTTTTGTTAACATTATGGTATAATATTCAGGTGTGGTTAAGAAAATAGTTACATATAGCAGGTGCCTCATTCTGTTTTGTGGTTTTCACAAAGGGATTAATTTGCTTCTGCTTGGGAGCTGTGTTCAGTTGAACTGAAACCCAGGAAAACACCAGAAATTACTTTGTCTCCAGAAGTCCCAGTGCCAAGGTACCAGTACAGCCCATGTCCTAATCAGAGCTTAAGGGCTTGAAAAATACTGAAGTCACAGGGAAGCTTTGCAGACTTTGAGTTTTCCTTCCGTCAAACCCGATGTCTCTTTCTAGCTGATCCCATCCGGAAAAAGTGAGATCCTGCAGTTCCAAAGTGCAGTGGGATTGGCCTGTGTAACATTGGAAGGCTCCCCTCGTTTGCAGTCCCTTCTTCTGAGCCTGGTGAGGTGGAGAAGCATTGGAAGAAGTGTCTCGTAGATGAAGCACCTTACCTCTAAATGACGTTGTTGGTGGGCAGCAGAGAATTAGTTTGAGGGAAATTGCCAGAAGCCCGTTACTGAACAGTGCTGTGGAGTATGCATCGTGCTTCCTCTCGTGGCTTAACCCAGCCAGCAGCTCAGCACCACGCAGCCGCTCCCCACTGCGCCTGCCCCGCTCGGGTGGGGAGGAGAGTCAGGGAACAGGTAAAACCCGTGCGTTAAGAACAGTTTAATAACTGATATAAAATAAAAGGAAAAAAAAATAATTGTAATGGTGAGAGAGAGAGAGGAATAGGAATAAAACCCAAGGGAAAAAAACCCCAAGTGATGCACAGCACAACTGCTCACCCCCTGCTGAGCGATGCCCAGACAGGCCCCGAGCA
>JAVJGI010000064.1:60741434-60757822 GCA_035590275.1 Ibycter americanus | reverse complement strand
AAGGGAAAAAAACCCCAAGTGATGCACAGCACAACTGCTCACCCCCTGCTGAGCGATGCCCAGACAGGCCCCGAGCAGCGGTCAGCGGCCCCTGGCCAACTCCCCCCAGTTTATATACTGGGCATGACGTTCTATGGTATGGAATATCCTTTGGCTAGTTCAGGTCAGCTGTCCTAGCCCTGATCCCTCCTGGCTTCTTCTTGGCAGAGCCTGGGAACCTGAGAAGCCCTTGACTCAGGGTGAGCACTACTTAGCCACAGCTAAACCATCCATGTGTTATCAACACTGTGCTCATCCTAAATCCAAAACTCAGCACTGTACCAGCTACTAGGAAGAAAACTAATCCTATTTCAGCAGAAACCAGGACACTTCCCTTTCATTTTATATATTCACACTATCATTCTGGATGTTTTAAATAAAAAATCTTCATACCAATCTTCGCCTTGTACTTTTCAGATTGTTAAATGAAGCTTATATATGAATCACTTTCCTCAATTTAGTAAAATCCCATAAGCAAACAAGAAATTATCAACCAAAAAAAAGATCAGAATTTTTAAAGCAGAGTTTGTTTTTATTAGCAAATATAGTTTTGAAGTGTTTTGGTTTTTTTGAATGTATAAGGAGGAAGGACATACGGTGACTGCTATATAGCATATACTGCAACTGCATTTGAGAATGCTGTTACCCAGAAGGCAATGAATAATTAAAATAGATTTTTCAATAAAGCAGCAAGTAGGAGGAAGTGTTATCTGTTCAGTTTACATTTTTATGAAAAGAAGTGTAGTTGGTTGCAAAAACACTGGACAGTATTTTATGTTTCTTTAAAAAAGTTCCTTTTTGTATTTTCAACTGGACGTCCTTGAGAACTGGAGCCATAGAAATGGGAAGAGAGGTTCATTAGCACAAAATGCGTAATTATACACTTGGGGTCTAATAATAGGAACATCTGCTTTAATCTAAGAGCTCTTTGGTTGGAAATGTCTAAAGGAGAAAATGACCTTAGTATGCTAGCTGGTCACAGAGTAACTGTGAGCAACCATGAGCTGTGAAAAAGTCTTCAATAACCCCCGGGTGTGTCAGGAGGGGCACTTCCAGAAATATTGGTAGTACTTCACAGGACACTGGTAAGACCTCGTCTGGGCTCTTCTGTAAATTTGGATCAGCAATGTTCGTCAGAGATGATTTCAAGTTGAAACAGGAGAGAGAGAGTGGGGTTTTTCTTTTTCTCTGCCTCGGTCTAGAGCTAAGCTGCTCCTGTCGCTGACTCTCTGTGCTTGGTACAAAAATAAAGGAAAAAGTCCTATCTCCTAGAAGTTAACGCTACAGCATTATTGAAAAAGATGTGTTACAGCCACTGTAGAGAAGACATCAGTGTGGTATAGGTATTTAAACGACAGTATAATTATAGCTTTAAGGCAGTTCTTTTAGTATGCGTTAATTCAAAAAGGGTATATTTTTGTACGTCATTTTATAGATTTTTTTAGTCATATAGTTTAGGGTGTAAAACGAATGAGGAATTTGAGGAAGGGGGAAAGACATCTGCTACTTTTAAGAGATTTGGAAAACGAGAGCTCATGGCAGCATTTCACACTGTCGAGGTTCTTCTGTTGCAAAGGCAACCTTGCAAATGTCTGTCTGCCCCTGTACCCAGACTGATTTTCTTTCTCTCTTTCTTTTTCTCGCCATCTTTTTAAGACCTGTCTGTTAAACATCACTAGATTCTTTCTGTTCATTACCAATACTACTATAGTAAAGGTGATTGAGGAGTTTCTGTTCTTGGGCTGCTGTAATTTCCATCACAGTTTTGCAAGGCTGTACAAAGGTGGTGTGTTACTGCTGAGTCTTGAGGCACAAGGCGTTTGGCTACATTCTTGTGACAAAGAATTCATAAAACAGAATTTATGTGGTGCTTTATGGAACCAGCTGATTAACTGCAGCCTTCAATAAAAGAAAGATGCTGTGTGCAATTGAAGTACAGGTATAAAAGAGTGACAATAAAGAAGAGGCAAGTGAAAACAATATATTAAGCTTCTGAGAAGCAGATTCATTGGCAGGTCTTTGCATTTCAAAAGGAATTCAGAACCTGCTGATATGTGGTGGTGCTATTTCATGGTGCACGACACCACCATTAAGAACAAGGGTTCAGAAATAAACTCCTCCTCCTGACCTTGGGAAGCTGAATTACATTAAAGCAGTTTGTGTTCTAAGCAAACCTGGACTTGTGTGCCACACTTAAGAACTAGTGAAGGCCACAGAGTAGCTCCTGCGGTTAACTTACTACAAAGAGAGATTATTTTCTTGTTTTGCAGCAAAAAGCTGCCAGGTTCAAACACATTTATGTCTGGTGGGTTGATTGGCATTAATTTTTATTAGCATATGTGAGAAGGAGTGGTCATATTTGTAAATATTTACACCTTAAGTTTGCAAAGAATTCCCAACAATATTCCAATTATTATTGGCATTCCAGTTTCTGTAATTGGAAATTCTGAAAAAAAACCGTGGAAGAGTTTGAGGTCGCTTAGTATAATGTATGTTTACAAGGTGGTTGAAAGTGGCTGAGGGTTGGTGTGTTTTTTCTTCCCTCTATACTTTGCACATTTTGCTACGTGTGATCTAAAGGTTTACCTTCAAGCCTGCTCTGATTATTTAGTAACCTCAGAAAGTGTTATAGCATACCCCATTGGAAAACCCAGAATGTGTCTGGGTGAATGACCAGTTCTTTGTGGGAGAGTTGCTGGGAATATAGATGTATTTTATGGCCAACTCTTTTGCTAATGCTAAGGACAGTGCTTCTCTGGCAACATTGATAATGAAAAATACTGTGTTTTGTTTCTCCTGGTGCTTCAAATAGGTGAATATGGATTAAATGAGTTATATTTTGGACTGGTGGAATCTCTAAGAAAGGTGTTGCATGAATTTAGATTGAAAAGCAGTTATTTTTCCAGTAGTCGAGGGGGAAGTTCAGAAGCTTATGTCGCTGGTACAGCAAGGGACTGAGAGCTGCAAGAAAGTTTTTAGTCATGAAATAATGGAATTCTAGTTATTAGTGCAAACTCTGAATATATTATCATGTCCTTGCCCAATGTCTGTCCTAAAGGACAGTTAACGCATTGGTGTGATCTTTCTTAAAAAGCAAAAAGCAATCATAAATGCGAATGCTATATACTATTATATTACAGCTTCATATTCTAGATGACAGCAAGACAAATTTTAGCACGCTCAGTGATAGAGCATTTTCCATGGCAACATTTCGACTGGTATATTTTCTTAGCCTAATTCAGATGCGAGAGAATACCAGTCTCCAAGCTCTTCACAGTCTTTGAGTAATTGCCGTTTGTTTTTGTCCTTCACCTCTTTGCTCTTCTGAAAACAGATTGTATTCCACAGCAGGGTTTCAGTGATGAGAGGTAAAGTAAACCCTCCTCTAGCAATTGGATGCTTTGACTTACTAAAGTCACTGCTGCTTGAAAGAGAAATTGGCTTCCCTTGAGAACATGTGAGCAATAAAAAAATAAAGCTGTAGATGAATTTGTATAAGGGCACGTAAAATCTACATTCCTCACCGTAGACATTTTTGTGGGACGTAGAAAACTGGTTCACTTATTACTACTGTGGCCATTGTATTTGTTTAAGTCATTTTAGAAGTCCAAAAGCTCTTTTAAAGTGTTTATTTCCCTGAGGAGACAAATGCAGGCTTCTGTATTGCAAGTCAAGCACGCCAGCCTTTAACAAGATTATGAGAGTCTTTTCCATGGGTCTGCAGTGTGAAAAATGTCCTTAGCTGTAGGTCACAAGGAATAAGAGGAGAAGAAAGTCACCAGAAGAGATCCAGCCAGCCAGCTGGTTTTATGGGTAGGTTGTTAGACTGGCTGTAAAGGACTGGTTTCAGATTTAGACTGGCGCTTACAAAGGAGCTGGGTGTACACATTGTATTGAAAATACTGGTCTTAATGCTGTAGGGCAAAGCAGTTAGTGTGTTAGATACTTTCAGGAAATGTATGTTAATAGAACAGAATGCCCTGGACTCCTGCAAGTGACTTCTCTTCCTCCTTCCAAATACCAAGATGCAAAGCTAAACTTGACTTGCTGTATTTCACAGATGACTGTTTTGAATACATATTCCAGGTCTTATAGCAAAGATGAAGAGCGGCATTGATGCCACCATGATAAGAGCTCTGTAAATGCCGAGGCAGAGAGATGAGGCCTGAGGATAGTCACTCACCAGCTAATTCAGGATAATAAATGGCATCTAAGTGAGATGTAATTTGTGTTGTTAATAAGTCTCTTCTCATGTTAGTAACATGCAAATCTATGCAAACTTATTTGTTTTGCATAAAGAAATTGAGTTGGAAAGATGCCATGTGGCCTAGCCACAGAAAGTCCTTAACAAATTACATTTATTGTGCGGCGCTTGCTCCTTCACATTACTCTTTTCGGACAGCCTGGATAATCTTAAAGTAAGCAAGCACAGTCTGGGTGTTTGAGTACCTTCTTAACCCAGTTCCCCTTGCTGCCATTAAATACCAACCAGCATACCTGTTGCAGGTGTTTTAACACTTTGCGCCATCAAAACCCTTTATTTGAGTTCTTCAGGCACTTTGCTAATGTTAATGGGTTCAGCCTCACACTGCCTTAGGGATTCGTTTTTATGCACAGGTAAACAAATGCACACACAGTTTCTATGATTCATACAATGTACTTCAGGAAACCTCTAGCAGAGGTTTAAAGCTCTCGCTTTAATTGCTGGACTTAGCTTCCTTCCAAATCAATAATTACTCTTCTCCGCAGAAAGGCATCTCGGTTGGACTGCCAGAGGGCTCTGTTCCAGTTTCTGCTCAGGCCTTTTTTGTGGAGACACCTCCCTTGCTTCGAGGACTGTTGTGTCATGCACATGCTTTTAATTTCTATTCGGATTTTGGAGACCAGCTTCTCACTCGCTTTTTTAAATGGCTGTCTTCTGCTCAGAAGTGTCAGTATCGTTTGCAGAGACCATCTGCCCTCTTGCCAAACCGGAGTACTTGGGTTCTGTACGTGGCTGTGACACTTGCCAGCTTTTCCACTTTCAGCAAAGTTTTTTCCTCCTATCTTTCCCCATATGTTTCTAAATATAAATTAGGAATAGCAGTCAGCTTTTTGTAAGGCTCTGTCAGCCCGATGGATAAATTCCATGTTTATTCTCACTCTCCGTTTCAGTCCCACTGACTTTTGTATGTGCTTGTCTTCTCTTCTGGCCTTTTCCCCCAAAACCAGTACTGCGCAAATAATTGATTTTTCAGTTTACTGACTAGACTGGAGAGTCAGGATTTGAGGGCGTAATTCTTCATGGTAAAGTAAAAGACCTTTTTAAAAACCCTTTAAAAATGAAATCTGACAGTTTTTGAAGCAGAGAGATCCCTTGGAAATGAATGAGCTTGATTCCAGCATTTCAGTGCCTCAGCTTGTTGATCCCAATTTGTAAATTATTTTCATCAACTCAAAACTCTTTTTCCAGCACAGACACTGTATGCCTAATAATAATAATAAAAACAATAGTAATATTGTTTACTTTATTTTTTTAATTATAAATTACTTTATAATTAAATCATCCTTTTCTCCCCAGGAGTGCAGTCACTTCCCATGATATTAGTTAGTTTCTTTTAGTGATGATTTTGCTTGTATGTAACTCCACTTGCTTATGAAGGCTTTGCAGTTCCTGGCATACTTCAGAAACACTTTCTTATTGTGTCTGTATTTCAGCCTCCTGATCACATTTTTAATCTATCTCTGCTCTAAACAGCAAAAAAGTCATGGGAAGTTGGTGGAACATTCTGGAGAGGTATGGCTGTACCTTCTCCCAGATGGCACTGGGCATTGGCCATCATCACAGAGCGTTAGGCTAAATGAACCTGGTGTGACCATCCCGTGTTCTTTTATTTCCTAGTGTCCCATCCCACAGGCAACTGTTTGTCTTCCTAGGTCTCAGAAGACGCCCATCGTTCCTTTCCATTCTGCTCAGGGTGAACCTGCTCATATCCCCTTCGAATGCAAGTTCCAATGTCCTTGTCACTTGGCCAAAACGGAGCCAGCTCCAGCACGAGGACAGGGAAGCAAACCTCCATTTCTCTTCTTCTGCACTGGCGTAATCTAAGGAGAGTTCATAGCTGCTCTGTGTCTTGTCAGCGTTGTGACAGATTATCCTTCCACATCGAGGAGACATAACCAGCTCCTGCATCAGCCACATCAATGACTCACATTACTCCTGAAACAGCATTTGCTGCTCTCTGTTGCAGTATGTGGTGATCAGTTCCAAAAGGTGCAGCGACGGTTCTCACTTCTGTGTGCTAAAAGTCACGCTTGACCGTTTTATGAAAGGAAACGAATGGGTTTTTTCTGAAGTGCTTTGAGTACTTAACATGTACGATATACAGTAAGTGGTATTATCATTATAGAAAACTCTCTTTTCTGCCCTTTCTTTTCATGATTGTTTGACTTCAAGTAGACTTTAAATCTCTCCATGTTAGTGACTTGTACCATACACATAGGTCTGGCAGATGCCAAAAATCAGAAGTTGTAGGGAATACCTCTTTTCGGTGGAGTTGTCCGTATGGCAGAGTTGTCAGTTGCTTTAACACTCTCTGGACAATCAGCCAGCCAAGATTTCTGCCTGCTGTAAATCCACATAGCTCCATTAAAGTCAGGACTGATTTATGTCAGTGGAGGACCTGTCCTGGAGTATTCACCGTTTGATGGCCTCCTCCTTTCAACAGAAATAAAGCCAGCTCTGAAAGGACAGGAGTTTAAAGCACTTCACACCAATTCATAGGAAGTGTGTCCCTTCGCACTGCTGTTATATATATTTAGGAATATGTAAATGGCCTTCTTAGAAAATTAGAATTATGTATAGTTCAGTGGCATTTTCCTCTAGCTGCCCTAGAGATCCATGTTAACCACTATTAGAATGGAAGGTAAGAGCAAACATGCTATTAACAAGTGCAGGGTTTCTGCATGAAGTCAAAGGTTTATTACCGTGTTTCTCTTCTCATCTCATACCTCTATGTCACCAGCCTAGGCATTATGCAAGGTCATGTTTTCACTTTTTTCAGGAAAAGTGTCTTTTAAAGCTTTCTTAATGTGGTTTTCAAATCTTTGATAATCGAAATCATTCTCAGGTAATTGTTTGGTTTTCAAAGTACACCTGAAAGTGAGAGAGGTTGCTGAGTCCATCTTTCAGATAGGATCAATTCAACCCCTTTTCTGTATGCAGTATGATACTGGTTTTAATGACACATTTGTCGACCATTTAGTCCATAGCATCATTTTCTCATTCAGTACAGAATGTGCCTGTGTTGGCCGTATGTCAGGTTGCATAGTAGAGGAAACAAGAGTTTCATTGTACTTCTCCAAAGCTGCAGAGCACCGGAGGCAGCAAAATTGCAAAGGTTGAAGAATACGCAGAAAAACAAGTCACATGGACAGACCAGTTGATGTGTGCTGCCCTGGAGAAATTAATTCTTGTGCAGTTCCTGGCACTGATTTCCTTTGTAACGCTGCCCATCTTGCTAAGCCAGGTTTTTCATGAAGGTTCGCTAACTACATCTTCTAATTTTCCAGGTCCCTGATTTGAAGCCCTGAGGCCTCATTTGCAGAAGTGCTGAGCACCCACAAATGAGCTGTGGTCAGTGTGAACTTGTTACAGTTTTCAGATATTGTGAAAAAGCAGGCTTTCGATACTTGGAACTAGATATCAAAAAATTGACGGACAATGCCCTTCTTATATTACAAACGCCTCGCTTTGTAATTCAAATTGCTGTATAATAATCCCTATGAATGGTATAGTGGCAACAAACAGCACTGGTGATTGATTAAACGCTTCAGCCTCCCTTCAGAGTTTAATTAATCTTAACAGTTCTTTATTGCTTTGTAGGCTACAAAGCAATAGGGATTATCGCCATTTTAGTAGGGAGTAGAGTAGCGGTGCTGCGTGTTGGTTGTGGTTTTTTCCCTCTTTCTGAAAGTCTTCCTGGACCCATGAGGAGGAATTTAACTTGGTTATGAGTTTCAAATACCCGGAAAACCCTATCCCTGCTTTCTGAGGGTGAGTAACTAGGACATAGCATTAGAGCTTCATAGGAACTTTCCAGCCAAGCTCTCTGCCAAACCCCGCGGTGCCTCGTTGGGTGACATCTCCCCTGCCCAAAGACCCCTTCCAGCCAAGGCGGCTCTTCTCTCTGTATAATAGGATTGTTTCTAAAATCCCCTTCAAGAGGAGTTTTCTCCCTTTCGGTGTTTTTTTGTTGTTGTTGTTCAATTCTAAGAATTTTTCTGTGAGGAAATCACACTGTAGTAAAGTTTTACATCTTTGTGATATAGGGATCTTTGTATTTTTTATTAATTCATTTGACATTTGTAGTGCCATTCCCTTATTTCTGTATATCTGTGAGTGCATTGTGGGGGTACGTTGTCATTACATGTGATATTTTATACTCCTTGTGCAGCCCTTCTTAGAAAAATTTTTTTGCTACTGGTACAGAAATTGTTCCAGGAACTGACCTCCTTTCTCAGCCTGTCTCCCCATCGCTTTTCCTGGGAGAATTCTTGCGCTCGGCTATAGGAAAGTAATGGCAGGGGAGCATCAAAGAGTCAAAAGGAGATTCTCTAGTTTTAATGCAAGGCACTTCAGATACGGGTCATATCCTCCACATTTACTCCGTGCTCTCCTTGAGTGGATGTACTGGCTTCTCCGTATTTTCCCCCAGCACTTGCAGTCCCCTCTTCTTGCATGACCTTGGGTCCCTTTGCAGCAAATGCCATAGTTTAAAACAGTGACAAGAGAAGCGGATAACTGCCACTTATTTTACTCTGTACTGGGTTCACTTTTTATTACTTTTTAAGTCTCATACAAAAAAAAACAAAAACAAAAAAAAAAACCCAAAAAACACAACAGCAGGCAGGGAATTAGCATTGGGTCTTAATATACTTTTCATTTCAGAATCATTCTCTATTTAAGGCTCTCAGACCTCTTAAGGGTGAAGGGTGACAA
Organism: Ibycter americanus; assembly: GCA_035590275.1. NCBI lineage: Eukaryota > Metazoa > Chordata > Aves > Falconiformes > Falconidae > Ibycter > Ibycter americanus. The sequence continues at coordinate 60,748,803 of JAVJGI010000064.1, read as the reverse complement.
AAGCTCCCTACATCTCCAGAAAGAGTAGATTGTTTTACACAGCAAAAATATATGTGAACTATTGGCAGAATTAAATCAGTGCCTATCACACAGCCATCTTACTCCTTTCCTGAATAATTTTTATCACTGTCATGAGAACAGTCATAATCTGCCATTTACTTTTCTCCCTAGCTTTTTTCTGGGTTGCAGATATGAACATACAGTATATATAACCTATGAAAGAGTCACCTGGAGTATGAAGTTAACCTTTTAAAGATTCAGTATTTTGATTATTTACCATTCCACCTGTTCCTCTCAGATTACCAAGGCAGCCAAAGAATAGGAGTGACCAGACAGTCAAACTGAAGAACCGTGAAAAGGTCATATTAGAAAAATGTATAATGCATTTAGTGCATATTATTCTGCTGTCTCTTAAAGACTTTATGGGGGATTAAAAACATCCCTCTTGTGACAGAGATCATAATGCGAACTGAAAATGTCACAACATAAATTGATTTTATATTAATGATTGTTGCAAGAATAGGAAATGATTCAAATATAACTTTTTACCCTAAACCTCTCGCTGCAACATTGCGGTGTTGGGCTGCTTCGTGTTCTCAGCATGGTGGCATGTTCACGCTCAGGCTGAGGACTGGCACTCATCTTACTTTGTGCTCGGCACACCTGCAGTTACAGGGAGGAGCAAAAAGCTTCCATGTGTAAATTTATGGAAGCCAAACCAACAGCTTCATCGCTCTAAGCCTGATTAGTATCACCAGCACAGCTCCTCCTAACTGGACTCAGAAGTGAAAAACAAGCAAAGCAAAACCAGATTTCCATCCATGCTGGGCTCGCTGGGTGACTTTAACGTTCAATTCCATTTCCTCAGTTGATGGGCTCTGTATGTTAGTATCCATACAGCCTTACAGTTGGAGAAAACACAAAGACCCTGAGTGTAGCTTACACCGTGCTTTAGAATAAAATGTCCATGTATGCAGGCTGGCATGACTTGCACGCTCTGTTACCTGCTTTCCTTATTCTGGACTCTGTTCACTTCTGGGAGAAGGAGGGACTGAGTGCTGGCAGCCTCCTTACGTTATTCTGGGGGTGAGAATAAAGTGTACACGGTGATGTGGATGGTCTGAGAGGACCTCACTGACCCAGTAGAATTAAATGACTTTCGGGTGACCAAGTCAGGCAACTATTGCAGCGATAGTGCTGTGTTTTCCTCTGTCTCTAGGGCGTTTTAACCTCAGCAGAATAACCACAAAAACACTTTCACAAGGAGCCTTATGAGACTTGTGTAATACCTAGTGGTCAACAGTTTTGAAAAACAGGTTGGTAAAGTAAGGTGGAGTTCAAAACAACTAGTTGTTCTCTTAAAACTGCTAGCGATCACGATTTTGCCCTTTTATATTCTTAGAGGATATTAAAACGTATTTTCCAGAAATGGCTCACCAGTGTTTCAGATGTCTCATAGGTACGTAGATAAGAGGGAAAAGATTAATATCACTGTAGCTTAATTCTAAACAAGATATCAAGATGCTTTTCCCCAAAGCACTTTCTAACCACTTATTCTGCTAACTTCCAGCAAATTCCTTGAGAATATAGTATAGCCCTGGGTTTATCTGCCCATGGAATCATTTTTGAAGGAAGCAGATGTGTTTTTCCCTGTCCATAAATAACTTCATATGTAAACAAGCTCTTACTGATACTCTACAAGAACTCTGGGAAGGCACAGTAAAATAAAAACCTAGATTTGCAGAAAAGATTTTTAAAAGCCCAGTAACAAATGACATACTTAAGGAACTGACAGATATCTGCCAGGAGACAAATAAATGGAAATAAGAGATAACAGTGAATGGAAGCTTCCTCCAAGATTTGCTGGTTGTATGAAAAACTCAGTATGAAAAAGGGCAAGGCAAGCATCCAGTTTTCGGCATTACCTACCCATTTATGTTCTTATTTTCGCGAAAGGAATAAAAAGTTGTCCAAGACTTTGGACGTGAAAAATGTAATTTCTTAATATTACCAAATCGAAGTCCCATCTTTCCATGTTTTGCCTTACTGTTAGCTACTGGAGCTTCGGGAGGAAGGGAACAGAGGGCTTCAGGTGACTCTCTCAAGAGCTGTTGACATTATACATGAAGATGTAGCTGATCATTTTAGTTGGAAAATCAATGAGAAAATGAAAAGATTTGAGGCAATGTGCGGCGTGGCAACGAAACGGAAACAGAAGGAAAGTCTATGTCTCCTCATTCCTTTTCTTATACCATCCTTCCTAAGCTCTGCTCCTCTCCTCCAGTGCACCTCAGTCTCTCTCTTTCCCCTCTCTATCACCCCTCAGCTGGCTGACACACGCCCCATGCATCAGCATCCTGCTCTGTCCTCTCTCCCCGGCTCCTGCGCTGCTATCCCAGCCATAGAGCCAACCAGTCCCCTGGCAAAAAATTACACTCTTCCCATACTCAGAGCCTGTCAAGTGCCACCAAAAACTCCAATTCATAACCAGCAGACTACCTGAGCACATATAGACTGGCTCTCTTCTCTCCCCACATCCATGTGTTTGTTCCTGACTCTCTTTCTCATGAGCACAAAACTTCATAGATCGTCTAGAAAATGTCCTTCTGCTTCGCTTCTCCATATGAGCTACTCCAGCTCTTCAGCCCTGATCTGTCATCCTATTTATATAAGCTTCATTGTATATAATTCCTCATCTTAACTACATAAATAACTTGAGGAAAAGATCGTATAATAAATATTATTCACTTAAAGTATTTGCAGGTAGATCTGCAACGAATCCTCCACAGTATGAGCTAATGTTCTTTTCAGAATGAAGGCATGCCTGTTAAGTAAAAACTTATATTGTGGCTGCAGCTTAAATCCTGGTGCCATTTTATCTGATTTTCATCTGATTTTAATTCAAGAATTTGCTTGCATGTGTAAAGTAATTTCAATTAGTTTCTTCCCATTATCTCTACAGCCCTGTGAGTAATTGCTGCTGTCTGTGAAAGAGAATGTGTTAATTTTTTGTTAGACAAGATTGTAACAGATTACTTTTTGCTCTGATTTTCGCAGGCTGATAAACGTGACAAAGGGTAACTTTTCCAAAAAGGCCAGTCTCTTTGAACTTGCAAGCCCATGTGACAAGTAAACAGGGTTCTTGATTTATCATATTCCATGTGGAACATACTGTGATTAGACTCCTAATGATGATGAAATATTGTCATTAATACATAAGGAAAATAGCCAGAAATTTGATTTCAAACCAGAGCAAACAGAAGATCTGCCCACATCATGACATTTGATGCCAGGCTTATTTTCACCTAATCAAATCTCTTTCAATGAATGGCAAATTAAAAAATTACAAACATAACATTTTGATTTCAACCTGTGACCTTCGTTCCCAGAAAATCTCTGTATTTTCCATTAAGAGATTTATACTCTGGATGGAAGTGGATTAATATGCCCCCAGTCAGCAATCTGTGCGTGTAGATCCCTTCAGCTTGTAATTGTTATCAAACTGGTTCACCGCACTCTGCATAAAGTGTTAAGTCTCTTGGTAGGGGAGTACATAGACCCTCTGTTTATTCTGAGAAACTTGTGAACTACTATAATTCATTTCAGATTTATAGTTCACCATCTTTAAAGTGATGTAGTTTTTTACAAGGAAACGAACAGCCGATTTTTTTTAACAAACCAATGCAATTTAATGCTCATAGAATTTATCTGCCTGTGGATCAGCAGCATAACACAATTTTAATTACACTTACCACACTTCACTGAATTCTCTCATTCTGTAGCAAGTCTTATCAGAGTAAAGGTCCATGAGAAGTGTTGAGCTCTGCTGAGCCCTAAGTCACCAGGTTTGCATTCTCATAATTTAAAAAAAAAAAAAAAAGGAGCCAATCGTTTACACTTCTGTCTCAGAGGGAAGTGATACTCACTATTATGGAGAGAATTAATGGAAAATACAAACTACTAAGTACCTCTGTGGCTAAGAAATCAAGTGCAAAACCTTCTAAAAAGTATGATTAGAGAAAAAGGAAGTGTTGAAGCAGGTTGGGAACACTATTGAAATAATTGTCAGTTGTTCATTATGTATTAATTCATGGCTAAGTGGGTTTTACTGCTTTCTTTGCAGTGCAGGTACAGTTCTCTGGTAGTAGGGCTTTGTGTCTGACCACTCATACTTAACTGCAGTGTTTTCTGAATATGTGGATATGAATTCATTGCTGCTGCCTCTAGTGATGTATCTAAGGGGCAGGGAAACTAATGACGGGAGGTCACGTCCAACGGTGGACACACACGTGCTGTCCCTGTGTCTTGTTAAAGACAGAAGTCCTGTTCCCTCACAGCAGTCACAGAGGAAGAGGAAAGGCTTCAACATCTCTACTTCCATGGCTTCGACACAATTTTTCCCGATTTCAAAATAAGCAACACCCACATAGAGGAATTATCTGTATCGAGAACTATTTTGCTTCATTGCCCTGAGATATATTGGAGGCATTTTTAAGAAAGGCTGTACAACCCGTTTGCTGAACTCTCTTTCATACCTGTTGAGCCTATAAGTCAACTCAAATAGAGTAGTAGAGGTCATGATTCCTATCTGGTTTGGGACAAAATTGAGAGACGAGCTGAAAAGAGACCCAAGGGAAAGGCGCGGCTGTTCCCTGGGCTGCTGGGGCTGTTAGCGGTCACGCAGGCAGCAGGGGAGTCCCCGCAGCTGCCGCCCGGGGATGTGGTTTTGTGGGAAGGGAGGTATTTCAGGGGGAATTTGGGGATGGCTTTGGCACGTGTGGCGCTGGCGAGTAGAATGGGCTTAAGCTGTTGGGACATAGGAAACCAATCTGAAGCAAAGCAGATTTTGTTAGTTCTGTTACTTAGAGCACTGTTTATTTTATTATTTTTATATCTAAATGTTGACTGATGGTAGTGGTTTGTCTTTCCATTGGAAGAGTAGGAATATGTGTACAATATAGGAATGAAGAATTAATTTCAAGGAGTTCTTAGGAAGAATTAATGATTTTTATTTGAAGTGTGTCTGTGAGTGACTGGAGAGAAGACAATCTGAGGCAAAGATCTTAATCGATGCGCTGTCGTGTACCATCCTGTACTTCTTGGTATATCTCGTAACGCCTCCAAGGTTTGACAGCAGAACACCACAGTACAGTAGTACGGTGCTTCTCTAAGTACAGCTGGGCCAAGCACAGATGGCTGAATTGTGCCCCTGTGCAGCCTCTCAGTTAAACAAATACGGAATATTTTCACTGGTACCACCACTTGTTTTCCAGATTTACAGTGAAGTAAATCATGCCGTGAATTTTGGATTTTTTTCTTTACCTCCTCCTCATCCATTGCAGTTAGTGGGTTTTTTCTGACACTGTGCCAAATTGTTATATTAATTTTCTTATCCGTTGCAAAATAGATTTTATACATGTGGAAGGGGTTAGATAGTTCTCTATTTTAGGATATCTTTCTTCTAACAATTTGCTTGCTTAAGATAGTAAGGGAGTCAGATATCTGCTGTGCACATTTCTTGGGAGTGGAATTAAAAGATGGTTTCTAAGCAAAAAGTTTACAGCCTACATAAAGCAAAGAGAAGAAATAATACTGGCAACACTAATTAAAAATGTGACAGTAGAGGTCGGCAATATGGGCAGTCTCAGTGCCTCAGAGCCTAATTATGCATTTGTCTGGGTTTCTGTGGGCATCATGTTAAAGTGGAGTTTTAAGAAGTTTTCTGAACATGATTTTGCAGGTGTTTACAGTGAGTTTCTGACAGGTATGACAAGATGAGCTGAAGATACTTGTTTCAAAATTTAGCAACTGGGTAATAAAGGCTGTCATCGTTAACAGAGAGAAGTCAATGATGGCTTAGCAGAGGTATGATTGAAAGTAAAATAGAAACTGTAAAGGGTCCTGAAACAGAGACTTACAGCTTATGTGTGATGCGGTGGGGACTGGGAGCTGGTGGAAGAGTGCAGGCAACAGAGGATGGCATGGGCAGCGTGAGGAGCTGGGCTACCTTGTCTTTGCAAAACTGCCTTTGCAGAAGCTTTTTGAAAGGATATGAAGAGGAGATGGTGGGGCTCGGTAAGGCCAGAGGAAAGGGCAGGAGAATAGTCAGGAGGAAAGCGGATGAAAAGTGGTTACATGTGAGAATGGATTTGGAAAGTCACGTTTTAAACTGTCATTTACTGACTTTGGAAAAAAATCCAGCAGAGCTGCAGTTTGAGATAGTCCAGGGAATTGCTACAGGCCCTCTCAAAAATAACAGAAAGAGAGTGGGAGAAGAACAGCACTGAAGGGGTTTGAACACTAGAGAGGAACGATGAGATCAGTTCTGCCTGGGGAGATCTTAAGCTGACAAGTTGGCATTTGTGAGATGTATGAGACATGGACAGAAATTTCAGTTTGATGGGAATAAGTCAGTCCATCAGTCTTGTGCGTGTGTTGGAGTCTGTGACTCTCAAAAAAGACAAAAGAAGGGTGGGGACAGACAACCTCTCCCAGATTGCTGCAGCAAGCACAAGTGGGACATGTAAAAGATGGGCACAAAAATGTGGGAGGCAGAGCCACAGGAGAACAAGATGCTTGAGAAAATTGCATTGAAGGTAGCTGAGAGTTGAAGAAAAAGAGAAAGAGTAGCTGGCATCCGCATTAGTTGCAAACATGCCATTTGAAATGAATTAACCTGGCTTTGCTGATGTGCAGAAAGTAGATGCTGAGCTGGAGAGGAATTCGTGCTGGTGCTTTGGGGTGGGACCCAAGCCACTGGACAGGGAGTTCACTGAGTTTCCAGACCATGGGGAAGTCACTGCGGTTTTGGGTGGAACTGTAGTAAGTAATGAAAAATTATTTCGCATTTTAAAAAGTGAAGTCGCAGTGATTCCTATACTAGAGAGCTTTTATTCAGTAATATTACAGATTTCTTCTGATGACAGGGACGATGACATAATTGGGAACATCTGTGGCTTTTGCCCAGGCAACACCAGTTCATAAAAGATATATTTTTTTAATTGAGTAAAATATACCAAACTCAAAGTGAACTGATGGTAAAAGCAAGGGCAGAGAAAAGTGGCTATCATTTTTATTTTCTGAACAAGTAGAATAATGATCTTTAGAATTCAACACAGCAGCGATTGAATTTTTTATTCTGAGATACCATAAAAGATGCGGGTGTACAACAAATACAACTCCCACAAAAGCAACTAGGTGAAAAAGGCTCACTGAGACGTGGATAACTGAATTTCTTCTTACAGAAAAAGTGACTGGCAGATCAATAGCCAAAAAATCCAGCTCTTGAAAAATCTGTGAATGTTCAGCTACAACTATACTGCAGATCACAGTTCCCCACTGTGAGTGCTTCTTCCCCTCATAGGAGTTT
>JAVJGI010000064.1:60669688-60734562 GCA_035590275.1 Ibycter americanus | reverse complement strand
CCCCCCCCCCCCCCCCCGGTTAAATAATTTAATAGTGCAAATAATTTTTAAAAAATCAGGATGTTTTCAATAAATCATATCATTGACTACACAAAATTCAATCCTCCCTCTAAAAGACTTTAAAAATATACAAATGCGTATGAAGGGCTGAGAAAAGAATTGACAATTTTTTAAATGATTTGTCCAAATTTGCATTAGTAGGAGAGTTTTGCAACTCCATTCCATAGTTTTGGAAGTTATTAATTCCCACAGCATCTGAATGGTGAGGTGCTCATTAGTATGTTCATCTCATACTTTTCTTTATACTACTAAATGAAGTTTTGTAGCTATAGGAGGTACACATCGCAATAGGTAAACAACAGTGCGGTTTTTGAGACCTTTTTAATCTAGAGCCTTCCCTGACAGCTCAGCTTAGCTGTCCTCTTTTTAATCCCACAGAAGTTTGCTTTGTGCTTTAGCAGCACCCCAGCTATTCAATCCAGAAGCAGAGACCAGAACAGATGAAGCATCAGGGACTACCTTGGCCAAAAGCACCAAAGCTTGTTAAAAATTAAGCTGCTCCACCTCTTTTCCAGTGTAAAGCCAGGCAAGTTCCTGAGCACCGGTTCTGTCAGGGAGAACATCGTTGTTTCACACCCAGCCAAGTCCCCATCCTTTGGGGGGTTCCACAGTCCCTGTTGCTCACACCACAGCAGACAGTTGTCTGACCAGAAGCCAAACCCCTGCTTATAATGCACCTCCTTCACCTTCAAACTCATCTACAGTGAGAAATACGTTTCAAAATGCCTTTGTTAATGTGATGCATTTGAGCATCGATGAACCAACCCAGACAAGCGTGTTCGCTGACGTCCCGGTTGCTGCTCATTCCTGTGAACTTAATGGTGCTGCACTGGTGTAAAACTGGTTCCCATAAAATCCTATTCATATCTGAAATCCATTCAAATTTGAGTCCCCAAATACGTTGTATTTCCTTACTAAAATTACTCCTTCACTTGGCTGTCTCGTGCTGCCCCGAACACTGCGTTACTGCGCTGCGTTTGCTGGTGATATTGGTGCATTTCTTGATTTTGCAAGGTGCAGTAGTGCAGAGAGTTCTGATTTCCTTCCAGGGCATCTTTGCAATCCACTGGGGAGCTATGTTGTCTCATTTGCACTTTCTTATTGAATTTCAATCATTTTTCCCAACAAGTTGCTGGAGGAATTCCCATGGGACGTCTTCAAATACCCCTAGCCCCATGCTGTCCGACAGCTCCTCATTTTCTCTTCTAGGGTTGTCTGTGTTTTCTCATTTAAGAATAATTCACCACATGACAACATTTTACATTAATGAAGCCCTGGTGGTATCAGATGTGCTAACATTCAGTAAGGAACACAGAAAATAAGTCCAGGGATATACACAGTATAAAATAAAAATCAGCTGATGTGCAAAAAAGTTAATGAGGGGGAAAAATAGTTTCTGCTAGCATATGCTGACTCACGAGTATCTCTCCATCCTGCTCAAGCATGGGCAAATTGGATTTATCTATCACTTTTCAAGGGTCCCTGAGGAAACGAGTAAAGATGGTGGACTCCAGGAAAAATGAAGTGAATCTACTCAATTGCTTCGCCCTTTTTTTTGTGTGTGATGGAGTACCAGTTCCTGGCAAAGAAGGAGTCTTTCTAATAAATTCCTGGGTTGCTCTTGCAGCTTTGAGGCAGTATCCTAAATCACGGCAGGGACTCTGGGAAGGATGCGGGGTAGTTTTTTTTTCTGTGGGAAAGCAGATCGGTCATCGTGCTCACTGGCCCTCTGGAAATGCCCCATGGTGGATACACGTGGGCTGCATAACGTGAGTGCTGCTTTTTCATTTCTGTACAATGTTCTACGCTTAGTTTCTTCTGGTAGCAGCAGTGATCATTACTGTAAGGGTCGATAGCCCAAACTTTACCTCTAGAATAGGCATCTGCCAGTCCAGCAGACACTGGCATTTTAGACCTTGCTAGCCATAAAAAGAATACCTTTTCTCATTAAAACAAACAAAAAACCACAATAACCAACTGGGAGCTCATTAATTTTAGATTTGAACAAACTTACTGAGATGAAGTAGTGTCAGAAGAACAGAACTGTGTAAAAGAAGCCGTTTTATGCTATGAACCACTCAAAAATTCATGCATTTTAAAAGAATGGTATCAAATAATAATGAATATCCCTGTTTACTGTAGCACTTTACGAAAGGATCTACTGCCATTGGGTTTTTTTCCTAATTCAGTTTAAATCCATCTGTGATTGCACAAGGAACTGTAAAAATTAGAAGTCTCTTACATTTCATTTCGTATTTTCAACTTATTTTTTGAGAAGCGTTGCATGTGCTTATGCTCTAACATCGGCATTCTGTGAAATCATCTTGTGGTTTTACCTTTTTTCTTTATATATAATCTTTTCATTTATATTCTTGGCTGTTGCTTTCCTGCTCTGGTTGAACATAAATAGATCTTCCCATTTCTTCTCAAATACTGTCAAATTACTAATTTTACTACCTGAGTTTTGCTCTGTTAAGCCCAAGGCCATTTTCATTATGGAAGCTAGCTGCTGCCCTTAACATCAACAGCTCAAGTTATTTCCAACTGTTGTAATTCAGAACATTTTTACTGAAGATCAGAAACTGAAATTTCTCTCTGTTCAGCTCTAGAAAGTAGAGCAAAACAAACCTGCTGGATGTGGACAAGTTCAGCAGGTTGTCTGAACACTTTCAGCTGTCGAGGATCTGTAGGAAACAATTCCATCTAAAACTTAAATGTACGCACTGTGGTAGCCTATACTGTTTGCCTAAAAATAAGCATCCCTCATTTCCCTCATTTTAACCTCAGTGAGTTTTGTTTCTAGTCTTAATTATTCTTCCAGCTTTGCTTTTTATGATTTCAAGCACCTAAGAGTACAGTGCCTGCGAAGCTGTTAGCAGCAAATCGGGTACCTGTGCAAACCTCCCACAGACTGGGAGCTGTGGGGCTGCTTTAAATGCTGCTTTAAAATCAAACCAGTGTTCAGTTTTTCTAAACCTCGGCCCTCTTGCAGAGCCTGGCCAGTGCTTGACAAGCCACGACTGACCGGCGTGCCTTCCCTGAGGCGTACGCACCTCTGGCAGGTCAGGGGCATCTGTTCAGAGCAGGCTGTAGGAAACGGAGAGGAAGGAAGGGAAGGAGGCAAGAGAGGAGACGACGACTCTAGTAACTATGTTTTCATCCAGAGCATAGCATGAACTTCTGGAAAAGTCCATTCATAGAATGGGTTGGGTTGGAAAAGACCTTAAAGACCATTGAGTTCCAGCCCCCTGCCATAGGCAGGGACACCGGCCACCAGCCCAGGTTGCCCCAAGCCCCGTCCAGCCTGGCCTTGGGCACTGCCAGGGATGGGGCACCCACAGCTGCTCTGGGCAGCCTGTGCCAGCGCCTCGCCACCCTCACAGGGAAGAATTTCTTCCTAATATCTAATCTAAATCTACCCTCTTTCAGCTTAAAACCACATTCCCACTTGTCCTATCACTACATGCCCTTGTAAAAAGCCTCCCCAGCTTTCTTGTCGGCCCCTCTGGGTACTGGCAGGCTGCTGTAAGGTGTCCCCATGCAGTTAGACATTTTTATTTCCTCTGTTTTAGTTTTCAGTTGATGTGACTGTCGATTCCTCCTTTCAGGTGACATGACAGAGTTTGAATGAGAACTTTAGGGTGAGCTGACAAATTAATTTTGGGAGGCTAAGAACTATGCAGGAGATAACATTTTAATTAGTACCTGACATGGCCAAAATATCACGAGGGATGTTACTCCCACAAGCCTACCTGCCCCCTTCCGACAGACCCCCAGCATCATTATAGTTTGTATTTGAAATAAACCTCCAGGCTTCTTAAGCACCTGGCAAAGATGAACTTTCCAGGGTTTTCATAATTAATGTGAGCACAAAAGGAACTAGCATTAACTACTACAAAGCAGATGTATGCTTTGCCTACAGCTTTAGAAAGTGAGCTTTGTAGCTCTCAATCTTTGTTTATACAGTTCTAGCTGAGCTTAGTGTTTTAAATGTACCGTTTTAAGGAAGCTTCAGATCAAAGCCTATTTCATCTTCCCAATAATTCAGCTGCTCCTGTAATCATCTCAAAGTCTGAACCGCAGGATCTTGGCATCTGCTGCTGTATTTATAAGACAAGGCAAAACAAGTGACAAAAGGATCAGAGGTGGTTATCAGCATAGGTGTCAACCCTGTGGAAGAATAGCCAGCGAATGCCAAAAATGCAGAACGAGAAATATAGCCGTGTAGGACTTTGTCGTGAAATGTGGGTGACTATAGGAGAGATTTTAAATTAAAGCCGTTCATTTATCAAACTAGCAAGGCATGTTTGGAATGCAATACCCTTCCTTATAGTAATAGTAAACAATCCATTCCTTTCTACTTCATAACATTATTGGCATAATACTTCATTTTTTATTGTTATAAGAAGTTGCCTGAGGCCTCAATGAAAAGAGCAAATTAGAGCATTGCCCCTTCCAACCAAGAACGGTGAAATATTTGTGAAGGAAATTATTGCCACCAGTGCATCACCAAAATATCACATATAAAACACTTGGAGTCATCTACAAGTCACATACAGGTGTGTATGTTTATATGCATGTGTGTGTAGTTGCATTTGAAGTGGAGGGTTAGCACAGCACTGAATTTATCTCGATGTTTACTTTCAAAGCAGCTCCTACAGCAGCAGTTTTTAGAACACGCTTTGTATTTTGCATGACTGGGAGCAGACCCACTCCCTCAAGCCTGAAAGCTGATACTTTTTTTTTTTTTTTTTTTTAACTTTAGTTTTAAAGCCTAGTGTGGTAATCCACACACTGATGGACACAATTTTAGCAGGGGGAAATAAGTTGTTGACTTACCTACAAGAGAGAAAATGTAGTGATGTTTGTCAGAGAAAGCGTGGTTAAAATTCCGGCATATTCTTTTTATACAAAGAATAATATAAAAATTAGCACTTAGTACAAAAGATGAGCATTATCTCTTGTCAACTTCCATACTATGATACATTTACGTCCAATCTTTTTAAATAGTGTTATTATAGTGTGTTAAAATATGTGTTTTACCATATAACTTTGTCATGTTAGTCTTTAAAAATACAAAAATGAGGCTTTTTTTTCCTCCTGAATTGTTGAAACTATTCCTGTCCTATTTCTAACTGAAAGAATATAATATCACTATTGGGCAATGTCATGTAGGTTTGTGCTATATCACATTTTAATCAAAACTAAATGGTCTTGTCCTCCAGGCTCACAGGACAAATGACTGAACTGCTTGTTACAACTAATACATCTTACAAATACAGCTGGCTTTCTGCTTGTGAGCCAGCAGGGCTGGTTGCCATCAATGCATCCACTCCTCCTTGCTTCTCAGGGAGCTCCAAGGCTGAAATTTCAGCCTATGGATTGAGATGGGCTCTCTTGCAATGTCTTCCATGTTATATTTGCATTATGTGGCTGGTCACCTCGGTCACAACACGTTTGTTCTGTTCCACAGCAGGACATTTGCATCTTTTTAAGCAGGTGACTCGGAATTACTGACATGTTCCTAAGCTGAAATCTGTCATGGCAGATTTGCTTCACATAGAAAGGGCACTGACCTCAGTAGCTAAATATGCATTTCTTACAGCTTCTACTTTTTGTCGTTTGGGGTTTTTTTTGGTTTTTTTTTTTTGCAATTTCTTTGCATTTGTAGTTTTCTTTCCTCTACAGTACAGAAACAGTTGAAACTAGCCAAGCTCTCAGGGAATTCTCACACACTCCGCTTTGGCATTCAGGGAATGGGGAATTTGCTCCTCAGTCTCTACCTAAGAGACTATTTAGTGTTGTATAAGAATAATAAGAACCCAAAGAACCAGTCTCTCCACATGTAATTAGTAGTAATGTAGTACTATTTGTAAAAATTATAATAATAATAATAGTAAAGATAAGGCAACAGGTACATGCCAGATAGGTGACAGGGAAGGCAAGTGACATAAAACACGTTACACACATTCTGTGACTCTGGTTGCATAGCTTGCTTGTTGTGAAATATGGTGTAATGTATCACTGTAACTTTTTTCTGGATAGTATGGACTCCTCGCTTGCCACATAGTACCAGAACATTACAGGAGCAAGTGAGACTAACGCAGTAATGCAGCCATGTGCTTCCTTAGTACTAAGTTCTGGTTTAGAGTTAACTGCAGTATGAGTTATAGAATCACAGCGTCATAGAATGGTTGGGGTTGGAAGGAACCTTAATGACCATCCGGTTCCAACCCCCTGCTATGGGCAGGGACACCGGACCAGGTTGCTCCAAGCCCCATCCAGACTGGTCTTGAACACTCCCAGGGGTGGAACTAAGCCGTCAGGCTTGTTTTGTCAGCAGCCGGAGACTTTACAATACTGTTTTGCTAGGCTTGAGTAAAAATGAGATGTGAGAGAATATTCAATATTGATTTAACCTTATTCATCTACAGGTAAGTTTAGTTTTAATGTTATTTCTGGCACTGAGCACTTTTGAAAGTCCCTCCCTGAAAAAGTTAAATTAAATATTCTACTGTTAATTTTCACCACCAACGTGTACAGATTAGTATCTGTAGAGCTGAAAAAGTCCATGATGGAAGTACGCCTATAAAAAAACTGAGCCTTTACAGCGTGCTACTGTCTTTCCATTAGGTCAGATTAATGTTTTCTGCTGGCTGAAAATAGGTATTTAGCAACAGTGCTTTCAGAATAAATAACTGCTGGACCAATTGCTTCACCCTTGGGAATGAATCTGCACTTTCAGTGCTTGCTAGTAAATCATCTCTGCAGGATGATTCGTAACGTGGATTCAGATCTGAGGATGTCGGTTGGATCCGGCAGCAGGTGGATCCTCCTGCGCTGGCGTTGCCGTGACTCAGAGGAGTGCCGGCCACGGCCGCTGCTCGTGGTCCCGCTGACACGTCAGATGCAGGGCACCGTGCGCTGTGATGGAGCTGGCGAGCTGAACGTTAACCAGCTTGCCTCAGCATCCCTGTTTGTAACAGCGGCAGTACCAGCCTGCTGCGGGCAGGGAAGTCGTGGGCTATGAACTGTTGTCAGCCAAGCGCATCAGCAGGGAAGGAGCCAGGAATTAATGTTAAGTGGGGACCTGGTGTCAGAGGGCTGCTAAGGCAGAACTTTCGGTAACATCGATAAAATAAGAAGGGTAAAACCTTGTGGTTTTTCCCTTTTTAAAAGATGTAGTAAACAAATTAAAGCCAGATTCTCATATCCTGAAGAAAATACACACAGGAGTGAAAATGCTTATTTGCGTATGTTTGCATGCGTGTCTTTTTCACAACACTAGCGTTTTAAATGGTGGTTGACAGTTGACTGGGCAGATTTCAGTTGCTAAAGAGGGGCTGTGGTGAGTTTCCTTGGTGTTTCTCTTCATCCCAGGTTTTTTAATCAGTGCTTCAAGTCATGTCAATATCCATACTGCTTGCAACCTAGGCATTCTCTCTTTATAGATTTTCAAATAGCAAGAGACCCATTATCACATCTATTCCTCCTACAGCCCTATTATTCTCATCTGAGGAATGTTACTTGAAACTTCTATTAATAGTAAAGAGGTACATTTGCACTGCATTTTTCATGAAGAGGGTTCTTAAAAATGCTTTATAACTTATACTAATGCAAATTTATATATGAGGATCTTAGATCTGGGGCTCCTCAGAGCTATGCTTCCTAATTGTTTGATATGTAACTAATGGGCTCTACCACCCGAAATAAATCATTAAGTACTCTGGTTCCTGGATACCCAGCTGGAGGCTGGGCCTGACTTTCTGTGTATTAAACTCCTGCCCTCTGAATGTCAATCCACTTCGAAGTGTCTAAAATAATGTGTCCCAAAATAAACAAATTGAGAATGATTACAGACATCTGAAAATGTTCAAATAAAATAAATGAAATAGAATGCGGTCCCATTAGGTAGAGAGGCAGAATCTTTTTAACCATGCATGGTAGCATTAAAATAAAATTTAATACAACAATTGTGAAATAATACTTTCTCTATTTTAATGTGCATGAGAAAGTAAGATTGAGGGCATGAAATACTTGAATAGACATTTAACTGAACTTAGCATTAAATTTTTGAAGTCTCATGAAGAAATTTATTATTCACTCCATATTAACAGCACAGTTGGTCCCTGTTTTACTCGTGAAACAGCAGTTATTCTTGTGAAGAAAGACCACAGTTTTAAGAGAGAACCTCACCATCATACCCACCATTGAATCATCCTTAAGCAACATACTTAAGGAATATCTCAGTTATTTGCAAAAAACCTCTCCAGAATGCAGAAAACTCCAGTTCTGGGCTTACTGTCAAGTCATGGCTCAGACCGAATTCCAAAGGTGATCTGCAGGGTTTGGGGCATTTTGCAGACTTGTGGGTGGAAACAAGAGAAAGCACCATCCAGGGTCCCGCTTGTCCAGGCTGCCCTGGGAGTGAGAGAGGGAGGCAGTCTTCAAGGAAGCAATGTCATAGCAGAGGCTGAAAGCCTATTCTGGCTCCATCAAAATCAAGAGAAATATTGTTAGAGAATGACAGGAGGACACAGGGGTCCTGTGTCTGTCTGAGCAGCCGCAGGGTATAACCGAGCTGCTGTAGGTCACGCGTTGCAGCGCTTGGGTAATGGCAGAGAACTGATGCAAGGAGGAATGTACACGTACATGGGGAAAGCTGGTTCTCAACATGGTTAGCATTACAGACAAGTGGAAAAAAAAAAAAAAAGACTTTGTTATGAATGGCATTTTACAGATCCTGACATGTTTGATTGGCTGGACTATAGAGAGAAATCGTTTCAAGTCTGATTTACCATTAATTAATCTACTGCTGTTCCACCTACAGTGTGCATTCAATCCTGTTTTCTAGTGCACTTTAAAAGCGTGGATTCAGATTACCTCAGTCAAGGCAGGTTAAACCGAATGACCACTGTGCAAAATTTCTTTCAGAGACATTAGTTGTTCACTGGGAAGGGCATTCTGCATGGTGCTGAGGCCAGGAGAGGAGGGGAGCATGCTCCAAGCTCCAGCCTGGCACTCGGCACTGGCAGGATGGCATTGCAAGTTTGAGAGCAAGTACAGTATCCCTCGGAGCATTTGACTTACCTTAGGTTTCTCTGATGTCTAGAGTTGTCTTTGTATTTGGAAGTACACGAATCTGAATATGGGAAACAGCCCTAGAGGATATTTTCTTTAATTTTTTTTTTTTTTCCCTGTGACTTGCTGGCTGGCTGCGAAGCTCGATATTCCCGTACAGAAGGCGTGATGAGGATGTCAGGAAGGCACGGGGGTGGGTGTTTGTAGTCCAGAGTTCTAGCCTTGGCTTCCTAAAGATGTCATGTGCCACAGCAAATATTTAATAAGTACTAGGTTTGCACAATAAAACTGCATTACTCACGTCTTTGACAACTGGATCCTCTCTTTTTCACCTACGTGATAGAATCAGTAGTCAAAGCTGCGTTCATGTGTGCAGGTTTGACTGGAGATATATGTGTGAAATACTCTGAACATACACATAATCTGTCATGTATGAGGTATTGGCTACACAGCACTGGCGTGTTATGCACTGTATTTCTCTTTTTTTCCTTTACAAAACTGACTTCCAAAGGACAAGATGGCTACTTGGCAGGAGGAAAGATAAGATACTGCCTGCTTTTAATTCTGAATCATGATATAATTATCGGCACACTCCTCCGAAAACATCTGTGAAGACAGGTTATTGAAAGGAAGGCTGTTATGGTCCCTCTTGTTGCTGTTGTTGCCTAATAATATTTTGGTAGAAATTATGTCTGATGAAAATCAGCTGATGACAAATCACCAGGGGATGCAGGAACAGCATCTCCCATCCCATGTAAAGGGAAGTATCTCCATCCCTTCTAACATGTATTTAAGTGCCCGGCTCCTGCTGAAATTACTGCATGATGGAAATTTCTTTATCTTTATGGATCTAAATTCACAGAATAAGAAATCATTCCTGCCTGTCTAGAGCTAGTTCATTCCTGAATAATACCTATAAAATCAGTTTTCTTCCTACCCCCTCACTCTGTCAGGCAGCATCTCCTGATGGGGACTTGTTACAGGCAGGATGATGGAATTTGTTCTGCTGTTGCTTCTGTTGTGATGGTTCTCTGATAAAAGACTTTGTTTGTGAGTAAAAACCAAGGAACAACAGTGGCATGAGATGTTCCTTATAGAAAAGATGGTACGGTGGGCTCAAAAATCTTATCATTCTATGAATTTTGGTTTAACTTGAAAAGATAAGATACTTTACAGTGAGTAAAATATAATGTTAATTTAGGCTAGAAAGTAAAGAGATAAGCTTTTTCAGTAATGTAAGCTACTTTACAGTTAATATTGTATTGTATTCCATTTATTTTACATTAATTGTTACATTAATTCTTTAAGACCTGATTTTTTCCTTACCTGGTTTCAGCCTTAGTGCGTTACTGATCTTCGTATTTTTGTCTTTAATAGGAAAAGCTATCAAACTCAGCATTACAGAAAAATGGGGAAATCTTTCTTTTTCTCCCTCCCCTCCAAATGCTGAAAAACTTTTCACTTAGAAAGAGCTATAATGTCCTATTTTTAACTTGTGAGTTATTTCTGACCCCAGAAAACCTGGTGAGAACAAACAAATACTCACCACAGCCGTGAGATATCAGCAAGTTCGTTGCAGTCATCGGAGCCGTGAGTTTAACTTGGGAAGACAAGCTGTGGGACTCATTGTTCTTCAATAAGGTGGAAGGAGGAATATTATAATGTGCAGTGAATTGGAGAAGACATATTGCGGTTTGCCTTGTGAAGGGTGTCTGCCTCTACAGCATAAAATCTTGCTCTGTATTCCAAGAAATGTCATTTAAAATGTAGAATGAGTGCATAGCAGGAATAATAAAATTGTCTGAGCATGTGAATTTTAAGCACTAAACATGATACAGAAACAAGAATATTTTTTCTGACAGAAACTGGTGACTAATGCAGCTTTCTTCCTTAAAAACATTTGCTTCAACTGGACATTAATCTCTTGGCAGAAATTTCTGGAAAAATTAGGTATTTCTCAGTAAAAATTTATAAGAAAATAAATGTTTCACCTAGCTAACAAAATGGAATTGACAACCTTCATAGGTGGCAAAGTCTCATTTGCAGTAGAACTAGAGCAACATAACCATTTTCTTTGTTATGTATATAAATAAGTGTATATATTTCCTGTTACTGTAATAATAGCCTTATACTAAGCCAAATGTGGTTATAAATTATTCCTAGCATCTTGTTCGTGTAGTACGTCTAGGCAAGAACGTACCTCCTCCCCATCTGTTTGACTGCTATTTTTCTCTGAAATCCTAAAAGGTGAAAACATTTAAGTTCAATAGTCACGTAGCTCTAATTGAGAACCGGTGGGTAGCTCTGCATGTCACTTCTTCCATCACAAATCATGTCAGTGACCGAGGCAGCACTTTGAGTACAACTTGTAATTCATGATGACTTACATTTTCTTTTTAACTTGCATCCTTTTTCCTAAACTTCTCTTTTACCTCGGAGCTGTTAATGAGGAGGACTTTACAACCATCAACAATATTTTTCTAATTGTCTGTCTGGAGAAGACATTTTTTGCTGGTGCTGTTGACTCAGTCTGGTGTTTTGTTCTTTTTCTAGCTTGCACAGACAAAGAACTGAGGAACCTCGCTTCGCGACTAAAAGACTGGTTTGGCGCTCTTCATGAGGATGCAAATCGTGTCATCAAACCAACCAGCTCGGAGACGGCACAAGGCAGTAAGAAAACACTTTTCCCCTTGAATGCTGAGTGTTGTAGGCAGCTTCGCAGCCTGAGAGCATTCGGCTGAGGATGGCTGTTAGTGCTACAGTGTCGTGTCGGGCAGGTGCCAGCGAGTCAGCAGGTACGCAGGAGACCTGAACCTGCAAATAAATAGCTGCGCCGTTTCTAAAGGAGCTGCAGTCATTCTGCACTCTCTCTGGCCCAAACTGCTCTAAAAACTGGCAGCCGGAGACAGAGAGACCTTTACAAGTTAATCAGGCAAATAACTGTGTCTGAAGGCCACGGAGGTCACATCTATACTAGTAAATAAAACTGCTCAGGGACTTCTCTGAAGCCCTGAGGTTAGCCAGCATGACCTAGTTCGTGTCTGTACAGTTAAACTCCGTGATCCTCCAGATCCGCGTGGCTGCATCCACATCACTTCTTGGGGATGGACCATGGCCTATGCTTACCCCCCCAGTTCATGACCAGGCATTTTCTGACCCAGTGCCAGTGGCACAAGCCAAAAACATGGCATAGGGACAATTTGCCGGTGTTGGAAAAGACTCACTCTGATATTATTTTGCAATTTCCTGCTAACACCTTATGCCAAAGAATAAACATTCACGTCTCAGCCATAGAGCAGGAATAGTTAAATGGTGTGGAAGGCTGGAATCTGTTGTGTCCCAGGTATTTAATAACACCATCTTTGCTTCCTTTGATGCTTCTTTTTTTTAAGGAAGGAAGAAAATGAACAGCTTAGAGGACATTTACTCTCTGTGGGTTAAGCCAACATGACTGATTTTGATGTCATTTACCCTCCAGGGAGGGGAAAGATTCAGATAACAGCATCAAAAGAGGTCATGTTCATCAGAGAGCAGATGCGAATTTATTTTCTGTAAGGACTCATTAATCCTTTTAAATAGTATGTCCCAAAACACGCGGGCCCTTGGGTTGCAAAGTAGGATGCACACGTTTTATCTAGGTGTGCGACTCACCTTCACTTCACTGCCCTAATTCTCTGGTACAAGCTGTCCGAAGCCTGGGTCCACACGCACAGAATTTAAAGGGTTCAGTCAACTTCTCCCTTTCACAGCTTTTTTGACCCCGGTGCCTAGTTTCCCGGTGGTGTGAGGCTGGAGATGTCGGCAGCGAGTAGAGCAGATGTGGCACATCAGGCTGGGCGTTTACGGTTGGTCCGTGTCTCCACAGCCACTCTTCTTTTGTGCTGCTTCTGAGCTTGTGTGGCAATAGATTGCCTCTTCCTAAAGAGACAGAATATACCACGGGCTCTATTGCTCAAAACTATAGTCAAACCGCATTAGTGCCAAGTAATTGTGTCTTAAAACTATGCGGTGAAACAAGCCATGTTCTGTGTAAATGATCTTTTTCGTATGTCCCTTAGTTTCCGTAATATTTATAACAAAGTCAGTGTCTTTAAAACCGTATGTCCTACTTATTTCTGAAACGGTACTGCAGGAAAGGGTGTTATCCTGCAGAGGAAGCTGAACCATAGTGTAAAAAGGCAGCTGGATGTACAGCTAATCGTGGCTTCAAGATGTGAATTCATTTCAGTCCCCATGACAGAAGACAACAGAGACTTAAAACTTTGTCTGAAATCCTTCAGGCCCAGAGCCATGTGAAATCTCATTTTATCAGATTGTCAAAAGGATGTGTTTCATGCAGATGACCTGTGAGCTGCTCGTGAGGACCTGGCCAAAGGCCAGAGGCCAAATTCATTCCTAAAGGTGTTAGGGTTTTGGTTTTTTTTTTCCCCTGAAGCAATTTCAGTGAGAAAAACATTCCTGGTAATTCTGCAGTGTTTGCTCTGATTCACAGAGGAGCTGTTATCTCTTTTTAGTTTAGTTTGATTCCTGGCAGCTTTTATATGAAAGGCTGCCTAGATGATCTTAAACACTTGATCTCAACAATGTTCATTTTTAGACTGTTGACTTAGTTTGGCACATTTTCTTATTTTCTTATATGTCAGTTAAAAAAAAAAAAAGAAAGAAAAAAGAAAAAGAAAGAAACTTTATGAGTTAAGATGCCAGAATCATTTTCGAATGCCATAAAATTTGGGCTTGTTTTTCTTTTAAAGAGTTTGCCATAGTATCCATGAGTTAATCCGCATGCGCCAAATTCTCTCTGGTAGCACTGGAAGTACTGACAGAGTAAGGACAGCAGTATTTGGCTTCCTCCAACTTCAGCTTTAAACATCTGTAAAAATGAAAGATGTCTTAAACAGGGCTCAGAATTCAAAGTTCACGTACCCAAGCTGAAAAAAAGAATTTGTGTGAGTCCTGGCAAACAGGACACATGCAGCTCTGGAAACACGCTCTGATGTACGCGTTGCCCGTTTCTTTATTGCTCTGCATGTGTTGCCCTCCTCACCAGGCTGATCACTTCAGTAAACTGAACTGGTTTGGTTATGCCTGTAGAGTCTTAAAAGGCATGTACGTCCTCAAAGTAATCCATTTTGGATATGCCCCTGTGGCAGTAAAAGGAACAGATGGTGGGATGCGATGACTACGATGCCTCAGACACATCAGCTGTCTAGAGAAGGTGTTCCAGCAGAGATTTCTCTATGCTACATTAAATTTTCAAGATGTTACTGTGAGTGTAAATAAGCTTTTTGAGTGTATTAAGTTCACCCCCCAGGTGAAGAAAAAGAGTACACTTTTTTTTTTTTTACTTTTTTCTTTTTTTTTAACTCTCTTGAAAGGGAACAGATGAGGGCAAGTCATTGTGTTTGAAATCTCAAACCTTCATTCAATGAGCTATCTGCCAGATCCCAGCAAAGCAGCACAGGCCAGGAACTTTGTCTTCTGCAGGCTTTGTACAGTTGCAGTCTCCTCAATAAATAATACAAGCAACTCAGGGACATGCTTTGACATAAGGAAATAATAAAACTAATTAGGTAGTAAGATCAGATTCAAATTGCTCCTGAGCCTGTTGATAATTCATAACATTCCCATATTGTATCTAGATAGTCTCTTTGGTTGGAGTGGGAGTTCTTTTTCTCTTGCTAGGGATCTGTGCAATATAAAGGATTTTTTCTAGGGAACATTTCTTCTCCTCCTTCCTTTATTTTAAGTGATGGGGGAAATTAGGTTAATTATTCCCTTGCTAATTTAATTGTAGTATATACTTTAATAAAATAAAACCAGCTCATGTAAGTCAACTCTTGAAGGGGGGAAATAGTTTTATGTGCCAGAAGGTGTGTTTATTTTTAATTAGGATTTTCACTTAAAGACTTTTTTGAATTCCATCCCTTTTTAATTCCGAGGAGGTGAAGCGCTTTACGTATTAATAGGGTATGAGGCTTTTACATGTAGGTCACCGCTTTGATTTCCTTCCAGATCTGTAGTGAATGGAAGTTGTTAGGATGCTGAACAGCTGTCAGTCAGAATGGGAAGCAGGATGGTCTCGATCCAGGTCCTTGTGAGCAGGTGTCCAAATGAAAGCAACCACCACCACAAGTGACATTAATTGGTATCTGTGTCGGCAGCTTCTGCCAAGGAGCCAAGAGCGGGAGGGATGCGGAGCCCGCACCGTTCTCTTGCTTCTCACCATAGCGCTGGGCTGACGCACAGGGTGATGCAGAGAATTCTCACTGAGGTTGCTGTTGTTCCCGGTCTGTTGTGCTGGAAGTCCAGCCTATTAACCAAGCACTTAATTCATTACAGAATTACAGTATGTGGTTCATTTCATCCAGCATATTGCATCATATTTATAAGCAAGTATATCAAAAGACTCTTAAAAAGGAGTTAATTCATTCAGCATCACTTGGCATCCCCAAGCTGACGGGAGCACGGTGACCTCCCAGTGAAGGTAAGTGAGCTCTGAGAGCCATTCCCCATCAGCTGCCCTGGTTACACGGTAAGTCAGAGCCTGCACTGCACGCCCAGGACACACTTTGCTTTCATTCCTGTTGCTGGGTGGCGAGAGCATCCAGGGTTGCTGGTTTTGCGCTGCAGATGCCGTGTTGCAAAAGCTGATTTACAGGCAGTAGCTCTTACCAGGAGATAACACGAAGAGGAGGCAGATACCACTATTCACCTTCAACCACATATTGAGGGACAATTAAGGAATTAACCTTTTCACTGGTAGTAACCATCCAGCTAAAGGCTTTCCATCACACCTACCACGGTAATTTTAAAGACTTCCAGACTACGCTGTCTAATAATCCAGCGCTGCTTAATGATGCAGCCTCTTAATAAACCTAATCTGGAACTCTGGTCACAAGAGTGAAAGCTCCCTTGTTTATAAGAAATTACAATCAAAAGCTTTTCAGCTAATGTAATTAACTGTCTTCGTAAGTGACCTTTCATGATTGTATCTTGTATCCAAGCCCAGATGGTGTGTCATAGAGCAATGTCGCATTCGCATCAGTCACCATCCTGCGATCTGCGCAGACAGATCGGTACTGAGGGCACGCTGCTCTCGCATCCCTGAACGCGTGTTGTACCCACAGATAGAGGCTTCCCAGGAGGGAGGAAAACAAGACTCAGAAATAATCCACAAACACTGTCAGGGGCAAGTTCGTGCCAGGATCTCCTGCCTGTGTTGGTCCTTGCCAGTTAGGAGGTGACCTTTAGAGACCCACCAGGGCTGAGCAACGCATACCGTACTCAACTGGTTGTATAGCAAACCTTGTAGTTGTTCACCTTGACAGCAGTAAGTGCCGTGACAGGGCGTAAAGACCATCACCAGGGAGAGGATCTGTGCAGGAAAAGAGCAGCCGACAGAACCCAGCTTTCTTTCCCCTGGAAGCCATTAAACTGGGATAACCGAAGCAGGTACTGACCCCATCCCCACCATGCAACGGAATGATCCACCCCTGCCCCTCTGACTGCTTGTAGCCTGCCCCGTGGTGGGGAGTCAGGCACAGCACACACCCACACACGGCAGGACTGCGTGCCCTGCTCCTCGGTGCTTTGTAAAGGCGAAGTCAAGGATTCTTAAATCATTTCGCTCAACAAGAGATTGTGCAGTGACCAAATCCTGCTTGCCTTCTTCAGATGAATAAAATAATTGAAGTCAATAGTCCTAATTGGTTCAGCAAGGCAAGCAGGCTTCCTCCCTACATCTATTCACGTGGCCTTTTTCTTTTTCACTGTGCTCGAACTCGATTAGATGATGTTAGAGGAGATAACAGCACAAAAATGTGATGAAATGTTCAGCATGATTTCTCTCTTCCCTGCCTGAGCTGCCTCTAGCCCTGAGGAAACGGTGTTACCTTCTTCCTTTCTTAGAGAAACATGTATTATGAATGACACAAACCTTCCCATTAGTTAACCCTTCTGATGATTGTTCCTCCATGTCACCAACAACCTTCAGCTGCAGTTGCATATGAAAAGCACAGCTTCCAGCATAAAGCACTGCCCTCCTTTGGATTAATACTTAAAATAGCAGGTAGGCTGCAGAGCTTGGACGAGCTGTCAGCGTGTTTCCAGCAACAGCTTAGGTTTCACTTGAACAAAGCGGCGTCCTGAAATGGGACTTGACACATACAGCAAATAAGTCTAAGCTTGACCTCTTTCAATGAAAGATGCAGCAAAAGGAAAAAGCCCATCAGGCTTCTCAACGTGGCCCGTAGCAGAAGGAATAGAGCACGAGCAGGTTATTGCACACAGCTGCAACAGCGTGAGGTGCCCAGGGTGGGTGGCTCAGGTACCCTCTGTCCCCGTAAATCCCCAGCCAACGTGCGCGTGTTTCTGAGCCCTTCCTGAAGCCAATACCCTTACCATCAAATGTATTAGCTCTGCATTACCAATAGACTTCCTTACATCATAGATAACTTGGAAATTAGTGCATGTTTGTACCGAGCATGAAAAATACAGTGACTGTGTGGATTTTAATGCCCTGTCTTGTTTGTGAAAGAAGGTAATGCAACTGTTTTTGTGGAGACTGCAGAATACTGGAACACGTATCTCGTATGTGTGGTGGGTATCTATATGCATGACTAGGACTTTCTGTGATTGCTGCTGCTGCTGCAGTCTTTTAAGGATCTGGGCTATTAAAGTGAATGATGATGACGGTTTCCAAAGCACTGGAGGAGCAGAAGCTGGTATTGCTGCACAATCCTGGAGGCCACAAGAAGGAATAGTGCGGGTATGGCAGACGAGAGGGTGTGCAGCTCCGGAGCCCCCAGCTGCAGCAGTGCCGTTCTTCAGCGGTACAAGCAAAAGAGACACTTCATCCCTTTTCTCCCCCCCCTCCCCCAGGCAGCTTGCCATCCAGATCAAAGCATTGCATTGTCCACCACAGGAGGCAGGGCTTTGAAGAGTGAAAAGCTAGGATGAGAGGTGGAAGGTGAGAGCACAGTAGGGAAGAATTTGATCAGGGAACTAGAAATGGGTCTGGGGAACAGGATTTAAATCATATTCAGACTCAAATGTAGTTTGAAAATATAGTGGATGCAGCCTTTTCTCATCACATTTCAGTTTCTTGGAACAAGGCCAGCCCACTTGGACTGAGGACAGAAAAAAAAAAAAAAGTGAGAATTTTTTGAGTAGAAATAACTTTGAACTACAGTAATGAGCTATGAATCTCAACCCTTTCCACCCCACAGCTCCTAAAGAGTGTGAGTAGTGCTCTAGTCTGTAGCAGTGCTTGGGTTTTAAGCTTCACACAATCAGTCCAGGCTTAGAATTTTGTTCTGCTTTGGGCAAGTCCGGTTAATATTTAGGGTCCAGCCAAAAAAACTTAGCAAGCCTTCAGCTTAGCAATGATTCCTGAGCAGTGAGCGTGCTGGGGTTCAGTTGGGAATATTTGCCTATCTTCTTGCAGGATTTGACACCAGCATACTACCGATCTGTAAGGATTCCTTAGGCTGGATGTTCAACAAACTTGACATGAACTATGACCTGCTGCTGGACCCCTCGGAGATCAGTGCCATTTATCTGGACAAGTATGAGCCATGCGTCAAGCCTCTCTTCAACTCCTGCGACTCCTTCAAAGACGGAAAGCTTTCCAACAACGAGTGGTGCTACTGCTTCCAGAAGCCGGGAGGTGAGTTGTGAAATTCAGAGTACAAAGAGAAGTTGTTGGGTCTCCCTGTGTTTCGTGTTTGACTGACCGACTTAAAGGCATAGTTTGGTGATTGGCAGTCAGCTGCGTTAAAAAGCTCTTTTCTCCAGCCCTGGTGTGAAAGGGCGGTGTGTAACAGTGTTTAATGTCACAGGTGGACTATATTAATATCCCTTGATCGTTAAAACAAACAAAGGAGTAGTAAGTGCCAGTGCACGCAGTCTAGAAATAAGCTCTTAGATAGATAGAAAGATAGGTAGATCGCTGATCGAAAGCTTAAGAACTGACTCTTATATTAATGCAGAAATTAGTCAATTAGCAAATCATAAATTGGAGAGCTGGCATTATGTCAGTTTGGTGAAAAGAGAGGAAAAATGGTTTAACAATGAAAATGGCCCCCAAACACTATTCTCAACTACAGTGTGTTGCTTTTTTTTTTTTTTTTTTTTTTTAATTAGTGGAGCTAATGACATAAATTTGTTTTGCAGTACAGTACCAGCATATGGGCTTCTTTCATTCCCAGGTGTACAGTAGTCTACATTTCTTGTCAGTAGTGAAGCCAGTCATTACAGAGTCTGTCCCGTACCATCTGGAAACTGATTCTCATACATTATATTTTAGGTCTTCCTTGCCAGAATGAAATGAATAGAATTCAAAAGCTAAGTAGAGGGAAGAGTCTGTTGGGTAAGTTCGATTACTTGATATTCATTTACTCAACTAATTAAAGCTTCTGTGATTATTGTAACTTTATATGCAGTAATGGGTTTTCAATTAGAGACTAATGTTTTGAGTTAGGAATATGCATCATGGAGTGTAGGCCTGACACTATGAAATTAAACAAATAATGAGATAGCAACGTGCAGAACAGGTGTCAGCATGGCAACGGGTTCAGAACTAATTTAGAGATCTCCACAAACACAAAGCCTTGTCAGCGCAGAGCTTGGTACTGCCTTCATCCCCTCGTAGGTCAGAGTGAATACAGAGGCTGCTTGACACTCAAGCCCCCCATGTTTGAAGGGTGACTGAAGGTGCCACGGTGCATGGCCAACGGGTTCATGTCTTCTTCCAGTTATGGTGCAACGCATGCATCCCTTGGGGTTCAGTTTTGTCTAATCACCCTGAAAAATATTTGAGTATATTCCACGTATATGAAAACAAGAAGTCATACTCTCTCATTGTAGGCATCCCTGCAGGATGTTCTGTGCTGTAAGATGTGATAATGCCTGCCCCTCTCTCGGTCAGCTTGGGAGCCTGAACTGATTCATAACTTGCACTGCTCTGATAGATATCTAAAATTAAGTGAAATAAATCCCCGTATGACATTTTCCCATTTAATTGCTAAAAAATCAGGTGGTTGAATTGAATCAATGTAACTACTTCTATACCCTAGAATGACACAGTGTTACGTAGCCTGGCGTTTGTGTGGTGGTACCTTATCGAAACTTCTGTCCTAGCATGTTTGTGTACATAAAGCCAACTCCTGTGAGGCATACCAGTGCAGATTAAAGTCTGTGTTTACAGACAGCACTGCATGTCACCCGTGAAGCTCCTGGCTCGCCTCAGACCCAGGCTGTCAGGCCCATCACGGAGAACCCGTGTCAGGTTCTGGTGGCATCACTAGCTGCAGCACAGAGCATGGGTGTCAGCGCTGCTGCGGTGCTTCCCAGATTGCAGTCAGCTTCTCAGGTTGCTCTCAGATTTTAGCCTGATGTTTCTAGATATTCATTAACACACCATGCAAACAGAGCTGCTTCAAAGCTCATCTTTGCCAAACCCTGCCATCCCCAGATGCTGCTGCCATTTGGGCTCGAGGTTCAGGTTTCTTATGAACAATCCCAACCTGGATTCATGGGTTTAAAATAAGAATAAACATTCCCAAAGGCCACAGAGACTATGGTTTAGTTCCATCATCCTTTCACAGCAAGTTCACATAAAGATGAAGATGTTTCAGAGCTACAGCTCCTGCTGTTCATAGCTGTGGGGGCGAAGGGAGGATTGATTGCTCAGTTGCATGTGTGCTCCATTCAATGAATATTTTGCATTTGTGTTCAAATGCGTGTTGTGGCAGAGGAAGTCATGGTGTTCTCTGTCTCATGAGTGTCATGATTTTCAGAGCCACCTAAAAGAATGAGAAGCCCAGTTCTGAATAGATAGCTTTGGCTATCCCATATTTATTTTATGCTTTGCTGTTATTTGCTATATGCAGTAAATGTCATCTGGGTTGAAACATAAGTGGTTTGTTCCGATGTGCAGGGAAAAATGATGGCTATGCTGCAGGTAGTACTACATGCAGGCAGTTGTAGCGTGTCACTGGGATCTGATCACAATAGCAGGAGTAAAATGATGAAGTAAAAGCAGTGTGAATGGTCCCTTACCACAAATAACTTCTAGTCAACTGTATTAGAAAAAAAAAAATGAAGGATGAAAGTGGCTAAGCTCAATAAGTAGTGTCAGGCATAAGTTGTTCCACAAGCTAAAAAATTCTAATATAGAGAGGAACTCTTTGCTTCACCTACTTTGAAAGTCTGCTTGCATAATGGCACCTGTCTGTGAGATTTTAGTCTGATCTCATAGCTATTTATACAGCAGAAAACATTGTCTTTTCTCTTCACTGACTGAAAAATCATGCAAATGGAAACCAAAACATACACGTGACAAAAAACACGCTTGTAGCAACAACAAAGATTTAAAAGAGAGATTAGTATTTTACAGAGAAAATAACCTTTAATTATTCTCTTCTCTTCTCTGTCCCTGACATATAGAGCACAGCATTTACAGTCTGGGCAGTATGCTTAAAGAAGATTTCTGTTAACTTGTATCCATTGATACAAATGATGACTTTTGATATTTTGTTCTCTATATATTTTTCAAAACACATGACTGTTGCAACAAAGTACTTCAAAGCCATTCCATTAGATATGTTGAATTTGGAGGCTTTCAAATAGAGTCTAGCATCCCAGGAGACTGAATTAAAAAGTAAACAGCACTATTCATCTTTTCCTACCAGATTTATCTAGAGTACAATTAACTGCAGAGAGTGTACTTTTAGAGCATACAACTGTGCAGCCTGATAATGCTTCTCCCACATCACTAAGGTAATAAATTTTTGCTCCCGTCACTATTTTCTTCTGTATCAGCCCTGTGAATTCAGCTAATACAATAGCTAATACAGGGAGCTGTGTGCCGGCTAGCACTTAATTCTGTCAGGCTTTTACCTGTGTGCTTCACTATCTTTAGCATGTAATTATTCTCCCTATGTTCTCTGAGGAAGGGGAGTATTATATAGATAAGGGAATGTTGCCAAAAAAAAAAAAAAGGAGATATAGGTCTGGATCCATAAAGAGGATATAGAAACAGTGCTGTTCAAGTTCATGTGGAATAATTAAATACTCCATGGGACAAAGAGAGAGGGGGGAAGCAGAATTCAGTAGCCTGAGGCAGTTCAGTGGGGAGTGACTAACATTTTGTAGGGCTTAATAGCAAAGCTGGTCCTCCAGCAGTCCTCTCCACACTTGCTGGCTGTGCAAGAACCTCTGGAGAGGGAAAGTCCTTTCTCCTTCCAAAGTCTACAGATGTTCTCTGATGCCAAACCAAATAATGGGGTGAAATAGTCCCACTAAATGGGCTGTCTGGATGCCATGCTCCGGAATAGCAGAACCTGTAGCCAGAGCTTATTTCTAATGAAGGCAGGGACTGATTTCTGTAGGATTTACAGGACGTATCATCACACCGTACAACACGTGCTCCCAGTGACTCTCCATCCTCACCACGTTATCACCTGCACCTGACACATTGGAGAGGACATGCTGTAATCTTCCCTCTGATAGCTGGCAAATACTGTGACATTAGTATGCGTAGCTAAATATTTAAAGCTCCAGCGTTACATACAAATTGGCACAAATTTCCCATGCAGAAGGAAAAGTACCTTCTACTCCTCACTGCAACCAAAGTGTGGATCCTCTCCACGCACAGTTATGTTGGCAGTGAGCCTAGGTCATAATTTATTTTTAAATTTACGGCTTTTACAGGCAGTGTGGAACATTTTAATACCTTACAAAAAACACAGTGAAACTATGCAAAAAGGCCTGTTTCAAAGAAGGCAAAGGTTGCATTGCCCAAGGAAAAAGGAAAGCATGAGACAGTTTTTAAAATGCAGAGGCCATTCTCTGCTCACCCCGTAATGCCACTGAGGTTCCCCCTTCGATTCTTTCCTGGAGCCAGATACTCATCTGATGTAACAGAAGAGCTCTAGTGACACAGGTACAGCTATGCTGATTTGCACCTGAGTACTTTTGCCAAGGTTGTGTGTAGTCTGATAAACATCTGGAGTGCTTAACAAGGAGAGGACATGAGCATAAATACAAAAAAAAACCCTTTCTCAATCAATATTGAAATAAAGAGTTGAACAGTGAGCACTGACTTACAAAAACCTGCAAAGGTGAGTACCTATGCATGGTTATTAGAACCACTTTTTTTATAAATAGTGAAAATGAGTCTTTGGTAGTCATCAATATGCTTACATTTGTACATGAACATAATGGTGGTACCTATAAGCAAACCTGCTATAAGACCGTGCTTTGAAGTTATTTAAAATACTCTCACTAATGGATGTGAAGTGGTCTCCAAAAATGATCTGATATCAAAGATTTCTGCAGATTTCTGTTCTCATCTTCCAGACCTGTGTTAGTGGCACTCAAACATTAGACAAGATCTGCAGCGCGATGAATTTGGAAATTTAAGGATTCTCTTTATATAGAGGGGTGGGTGGGTGAGAGAGAGAGAGGCATTGACTGACTTCCACTTTTACGTCTTATATAGGACATTTCATGACATTTGGGCAGCACCTTCTCATTCATTTTTTCTGTGAGTGATGTAGTGCAAATAGCTCCTTTGACACATAAACTGTCTGAAGAGATGCTATACACAAGTTAAAAAACTTAACTGCATTACCAGTAAATCACTGGTCTCTTTGACAACAGAGAAAAATACTTTCTCAAAAATCATTTGAGACAGAAAACTTGGGGGCAAGGGAGGGTTTCTGCCATGTGTCAAATTGAAGCAATTGGCAAAGAAGGGAAAATGACTGTACTGACCTCCCCTGGGAGTAAAACTAACTCGTCTCGAAGGACAAGAGGGCTTTTCATATCGAAGTACATTTGCTGTATCTGCTGAAAATGGTGGGAGCAATAACACAGGTTTCTCCTGAGAGGTTCCCTGTCTGCAGAAGCCGGACTGAACCACGCTGTACAAGGCTGAACTGTATTGGTTTTATTGTGAGACAAATCTTGGGCTTCAAATCCAAAGACTGACTGACTTCAAATCCTGTTATCCCTGTCTGTAAGGCTTATGCATTACTTCTCCTTTATACATGGGAACTCTCAGTAAGTCAGAAGTTGTGCTTGAGATTAGTATGAATAGCAAGCAGATGGCAGATAGCTTCCAGGGATAATTACAGTATTGTGGAAAGACTTATATGATAAACACTGAAGGAGTGCAAATGGAAGGGAAATGCAGAATTAATGAAGTTGGGGTAATAATCCAGTTGGGAAGAAAAGTTTAAAACCAGGAGTTAAATCTGAAAAGGGCTCTGTGGGAATATTAATCATCCAGGGGCAGACTGATCCTGTCTCTAGTACCGTATGCCATCAGCCTCCGTGTGCTACGTATATGCACATTTAAGCACTGTGCAGTGACCAGGGTGGCTGAAAATAGTTAATCATACAGATTTCTGCTCCCTTTTAGGCACCAGATAATCACATGTATTTTCTTGCCAACGTTGTGAAGGTCTTCATGTAAATAAGTGACAAGTTCATAGTACTCTATTTACCTGCTTGCTCCTACAAAGGCTTGCATTACTGATTATACCTTATATTTTATTCAGGTGCTTTCATCCCACGGTGCAATGAAGAAGGTTATTACAAAGCCACTCAGTGCCATGGCAGCACAGGGCAGTGCTGGTGTGTTGATAAGTACGGGAATGAGATCGCCGGCTCAAGAAAGCAAGGAACAGTTAGTTGTGGTGAGTAATGATGTGCTTTTCTCAGACAACAAAGGAATTAACACTGTTGTAAACCCTGCTGTTGCTGTACGATGGAGTACAATAACAAGTGACAACAGGGAAACATGACTACCCATGTTCAAAGTGCTCCTGTATTTTCCTATTTCGACTACAAATGGGGCCCTTGTATACACATTGCTCCTTTGGACTGGAGGGGTGCAGCAGAAGTTAACAGGCAGTAACCACTGATAAGAAGGTATTTTTGCTACCAGCCTGGAAAATTGATATTAAATATGATATTAAATTAAGGCTATGGGATTGCTATGCATGGTTATTAAACATACTGTTCTGTATAGTCTGGAACATTTACTGGGACTTCATGAAAAATGTCTTTCCAAACAAAGGAAGGCCTAAATGTGTAAAATTTTATAAATTAATAACCAAGCCCTATAAAATTGCTGACAGGACACTATTACGTAGATTTGTGAAATCACCAATTAGCTGTTATACCTAGGCAAGCAAGATTTCAGCCGCATTGCTTCCGAGTGCTTCAGTGATGGTTGTGGATGCAGCT
Organism: Ibycter americanus; assembly: GCA_035590275.1. Lineage (NCBI taxonomy): Eukaryota > Metazoa > Chordata > Aves > Falconiformes > Falconidae > Ibycter > Ibycter americanus. Next base: position 60,709,164 of record JAVJGI010000064.1, on the reverse strand, counting down.
GTCTTCTTTGAGAGGGAGCAGAAAAAGCAGAGACCTGGAGGGTCTGAGATGCCAGGATCACATCACAGATGTTAGGCTCAATAGCTACATTTGCAGACCATGGTTTATGCACTCAAATAAAATCAATTTGTGGAATATTTTTAGCTTGGTTTACAGAGCTGTGATGGGATGAAAATATTTCATCACAAGTAATGATTTACTGGCCTGCATGCATGGGAACTGAGACTCTCCAGTCTCTAGGAGGAAGGTGATGCAGAGGTTTTTATGCAAGTAAGTTTTTCAGAGTAAATTGATATATCTTTATCCCAGTTCAGGATGAAAACTGAAATTTAAGGTTGTTTCATGACCAGCTGAACCAATGAATTTAAAAAGTAACATGGCGAGTGACTGTGGCTTGAATGGCAAGGGTGGGGATGAACAAGGGGTTTGGTGTCATGTGGGGGAATGACCTTTCCTGCTCACCTGTTTCAGAAGAAGAGCAAGAAACCTCAGGGGATTTCGGCAGTGGTGGATCTGTTGTATTGTTGGATGATTTGGAAGAGGAACCTGAAGCAGCAAAAAAAGACAAAGAAGGGAAGCTGAAGATTCATGTAAGAGCAGCTAATGAAGATGATGAAGATGAAGATGATGATAAGGATGATGAAATTGGCTATATATGGTAGTGCCCATCATAATGAGGACTCACGTTTTGCACAATACTGCAAATCACATCATATCTCTGCAATTGTATCTGAGAGTACCTGGCACAAATATTCCCTCTCTACTGAGTTTAATTTTGTATAGTCTATTTAATTTGGAAGACAACTTTTTTTTCCCCAGCAAGGACTGTTTGAATACAGCTTTTGTTCAGTTGATTTGGGGGATTTTAGTTCTATCCACAGGGGCAATGAGTTTTGTTTCAGAAACATTTCATGTCTTAATCCTCACTTACACAGCTTATGAAATACATCCTGTGAAAGAAGAATGCAGAAGGGGCTCAACAAACCATTAAAAGGCTTAGAAGCCCTTCTCATGTTAAAGAATGTCTGTCATAAATTGTTACCTGGGTCATATCAGAAACAGGTTTTTTTCTTTCATGAAGAAAGAGAAGGAGGTGCCTCATTTTCTAGTCCATATTTGTTACGTTCCAGTAAAGAGTAAGTCTCTTTGGATAGTGACATCTGGCTGCCCAGCACCAGGGGTTTAATCCAGAAGGAAACCCACTGGCAGGATTTTCTCTTCCTTACATTCTTTGAGAATGAGTCCAACAGGCTTAGTCCAGCCCCCACTGAAGGCAGAGCTCCCACCGGAGCGGAGGTAGCTCACTGACACTGCTTATGGAACATGGCCTTGATCCTAAGAGATGCTGAGAACCTGCAACTCTCATGGACCCAGCCCTACAGGTAGGGAACAGAATCCACCTGCTTTTCAGGGCCTTTAAGGAAAGAGTGTTTTATGGATTTGTAGCATCGTAACCGCCTCCATAGTTGTTCCTCAGCTTCTGTTGGAACTCGTCTGCGCTAAGAGTGGCACTGGCATCGCACAGGCAGCCTCTGCCTCCCGCCACACACTAGGGATCTGCCTGTTCTTCATTTACTCTTAGCAATCCTTCATTCCAAAGTTACAAAGCTGTCAAAGACACTCACCATCAAAAGTGATAAGCTGTCGTTCCTTTAATTGAAGTAGTTCATATTTATTTGGCCTGTTTAAAAAAGCAGCTTTAGGTGGTCATGTTTCAGAAGCATAACCCATTTGCTCAGTGTGACAAGCTGCACACTCGTGATACACACACATAAAAGAGAATAGTATTAAAATACAATCTGTGATTCCCTTAGCGTCTCCCATGTATTGATGGCTCTTCAATTATGTCACAGCATATTGAAATTAAATTATTTGCTGTTTCCTTTCCAGTTGCAGTTCTCTGATGCACTAACGTACTGTGGTGACCTTTTGTTGTTTTTGCTGTTTTCAGAAACAGTAAGAGGTACCTTAACCCCACTCTTGCATTAGGATGCAGATGTATTTCAGCAGTGCCTGTGATTTGCCTGTGAGTTATTTTGAGGAATGAAAAATGTGCTTATTACACAAGAAACTAATTAGATTGATTTTTTTCCCCCCTCTAAGTTAGTTTTGGATATAGAGGTGGAGACAGTATGGAGTTAAAACATGGCCGGTTACATATTCACTCAAAAGCAGGAAAATACCATGCTGGTGGACAGAAGTCAATTTTTAGGGACACTGGCCCAAGGGCTGTGGTCCTCAGCCCCTCTCTAAAGTCAGTGCCCCTCTCCCCCTCTGTGTAGGACCTCTGCTTTCAGACATGATCAGAAGAGCAATGCAGAAGAGGAACTCCTTTCAGACACCATGCGTTGCAGGAGCTTAGTTATTTTCTCCTCTTTCATTTCCTATTTATCTTGATCAATGACCTGAGAACAAAGAGCAAGCCTGCATAATTGTTATTAATGCAGAAGGATGTGTAAAATCATGAGGAATTTGTTGTGTGTTGTTTCGCACCCCACATCCTCCCAAAATCTGCCATCACAATCATTTGCAAAAGGTCTGCAATCTGCCCTGCCTCAAATCCCTTTGGTTTTCTTACACCCTTTGAAAATTTATTTTAAATCGTTGTCCATGAGCTGCACAGCATGCGCACACACACACGCCTTTTCTACTTGTCTTTTCATAGAAAATTGTGGAAAATTGTGCTGACTTGCAAGAAGAACATCTACAAGCAGCATTTCTGTTTCCCTAAATAGTATAGTTTTGTGAGAAACAATTGAACACCAGCAGCAGCTTGCTTCTCGAACATTGTGGCTGGTTTCCTTCTAGTATTTTATTAATTAAACCCATACTGTCTGGGTCTAGCTCTGCTGTCCTGTGCAGGACCTGCCTAAGGCACAGAGCTGCCATTTCACTCCAACATAAAACTGAGGTCCACAATCAGTAGAGTTACACTTACCCTCCTGACTGGGCTTATTCTCCACACACAACCAGGTGGTTTATCTGCAGTCCTGTGTCCCTTTGCAATGGCTTGCCCTGGACCTATGCCTTACTTCAAAGGCCACATAGTAAATCCCTTCTCCTGCCCAGCACCTCGGCAGGGTAAAGCTGAACTGAGCCCTTGCAGGCAGCTCCAGGGTCCGAAGCAGCAGCCCTTCTATGTCACATGCAAACATGCAAGGTGGTTAGATAAAAGCTGTTAAATAAACCTTTAAAAGTGAATGTGGGCATCCTTCACTTTACATGAGCAGACATGCCACCACCATCCATTTCGCAGCACCGCTGATCCTCTCCTAGCTTTCATCTCCCATACGCAACTATTCCAGATCAGAGCTGGCAGGGGTTATATCTTTCTCTTAAACTACAAAACAATTCCCGTTGCTCAGACTCACCAGCACAGACCTGCTGCGGGTGGTGGTGGAACAGCTCCACGGCAGCACAGGCGGGCGAGAGGGCAGATGCCTGGGTCGGTTTGGCTGGCCTCTGGCAGCGCCTTTCCCTTCACACAGAAACACACACACCCCCTACACCCCCATTTCAAACCTGCTGGCCTGGGTTCAGGAACACACCCCTAGCCAGGTGATCGGTCAGTCATCTGCTCCAGTTGTTCAGCTGTTCTTCTGAATAAGAGTAAGCACTGGAAAAAAAAAACCACCATGGTATTGACTCGTTCAGTTGGGTGCGACTACAAGAGAGATCAAAGAGAGTAGTGTCATGTCCCGAGGAGTCGCAGCCCAGCCAGGAGCAGGGCAGGCAGGCTCTCGTGCTTGGAAGGGCAGCTCAGACTAAGGATTGCTTGAAGAGCAAGTTCCCAAGTATTACAAAGCTATTTAGCAAAGCCCTTGGGCATCCTCCAGTGGTTGGAAGATCTGCAGCCTATATATACCTGTGTGTCTGTATATATATGTTTATACACATATATGTGTGTGCATATGTGTGTTGTGTCCAATTTGGGAAGATGCATTAAGAAAATGTTTTATTCCTGTAAAAGAAACCAGTGATTCTACCAAGAACCAAGATCTTCCAGATCAAGCCCCTTCCATTCTTCATACTTTGGAAAAGATTTAATTTGCTTCCAGCTTAATTTAACTCCTTTCTTTTCCTTTGTCTTTTTTCTTTTTCTTTTCTTTTTTTCAAAGCAGTGCTTCCCATCAGCATCAAGTCATTGACCTTCCCAACATTCTCTCATTATGAAAAAATGGAATCAGAGTCGTCCCATTCTTTCAGAGACACAAACTGATTTTTAATCTCATTTTCTTTTCATGTTAGAGACTATGAAATACTGTTAGGTATTGCTTTATGTTTCTTTTAACTACTGTGGTTAAATCAAAATCTTGAGTTCAGGTTTCAGCACAGTTGGGTTTTTTGGGTCATTACTGGCCTTCGCTGTGAACACAAAGAATCCTTTTCCTTTTCTTTGCCTTTTTTTAAGCTATTCTGTACTATTATTTTAAACCATTTGAAGTGTTTATTTAATATTTATTCTACAGTTTATATTGAAAATGTAAAGTTTATATTTAAAACAACACTGTTTGTTAGTGAATGCTTCTCTTTGCCTCTCCAGCCTAGTCTGTTAGTCTCAGTGTACATTTCTGGCATGGGAATATTTTGATATTAGAAGTTTTGTAGCATTTTCCCCCTCAAGCAGCAAATGACATAGATCTAAGGTCACCACTTGATACAGACCGTGAGATCGCTCAAGCTTAGCTTCCTACATTTGTTGGCTTTTATTGCAGTCCCTTCTGTATGCCATTCAAGTTCCTTTAATACATAGACTGCTTTGTACAGTTACTATACATCAAAAAGCCCTTTCTACAGTAGGTGGGTTTTGGTCTTTTTATACTTTTCTCAATGCTGTTGATGTCCGTTACTGTTAAATGTGTAGATCTGTAAGGAGAGATCCAAATATTACGTGTTTCAGTTTGATGTCCCTACTGTAGATGGATGTAGACTATCATAGTAAGTAGAATTGCATAGTAAATTCTGAATGCTTTTTCCATAAGGAGTTAAGTGGAATGTGAGCATTTTGCTAACTTTGGTTAACTGTAAATGCTTAACTGTAGTCTGAAATAGTTGCATTTTTGTCCGTCTCAATAAATTTTAATTTGTCTGCGACTCCTTATTGCCTGTCCTGAATTTTATTGAACTTTAAGGATCAAAAATACTGCAGGACCTTGAGTCAGCGTTTAATCATACATGGAAATAGATGGTCTTTTATAATTTGGTTTATACCTTATACCTCTGTTCAATGTCAGCTGTAATCTGTGAAGTTAAGGTAAGGTCTCTAGAAAGCTCTATTTTAAAAGCAGAAATGAAACCAAACTGAAAGTAATAACCGTACCAAAATCAGAGCTTTTCAAATTACATTAAAATTGATTTTTAAGGAACCTAGCAGGGGCTGGGGGGCTAGATTTCATTTTTATTTCCTCCCCAGTTTGCAAATCATGATGTTTTTCTGTCTCTTCTGAAGGTATCCAGGGCAACTCTATAAACACAGCCACAGCGGCCATTATCTACAGTATAAATGAAGACAAAATTATATTGACTACAATTGGAGGGAAGCCATCCTCATTTAGAAATACCTGGGTTTGTGTCTCCATTATTAAATTAGAGCTCCTCTTTAATAGTATTAACTAATTTAAACAGCCAACATTATTACAGTGCTAATTACAGAGTTTGAAATGTTATTTCATCACCTTTGCTCCGTATGTGCAATATTAAGGAACCACATGAAAGCATGAAACCTATTTTCAAACATTTGTGCAAAAATCATCTCATCGGGTAATACATTTATAACTTGTCTCTCCGTACACCATTGGTTGAGTTGTGTCATCTACAGTCAGAACCTGCCTTAAATTTCTGTTAAATTGACTGCATTCAGTAGTTTATTTTTACAGTGGATACCACATTACTTCCAGTATGTTGCATTACCTGACTCTGAGAACAGATGAGTTTTCCCTTTCCAAAACCACTCTGAGACTCTTGGAAGTGTTTGATCTTCCATGTTTGCGTGATTCAGCTGTGCCGGATGCCAGGCACTGTGGCACTGAGGGCTGGAAGGCAAGCAAACCAAATCTGAAACATAATGTGAGTTGCAAATTTTAGTTGTTGGGCAGGGTTAATGACTGGAGTTATCCTTTTTTTTTTTTTTTTCTAATATACCTTCTAGATTCAAAATTGCAGGTGTCTTGCAAGCTTTGTTTTGTATTAATTACACATGCATAGCTATGCACGCATGCACATACACCTCTTTTCTATATACAAATGTGTGTGTATATGTATACACACACACAGAGTATTTATGTGTGTGTATGTATATAAACGTAGTGTTATGATCACCTGTGCCAGAGTATTTTGGGAGAGCGAGGGAGAGCTCACAAGGAGCATGGGGACTGAACCCCCAGTTAGCCTGGCCAGCTGCCTCTGAGGAGCTGCTCTGCAGAAAACTGGCAGCTCCCTTCTACTAGCACCTTCCTGCTCCAGTCACTGCTGTCTTTAGACTCTATTGGGTTTGGGATATCCACTTCTGGGAATTCCTTCCATGCTTCAGATAAGTTTGAGCTGGTGTTTTATCACCCATACTTTGCTAATCTCTTCTATAACAACTTCTACTGGGCTAAATGCTATGAATTAGTGCTTTGATTTCATACATTAAAATACTTCTAGTAGATTATTACATCCCACCTGTCACATCTTGATAAGCTGCACTGATTTATATTTAGTTTTTCCATGATTCTGTCCTCCATTCTGGATGATGATCTTGGACTAATTTTCATGAACTCCCTGCCACGGGCTGCAGCTTTTGCTTCCTTAGTGATACTGAAGAGTGTCTGCGGCTGAAACGTTGCTCCAGCAATGGTAAAAGGTCAGTTTGGCCTTAAGGTGAAACGATCAGCAGGGATGGCTCTTACCTGGAGGGCAGTGGAGTCCATCCGCATCCAAACATTGTACTTTGCATCCTCAGTAAAATCTGCCAGACCAAGCAGTACCGCACTGGTGGGGGCTGATACGTCTGCATGGAAAGGGACACACATGACAAAGTTACGAGATCAACCATTTGCAAAGAAATAGCCTTTTTCCCCCGGCTTTCCAATATATTAATATTTCCCTTTCCTTACTGATAGTATTTTGCCAATGACTATACTGTTCTTGGGTTGTTCTGTGAAACCTCCACTGTGAGATGCACGCATACACTTACACACACACAGACTTATTTTTTCTCTAACAAAATTTTCTGCTGAGAACCACACCAGCTATAAAACAGTAGCATTAACGCTTTCACTGATGATTAGTTTCATTTTTGCTGAAATACTGACAGTCAAAGGGTGAGATATTAAAAAGAAAAATCATGTCACAACAGCTTTGCACACTGTATAGCTTTTTGAATAGATTAAAAAGAGGCAGAAAGCTATTAATAAGCTTTTGACTTTCTGAGCACTCCCATCTTTGAAACTAGACCATCTTTTCTGGGGAGGGTGGGGGAGGCAGAGTGAAGAGCAGGCTTTGTACAGTCTTGGCAAAAGAAAAATGGTGAAACGAATAGATTTCGGTAAGCTGTGAATGAGAGGGACAGACTCTGAGCACGGGCACAGCAGCCCACCCACTGCTTTCAGGACAGAGCCTACTCCAGTGGAAAATTCCCACTGGCTTTAGTGGTTCAGGATCAGCCCATCACAACCCACAAACTACAGAGGCAGGTTCCTGCTACGGGCTGGGCTGGGCTGGTCCCCTGCGTGCAATATCTAGTAACTGTTTGAAATGCATCCCTGCAAACTAGGATAAAAAAAAACAACAACCCACAAACCACAGAGTGACACTCCAGGAGGAAAGGAAGAGCGAGGCCAGAAGCAAATTCGGATTTTGCCAGCACTATATCAGCCCAGTAATGAGGCAGAGGTATGTAAAAAGCTCTTATGTGTGCATTCAGTGGTTGTGAAGCCACCCTCCCAGCTGTAGCTGTGCAAGAAACCCCTCTGCTGACAACAGATTTAGGAAGAAATATGGTGCCTGGCAGCTACTGGTCTTGACTATCAACTTCTTTCACATATCACTATAAATTCCTGCAATTCCATGCTAAAGGGTTGGGCAGAGAGAGAGTTTGTAAAGAAAACTTAAAATGCGGGGTCTTTGCCAGGTAGTAACTGCCTTTTCTCATCTATAGTTACTCAGTAAAAATCATTGCTGGAGCATGACTCTATTTCCATTCCCAGCCAATACATTTGCAATCTGGCCCTTAAACATGGGAAAATCAACCCCAGAGCATATTGCTGGAGGAAAGGTCCAGAAGCACATTGGTTTATGCTTTGAAAACATATTACCTCTGAAATTATTTGCAGATTTTGAGAGACAGACAGATTTTGACGCTGGTTTTTCTATGCTGAATATCACGAAGCCAGTTAATGCAAATATATGCAGGTAAAAGTCCGTACAAGTAAGAGCATACACACACAGCTTTACTCCATCCCAGATGATGTATCAATTTATCAGAACTGGCAAGGAATTGACCTAAATAACTTTTAGCCTAAAGTAAAATTAAATAAAACTGAGACTGTAACAAGATGTAGGTTTTCACAGATTAATGTAGGCTATCGAAATACTTTGGGTTACAAGAGGCTATTACAGAAGATCAATATTCCCATTGCTTTTGGTACAAGTGGCATAAGAATCCGACACCTACAGTGAGCCTTGCTGGTTGTTAGTGACACCGATGCTGCAGCTCACCTCCACGCCTACTGCAATAGCTGCTGCTCTAGCGAGAGGAGATGGCATGCAAATAAATACATCTGCTAAAGTCCTCCCTTGTCGTGTACCGCACCAGCCAGCTTTGAAAGGTGGGCACTATTCAGTTACACAGAAGGAATTACCATAGATTTATTTTGGCAAGCACAAGAGCACAATTTGGCTCAGCTGACTGTAGTGTTAGAGACAAACATCAAGCTGGTTGTTAAACTACCCAAAATAACCCCGATATCCTCTCAGAGCAGGACTGTCATCCCATCTAGTCTCAAGCCCAGCTTCCATCCTCAGTTGAAATTATTCTCTCCTGATTCTTCTGCAGGGTTTGGGGGTTTTTCTTCTTTTTTTTTTTTTTTTTTTTAAATTTTGTCCCCAAGCCTCTGCGTTAATTAAGTTTTAACAATGAGCTGTATCACTGTCGAATAGGATATCTGATTGCTCATCTGTTTTACATAATTGATTAATTAATAACCTTGCTAATTAAGTCTCATGAAATCCTCTGTTAAACTGGAGCAAGGCTACATCCCAAGCCATTACTTGTAGGGGTACATTAAAATCAGGACATTTTGGCTGCTCCATCTGCCCCAGGCTCTGCGGTGCAAGTCACAGCACAGCATTAACTTGGTGGGGCTCCCAGGCTGCTAGAGAGATGCAGGATTTGGGGTGTGAACATTGTTTTTACCTGTACCCCAAAATTTCAAAGCTTCTCCCCCTTTTTTCCTTCTACCCCCGTAGCAGCTCCTCGCATTTGTGAACACCAGGGTTGCCTCTCTCTTGCTTTACACCACCAGCCACCGCTCGCATCGTACAGAGTGGTACAGCCCCCCCAGCCGAATTTAGTTAGCAGCGCTTTCTCCCACTTTTGGCCAAGTGTGAGTGCCAGCACAGCTATAAAATAAAGTGGGAAAGCAACCCTCCCCTCCCACTACCTGAAAAACTGCATCGCGAGCGCTTCTCAAAGGCACTGTGTTCAACACGATGTGACCTACATCTTTTCTCGGGAGCAATCACAGCTGAAATAAAGCATAACATGATGGATTCTGTGCTATTAAATGGAAGAGGACTATCCATGGAAATAACCACCGACAATAGTTTGCATTTTAATGTAATTTCCTTTTTGCTTATTACCCCTAGACATGGAGCACAATGTATTTCTACCACGTGACACCATCTGCCAGCCAGCAGCAAGGCGGAGGGGTGCGATCTTTGCCTTAAACACTGCTCGGGTGAGGGTGCATTCTGGATGAGCTTCAATCAGAGCGAGCAGCAAATATTTTCCTTCAAATCTGCCCACTAAGGAAATGTTTTCTCAGTCCTAACCCACTTATATCTACCTAGACATAAACCCACAGCAACTTCACCAAACACGCGGGGATTTAATCCACCCACAGCGGGCAGGTGAGCAGGGACCCTGCGGTGCTCTGGGCAATGGGTTAAAGACGTCCTAAGACAAACCAACCATATTCCAAACCAGGAAATGAAGGTCATCCCTCACCTTCGTTTTCAGAAGTCAAGAATCACCCAGGAGGCCAGGATGTAAATCCGCCAGCCCTCATCCATCCCAAATCTCTTCCCACATCACTTGGTCCATCCTCTCCAGCTGCTTTATAACGTCTGCAGCAGTGGCTGAACCTCATCCCTAATTCAGGCTGCGGTCCCACTTGCACTGAAGGGTCTTGGCACAGGCTGGTCTTGATGAGACTTTAATCCCAAGGATCTGGAAAGGATTTAGGACTTGGAAACAAAGAGATGGGTTAAAATCCTATGCAGTGGACAAAAAACTGTCTTGATACATGCATCTGCAGAAGAAGCTAGGGACAGCAACTATTTATTTCTGAGTATCACAAGGATTCCCGAGACATCAGGGAGGGAGGGGGAAAGTGGAGTGAATCAAGAGACAAGAGTCAGCCATAAAAGCTCCTTCTAAATGGCTAAATTACAGAAGATAAATGCCATCCCTTTTTTTTTAATCTATCTATAGTGGTCTGAGAAAGGTTGGCGGCATCACTCCTGCCAAGATCATTTGTACATTGGGGTGGAGGTAGGAAGTGGGCTGGTAACGCATCTTACTTCCACACCGCTGGTGAAATTTTTGAGTAATGAATCCAGGGGCTAATCCATCGTGTCTGCGATTTCAAAGAGCCCTGATAACCTCGTCTCTTCATGTTTTCTTCTCTAAGGCTTCTGCAGATTTACTAACACAAGTTTTCCCTGAAGAGGGATCACATTTCAGGCCTGAAATGCTCTGATTATTTACAGTTTGTCACACCGTAATTTATATTTATTGATTGTGGCTCTTACTTACACGTGTTCATTACTTCCTTATTTTAGTCATTTATCCTGCATGTCCCCCCCCCACTTTTTCAATTATTTCGCATACTCCGTGTTTATCAATTATATTGCCAAGATGCATTTAGAGACCATAATTTGTTTCTAATGCATGATTTTTTGACAGCATGATTTGTTTTCATGTTTGCAGAGAACTTTAAGATGACAGTGACTCTAGGGCAGAGAATTAAAAGTTGTGAAACTTTTTCCTATGGAGACTTATACTCTCACATACACCGTACGCAATATGCGTGTTACATCGGCAGCATTTGCTGACCTGCTCATCAGCTCCACATAGGTTCAGCTCTCGGTGCCACTGCCCTCCTCCCAGGGGAGTGTTAGAAACTCCTAGAAATTATATGTGCTCCCTCAGCGCTGCTCGCCTGCCAGCCAGCATTGCTGGGTCACTTTGGAGGCTGATAAAGCAGCTTCAATGGGCTGAAAGGGTCATTGAGCCTTGCCGGCTCTGGCAGACCTCAGGCACGGTGTTCCCTTTGGAGTCATCATCTTTAGTGATGAGGATGAAAGAGCCCTGCCTGCCCGTTGCTGGGGCTGGCTGTGAAGCAAATGGATCCTCTCCAGCAAAGGGCTGTCATGAAGAGGCTCCCTGTTCAGGTGGGGCTGTTAAGTGCGCTCCATCTGCTCCAGCCTCAGTGGTCCCTTTGCTTATTAACAGCAGCGAGGGGGTGGTCCTGCTGTCTGGCTTTTGCCTTTGGAGCTTTACAGGCTGCAGTGCTCAGGCTGGCGAGGCAGGAAGATCAGCTTTTCAGAGACGACTGCCAAAAAGCACAAACCTTCCCGCCATCCCACAAGGAAGTCATCCAATGTGCTTTGCTGCAGGACTCGCTACCTGCGTTTGTTCATTTACTGAGGCAGTCTGGCCTTTCCTACGGATGATGGCTCTCCAAAAAGCTAAAGAGATGACAAACGCATTCGCTGGTATTGGATCTCTTAGTGTGTCTAGCTCAGGTCCAGAGCTTGGCAAGTGCAGCCTGGCTGCCACCCATACCCTTGTAAGCCATCGCAATACTTTAACACATCCATTGCTTTAAGCAGCTCCATGAGACATCTGAATGCAGCAGGCGTGCTGGAAAACACTTCAGCTGTGTTGATCTATCACTTTGCCTCCTCTCCGTGCTCATTAGCTGCCAGGGATGAGCCAGTCTGAGTTCTGGCTCTCTAGCACAAAGTCCCTTGGGGTTCCAGCATCCCCCAGGAAATATCCAGCAATATTAAACCTAAATTTACTGGTCCGCAGCTCCAAGCTGTGACAGAGCTCCCAGTTTTAGTCTTGTCCCACCACCAGAGCAGGGTGAAGGAAGAAGAAAGCAATGCTTTGAGTCAGAGGCTCAGTTTCAGAGATGTGGCACATTAGGAAGGGAGCAAGTCGTCTGCTGGGACGCAGCACAGTATATACAGAAGTGCCAGCTCAGCGGTGACTCAGGCATGGAGGAAATCTTTTCACCCTTGGGTTCTGAGGCCCAATTTTCAGCAGAAATTCAACCGTGGTTTCTCTGCTGCAGCTCCTAGACCCTTTTGCCTCCGTGGTTTCTGTCATTGAACCCCTACGCCTCAGAGCATTTTGCTCCCATGATCCCATCTATCCCGTCCAGCAAGGCAGCAAGGGAGGATTTATGTTAACAAGGTCTAAAGCAACCGTGTCGGACCGTTGGCCGCTGAAATCAAGTCAGGCTCTGTCTCATCAAGAGCCCCAGTTAACTGGGCAGCACTACACCAGCAGCAGGGAGATGTGGCACTTATCTCCAGACCGATTTAAAAAAAAGGCAGCTAGAAGAGATGGGGTACATGAAAGGGTTCAGAAAAGGTGAGGCAACAGATGTTCGTTGAACCATTTTTTTATGTTCAGGAAAGGCGCAGTCTGCTGGATGAGTTTGGTGTCCTCAAAGAAGTGGCTGAGACCTCACACTTCATTGTCTTCTTGTTTTTCCTTTCTGCACGTATTTTTGGAGCACATCAGTAGTGCTGGCAACAGCGGATGCGATAAAAGAACAGCCAGGTTAAAGGGAATGTCTTTAAAGGACCGAAAGGCCAAAGCTGCCCCCACTGTGCTCAAGTATGACGTTCTTCACATCCCTTCTCTTCCTCCTTGCCTCTGCCTTGCTCCCTGCAAGCCCTTTCCAAAGTGTCTCAGGTATCAGGACAGATGGTTCCCAAACATCACTTGTTAGCTTTGCCGGGCTGCAAAACCCAGGCTGAGATGGACCTCCTGAGTCTGCACCTTCAAAAGATATGCAGCTGCCTCGCAAGATGTATTTCAAAACTAAAAGATTTCGTATTTTTTGACCTAATTGCTGCATTCATGGCTTGTCGAGCCCATTTTAGGCAGCAACTCATTTCTGAAAGTTGAAAATCTTTTTCAAAAAACATTTAAATAAATATTTGCAGAAGGTAAGAGATAGTAAGAATACATTTCTTAAAGTATTTTGGTACAGAAATCAAAGATTTTCACACTGAATTCAATAAACTAGTTTTATAGGGCTCTAGATTTGGAATTTGGCATACAAAATCAGAAGATTGGAGTCAGAAGCAAATTTTGTAGGATTTTATATGACTCTGTAACAACCAGCATAATGATTTTTCAGAGAAAAAAGCTGTATATTTCTTACAGCTTTGCATAATAAAATTACAAACGGGAGATCAGATGGGATGTTTAATTCCTAGATTGGGTACATTAAAAAAAAGTCATTTAGGTTAAAAGAAATGTATTCGCTCCTTGGCCAGGGCTGTAAATCAGTGCGGCTCCACTGAAAGCACATAAGGAGATGCATACCAGGGAGGACCTGACTTGTAATTTTTTGAGCAGAAGGAATCACAGGAGATTCACTGTCAACCCACAGTGCTTACAAAGGCACTTTGAACCTTTGGTCCTTTTATGTTTTGAGTTAAAACTAATATTTTTAAAGGCAAAGCTATCACATGACAATACCTACAATTTCCAACAGACTGATGTGGGATTCGGGGTATGTCTCTGGGATGCAATGGCAATGAGCCCCATCCTCCAGCATCCTTAGGGCTCTCCTGCCATGGCTGCTTTCCTTAAGATCGCTGCAAAACCAGCTAAATCCAAAGCAAAATTTCTGTTTTGGCAGACACCAGGGCCATCTCCTGCCCTGCACGTCCCAGGCTGGCACTTAGCAGGAGCTCAAGGCACCCTGGCTGGCCGCGGGCTGGGGAACAGTGGCCTTGGCGTGGGGCTGAGTGCGAAGAGAGCAAGATGGACCAGTGGGCAAAAGCTGCTACTTCACTGCACCCAGTGTTTTCAAATACAAGCCACAGCTTTTCTTCATACCCAGATTCATTCAGCCCCCAGCGTGAGCCAGTGGGGAGCTGACGTTACCGGGAGCTGATGTGTGCCCACTGAACAGATTTACTTAAGCTGCAGAAATTTCAGAGAGGGTATTTTGGGCAAATACACGTCCCAGACTTTCTGCTGCTGCCATTACAAAAGGGCTCATTCGACATGGAGTGCTCAAGCTGCAAATGTAGCACCGCATTTCTTCTTCAGCTCTGCAAATGATTCACTTTTTTCAGCGATGTGTTATTGGGGGATTTTACCGCTCACCGCCCCCAGCCCCGCAACTTTCTGCACAGCCAAGTCCTGGTTTTCACCTTCAGTCTGACTTTGTAGTCCATGGTTGGTTTCAAATCAGCAATTCAGTGTGGTAATGAATGGATTAACTTTCTGCTTTCTCATGAATAGTAGGAAAAATGTTTCTGAATTATCAAAAAATAATTGGAATTAAAATTGTAAATGGTTTCTACAAGGGACTTTTTTGTAATTAGTTGAATCCGTGTGATGGAAGCTATTATAAATAACAAAAAAATGTGTTTACCTAATCGCTAGGAAAGTGCACATTAGCTCTCTAATTAGAAGTCCCTCACGGCTCTACTACAAAGTTTGGACATAAAATAATTTGTTTCATGCTTCCTTTAGCAGGCAAAGGAAACTCCATCAGTCCCATTTGTGCATGTCCGCAACTGTGAAAGCAGATGCAAATTCAATTGCCAAATTCACACCGGTGTACCAAAGTACATCCCCATGACTTCCCAGCACCTCAACCTGAGCAGCACCCAGACTTCCCAGCCCCTGACCTGCAGGCACCAAGAGCCAAACTGCTCTGTGCCATTTCAGTCACTGCTGATCCAACACGTCACTTGGGTGCTATCAGAGGGACAACTGCAGGTTATAAAACCGAGGTAGGTTTAAGCACACCTGGGTGCAGAGGGGTGGGATGGAGCAAAGCCACAGCTGCTCCGGGCACTACGCCATGAGATTTTGCTCCAGAAGAAATGCTGTTTTCTGTTAGGGTGAGCTTGGTTTGGTTTTGCTAAAAGCTGCCCTGCCAACTGCTCTCATGTTGGGGAGTGAAGACCTTTCATCGCCCTGCCTTCAACACAGAACGAGGGTATCACAGACAGAAAGGGGCTTTCTTTTTAGAGACGCTTTCTCATCCAGCACACCCGACATTTCTAACTCCAGCAAAGCATCCCTGGAACGCTCTACCCTCAACCCTGGGCAGGGATCACAGCCATCCCAAATTCCCTGGGTAGCAAGTACTTATAGCTATAAGTACCTGTAGGTTCTTATAGCTATAGCAATGGTATGGGACGGTAAGGCTGTGCTGTTGATGGAGAGGATCACTGCATCCACAAAACTCAAGTCTAGACTGAAGTTCTTTGGAAAAAAATATATAATTAAGAACAGCTGCCCAGCAAACAGTTACAGTACTCCACTGCGTTTCAGGCAAATGTCAAATAGCTGCTCCTAGTACACCTGCTCTGTTTCCAAAAATGAGTGCGCTACGGCTAAAGTTACTTTTTAAGTAACAATATTATACATATTCAGGTGAAACTACTGCAGTACAGCTAGTTCATCTGATCGTGATTTTCATGCCTCTCAGAGCCAGGCAGGAACTCTCATTGTTTGAGCCAAGGCGCAATGTACTTTATTGCACAAGTGTTTTTCAGCTCTGTATGGATTCAATGAGATGTTTTGTGTGCTTTGAATTAAGCACCTCCCTAAGCGCATCCCTAGATGTGGCTATAAGAAAGTGCTGCAGGTCCCTGGCTCCGACAGCTCTTGCCTGCATCAATGCAACAGGGTAGCCTCCTGGTATGGTGAGACCCACAAGTTTTGACCCCAAACAACATCACATCTCTTTCTGCCCCAGATATTTTATTTTGTGAATATAAGAAAGCTTTTGTGGGTCATGCAGGAAGGACAAATGTGTAAGTGTCTGTGGTCAGCTATACTAATCACACTGGGTATCATGGGTGAGGCAGCACTTTTGTGAAACTTCACTCCTAAGCTGTTCTCCCAAGGAAGCACGGGTATTTAATTCAGCAAAGTTAGTATCTGATGATTAAGTCACATTAGAGCAGGTTTTTTTAATACATTTGACCTATTTTCCAAATAGTGAACACAGATTTATCCTTGTCATGCTAAATAGCTGTTTAAACCTGCTGTGTTAAACTGAGCAAAAATGAAGATTTTATTATGGTTACAGAGATAAATTTATAATGTCAGTGGTGGGTGGTTTAGGATCCAGTTTGCATGATGAAAATCCTCTTAAATGGCTGAAAACAGGAAACACTATTTAACAAATGAAAACACCCTTTGCCATTTAAAAATATATGACCTATTTTATCTACTTAAGAAAATCTATTCACTAGATACATTTGCTACGGTATCAAATTCTGCAAAGGGAGTTATGCTACATTTCATAGATAGCCTGGCAATTAAAGCTGCTGCTGTGCTGTGACTGCCGTACCACCACAGCACAAACATCCTCTGCGCTTGAAGGTAACTACACAGAGAAGCTCTAATGTCTTTTTTTCTTTAGTATCACCTAGCAGGTAGGCAAGCAGAGGAAGGGTATGATTGACAATGATGATTTCTGTTTTCCAGAATCTCAGAATCAATTAAATAATTTAAGTTTTTGAGATCAAGAGAGGAAAAATGCATAGTTTTGGAAATTAAGGTATTAGAAGTTGTTTATCTAAGACTCATGATTAGCAAGCCCTGTGTTAATGCAGCTGTTTTCCTTGGGGTTTTCCTCCCTTCTCTGCCTGCTCCCCACCACACACATCCATGCCAGGACACAGCTTCAAGCTATTTCCCACCCTCCACGTGTAGCTATTTAGGATGTAGAACCACATAACTTTTCAACGTGGGAACACCAGCATCACCGGGAAAGCCGCTTGGCTCTGCCCACGCAGGACATGGGAACGCAAAATCCCTTTCCTGTAAAGCAAGGAACTGCAACCCAGCCCATCCAAGGAGCTCTGCTCCTGCTCCAGGCACACCAAAACCAACACAAGAAGTTTTACTGAGCAGGAGGTGGTCCCACTGCCCTGAACCAGGACAGAAGAGATGTCACTGAGAAAGGTGTAACTCCACCACCCCGGAACAGATTGCTTGCTGATACCATATGCCTCCTTTTTACTATTAATTACTTTAGAAGCCTTCGGTGTGTTATTTAGCATGGTAATATGGAAAATTGTATCCATACAGGGAAAAACTTGCAGATAAAGACAGTCCAAACAAAAAAATTTCGGAGACAATACTCAAGAACTGTAAAACCCAACTTCTCCCATCAGTACAAAAGTTCAAAATGGTGATGAAAGATGTTCATTTTCCAAATATTCCTATTAAAACTCAGAGCAAGGAGTGACAGAGAGAATTAAGTAGTGCCTTCAGCCCAGTGACAACAGAAACATGGGGATCAACCCCACCTGGGACATCCCCTTGCTGGATGCTCTCCCAAGCACATGTGAGGGTACCAAAAGCTGCCCCAGGGCTGGAGAGGTACAACCCATCACCTGGATGCCAGGTCTGAACCCCTGAGTACTATTACAGTATAAAAATTACAACTTCCTCCTGAAAATCTTTAAAAAGTAATTTTTTTTCACAAATCTTCAGTTTCTTTGAAAATGGGCACAGTCGTGCAAATTGTGTGACTAGTAAATACCCTATTTTGTCCAGTTTTAATAAGGCTTCTGGCTGTGGGCAGCAGCATCATGTTAGCTCCCAAGAACTGAGGATGTAGGGCTGCTGCATACAAAATACACTTGATACTTTGCAAGTCTGGAGAGAGACGTAGGTGCCCCAAATTACTGACAATCTGAATAAGTTGCTCAGGCCGTTACCTCATCGTAGGAGGCAAATACCATGAAATCAATTTCTGTGCCCAATTTACTCTCAGTGACACCTGCACACACTTTAAAGGGTAATTTGTCATTTTGCTCCTCTTGTCACATTATTTTGGGTCATGGGATCATTAAGTCAAAAGTTGGGTTTGACCCTCCACTCCGTAATCCAGAAATGGAAAGTCAAAACACCCATTTTATTCCCCCCAAGAAGAGAAGCCAGAAGTTATAAATAAAAGCAGATAGAGTGGGTAAATCAATCCTGGTTTTCTGTCACCTTAAGCCCACTCTGTTGTAAGCACTACTCCTTTATTATCCCACAGCCCATAGTGGGAAAAGATCATTTCATGTCCAGGGTAAACGTGACTTGCTGCACGGCCCGTGGATCACGGGAGGTGCGATGTGAGCCCTCCGGATAATTTATCCGCCGGCTTGTTTAGGCAGAGCCGCAGCCTGAAGCAGCGGCAGCAGTAAATGGCTATGGTAAAGAGTGACAGGATGATACTCGGTGATATACTGAGCAATTCAGGATGTAGGGAACATAAAAAGAAAGAAGCAAGACAGTGCTAAATGCAGTCCCAAGAGAAAATGATGGAGCCAAACCAGTAAAATATATACAAATATATATATATATAAGCCAAATAAAGCCATGACGCAAGCGGAGCGAGACAAGGGAGGGCAAAGCAGAGCAGCTCTGCCGGAGGAAGCAATAGGACGTGGGGAGCAGAGGAGGGTGAAGGGCACAAAAGCTAAAGCAGGCGGGTGAGCCGGCACGCCGCTGAGCCCACGTAACCTTCGCGAGCGGTGGGTGCTGAACACCAGGGTGTTATTTCTGGGTGTTCACCCATGTTTTCAGCCATTATGGGAGGAGTATGGGGGGGACTAAGTTTCGTGGCACAAAACCATATGGCAGTCGTTGCTCAGCTGCAGCCAGAGAAGCCTTATTTATATGTCCCAAACTCAGCATCTGCATTTTTCCAAACCTGGAAGGCAGTGTTTATAGACCACTTTGCTAACTCTGCCAGAGCCCCACGTGCAAGTGCCACAGTGCACGGGTGGGTAAGAACACACGGGAACCGCTCCTTGGAAAAGGGGCAGACCTTGCTATGTCCCCTGTAGCCAGGACTTGTCCCTGCAAGGTCCTTCTAACACCCTTGTGGGAGATGATCATCCATCAGCTGGTGGCAGAGAGCACCCAGGGACCGCTGCAAGGACAGCTGCGAGCCTTGGCACAGCCCTGAAAGGTGCGACGGCTGCTCACAGCGAAATGTTACGTTCCAGTGAGGGTTTTAAACAAAGATTTCAACGTTTGCAAATCACATTTTATACATAAAGTTATACATATACATAAAATAGCTGTTACTCATCAGTAAACTCCCTCAATAATCAATTGTTAATTAAGTACCACTGCCCTGATAGATCTAAAGCAAATCCATTTTTGAGACACTAGAAGCGGAGCCAACAGCACTTATTGATTACGCGTGTCACAGGCACTGGAGAGGAAAGGGTGCCTCTTTTCCTGCCCCTTCGGAAGCCGCATGCCAGCTGTATCTGAGAAACAGAGATCAGAATTACCAGAATAATTTGTTATTACCTAAGCCCTTTGACTCTGGATGTGAACACATTTTCTATAGGGATAAACATCCCAGGAGATGTCTGGTACCTACCCAGACCATTACAGAGGCAGAAAGAAATCAGTGCGATAGTAATAAAGACTGAAAAGCTGGCTCCCATTCAATGTCTCTTAAACTTTTGCTGGAACAGCTGCTCCAGTGAGACATACTGTACAATGCTGGGTTTTCATAAAAAGAAATTTGTCCCTAAACCCCTTGGTCACGTGAATTCTTCCAACGTGGAATACCAAGCCTGAATCAGATCTGCCTGGGACCTCAGCCTGCAGCCAAATCTCAGCAAGCCTCCTGTTGAGACCTGCTTTATTTTGCTGGGCTGCTACTTACCATTTACATATTAAAACTATAAATTCTTTCACTAACAAGAAACAATGCTCCTTCCTTTTTTTTTTTTTTTTTAAATTATAAATCTTACACTTAGAGCAATTTAAAAATGACTTTCAGTTGCTTTCTTGCTGCTATCAATCAGAGATGCACTTCCAATTCCACAGTGCTCTAGGGACTCAGTAGGTTACAAAAAGCAAATAGGAAAGCAGAATGAATATTTTATTTTTGTTATTCATTGCAATAGCAAGAAAGTCATCCCTGAAAACTGCTAAAAGTAATAGGAACCGGCTGCCCTTTTAATATGTCCCCTTTTAAGGTGTCTGTTAGGAGCCCTGAATACAGTTCGATACTCATTACAGCAGCATGCCTCAAGTTTTTATTGAAGCCTAAATTTCTTACACAGTAGAGTTTATGCGCTTCCTTGGTGATATTTTACTGTGGCTCAAACCTCCTTTGCAGACCAGCGATGGTGTGGGCATGCACATGAGCGTGAGAGAGGGAGCGCCCACGCAAAGCTTCATTTGAAGGTACCCGGGTGTGATAACGGCACCCCACTGCCTGTAGCTGGGTGGTCACCAGACAGCCCAAGAAGCACCCAGTGACACTGTCCATAAGCCACAGTTTTCAGCCAACATCTTATTTGTGAAAATTTGCTGAAATGTTTCTCCTGTGCCCTTTTTGCTCTGTGTATTTTCCCTTAAAAGCCCAAGTATGCCAAACCATTACAACCATCACTGATGCTCCATTACAACCATCACTGATGCTCCATTACAACCATCACTGATGCTCCATTACAACCACCACTGATGCTCCAAGCAAGCTTGTTTGGTTGGTTTTTTTTTTTGTGGGGGGGTGGGGGGGGGGGGGTGGGGTGTGTTTTATTTCTCCAGCAGGAGGTGATTACTGACAGAAGTTCCCTCATTATTCCTGAAAATCAACTCGAGTTTCCCATTGCCTCTGGGCATGAGTTTCCTAGCCTGGGAGCCTGTCATCTGATAAGGACAAAGAAAAATTGGCACTTAAAATAAGGGAAGAAGAAGAAACACCTTAGTCAGCCTTTAATCCTGTACTGCAAAGACAACATTAGATCATTAGCTCATAAAGGATGTAAAATCCCACAGATCTCCTCCAATTTTGCAAGTGAAAAAAACATTCTCAGTATCTCAGTTGGTTTCCAGTTTATCCTTGTATGGAATTATTTCACCTTCATCAAACTGAGCCTCGCAGCTCGCTGGCAGAAAACGTCTCCTCATTACGTGGTGATGATGATCCCTCACCAGACCTGCCATGTTCGATCAGTGACGGGGAGGTGCTGAGATGCATGGGAGCGGTGATAAAACCAGGCTTCCTTAAAGCCTGATCAAAAAGATAATAGAATGGGAAGAGATTTATCTTTAGTGTCATGAACACATCCCAGCCAGCACCACCAAGGGTAGATCGGTTTTGAAAATGCCTTCCTGAGTGCATGGGAAGCCAGAATGCGTGAGAAAGCAGAATAATAGGAATAAACTCAGTCCCAGGATGGGACCTTCTCATGCTCAGGAGGATGGACCCAGACCTGGCCGTGCCTCCGAGCCCAAACCCAGGCTGCCATCTGAGTAGTCTTGCAAACAACAAATGCAGAAATGCCCGCAGACTTTCCTTCCCTGAAGGAAAGACCCAAATGTCCCCAGCAACAGTGCAGAGATGCCAGCAAAGAAGGGTCTGCAGATCCCCTCACTCATACCAACCGCCCCCACCTCCCTCACTCTGCCTAGCCCAAGTAATCCAGATAAATAAAAAATAAAGTAAGCATGCCTCATTTTTCCTGGCACCAGAAAAAGAGCATATTAGCTGCCTTTGAGCAACAATTAGGAAGCAGAACATTTCTCTGGGCATTGCTAAAGAAGTAGATCATCCCTTGGAGCAGAAGCCATAATAGGTTTTGAATCATTATAAGCACAACACATTCAAGCAACAGTGATTTGCACTGAAAATAATCTAAGGAAGACGGTGAAAGCAGCATTTATGTAAATAAACTAACCTTAGCATTTTGATGCATTTGTATTGCACAAGGGTTTTGTTTTTCTACACCGAAAGAACCTCATATAAGAGAAAGAAATTAAGAACAAAAAGGATTAAAGGGCTTCAAGTATTTTAATATTTCACTTTCATTTGGTGGACAACTATTTTCCACAATCTGATACTAGATGCAAATAGTTGCAGCCAAATTCAATTCTGTGTTTACCCATGCAATTTCAGGTTGATATCAAATTGTCAGATTTATTCAAACCCAATGAAAATTGCACGTCAGTCACAATGTCTGTAGCAGAACCAGAGCTGAATCAAAACAGAGAAATAGCTCTGAGAAACTGTCACTCAGAAAAAAGGTAGTTTTGAAGCTGTTACTCCTGCAAGACCCTAACACTGTCCCTTGCCACCTGTACCTCTGCAGCCATTAAAAAAAAAAAAAAAAAAATTTAAAAAGTAAGTAAAATAAGAACAAATTAAAAAATAATGTCTTTTGGGGAAAACAGCATAGATGTGCAGCTCTGCAAGGCAGAGAGCTCAGAGGGTTTTAACTAACTGCGCTTCTGTATCGCAAGACACCAACAAAACACTTATTTCCAGGACTACGTAGTTAATGCAGCTCAGTTTTAAAGTCTGTTTGTCCAATTCAACGAGAGGAACTGATTTCAGTTAAACTGCTATTCCCTACGGGATATTTTGTTTGGGTTTACACTCATTTTACTTAAACTATTTTATTTTTGCCTACAGGAAGAGCACTTGGGTTTAAAAATACAGTTGCAGGAAACAAACAAAACCGCCCCGCGATGCCAATTGTACCAACAAGAAGCTGAATTCCTCACATGGCGGTACCCTCTAGAGTATCTCGCTTCTCTCATTGCTAGAAAAGTAATGCCAGGTTAGCAATCAATAGCTTTACCAGTAAAGCTGCAAACATGGTCCTTCTGGATAGTTGTCCCTGTCCCCGTCTACCCAAGGCAACCCTGACGGGGCTTTTTTAGGCAGGTGGATTTATGAGGAGTGCACACCACATACATCTTCATTGACTGGCCTCACAGCCTCAGCACCGTTGACCTCTGAAAGCTTCAGCACAAATTAAGGTGTCCAGGCAAGTTTTGAATAATTTGTTTCACAATGTCAAGAGTCCTTGATCGAGGTAGGAAAAAACAGTGCCAAGCAAGGCCAAGTCCTCACACAACTCTTACTTAACGTCCTTTACGCTGCGGGGTTTCTGATGGGTTGAGAGCCTGTGATGGATGAACCTGCAGTCGCTGCTTTATCAATGGCAGAGTTTCCAGCCTTCACTCAAGGGATACTCGGCTAACTCAAAGGTCACCGACACGCTGGCCCCCTGCCCTGGGTTTTACTGGGGAGGGACCATAGCCCATCAGATCACAGCACTTCAGCCTGAGCCTCTGAGGAAAAGCGACAGGGGCAGCTGTCTTGCTGGAAAACATCCCCAGGAGGCGGCGCATTCCGGCGGAGACGTGCCAGGGAGTTGTTGCAATGATTGGCAGCAAGGCACGGGGAGGACAGCAAAAGCCTAGGCAGTTTATGGGAGAATAAAGCAATGTGTCAGAAGTGAAAAACCTATCCAACACAAGTAAAGGTGTGCTGGGCATTACTGTTCTCCTGCATGTCTTACTTGAAACATTGCAGATGCTGCCTTTACAAACTCGCCCATATTAAGTGGCAAGACGAGCAGCCATGGAGCACCGCTCAGCAGCACTCCCTCTGCCTCAGCGACCCTGCTTTGGGACTGCGGCACTTCCCTTAGCCAACAGCCATTTTCTGTGGCCGACTAAAACATGGGTGATGGACCAACAAGACAGTTACAGGGACATAGTTGAAGTAAATCTTCAGTCTTTACCCAAGGCATGGGTGACCAAAGCAAAAGAGCATTTGCTCTGGCACAAGACACACGATGATGCCGTCAAACCCAGGAGCAACCCCATCCTGGCACTGCACCACACAGAGATGTCAGAGGGCTTAGCAAGCTCCAGGAGCCACATCTCAGATGCCTGCAGCTGCTCAAGGTGATGCAAACTTAGACTCCTCTCATGCCATGGAAGCCACAAAATCTCTTGTCAAAGCCATAGCACCACATCACAAGGATATTCTTACATTGGCTACCACAAAAAGAAAGGGGCATGTCATAGCTGTTCTGAAAAGCTGGTGGTGAGCAGAGGACCAACACACAAGAGCAATTCTGCAGCCACAGCAATACTGCAGGCCTGCCTACACTGCAAAGTGAGATAGGACTTCACTCAGGTGAGTGAGAGCAGGCTTCAGAAGCCATGGCTGCAGTCAACATGTTTCTACCCCACCACGGCATGGGGCTCACTCTTGCTATTTTATGATTTTGCTGTGTGTAATTTTCTTTTAGACACGGTTTGCAAATCTGAGGCAACTATATTTTATAAAGTAGAGTTCTCTCCTATCTGCATAATAAATATTAAAACATACTCACTGCAGTTTTAGGCAGGGAATGTTTATGGAAGAACATCATGCAGATGTGGTGAAAGGCTAATAAAGTGATGCTAATTATCTAATCAATCTTTCTTAACCTTTGTCTTAGACACTACACAGTGCTTATGCTAAGCTTAGATCCATTTTTCAGGGTCTAAATAATGTTGTAATCATAGCTGTAATGTGTGGGTTCATTGGAAACTTCTCTTTAACTGCAGCATTGTCAGTTTACACAGAAATCTGTCTATAAGCCATCTGTTGCAGAAACTGGTCATTATCAATTTCATCAATCTGTTCCCAAATATTGCAGATGCCAGCCACTAGGAACCATCTGTTAGTGTCAAAAAAGTAACAATTCAATAAGCAGACTATTTGGGGAGGAGGTGGGGAAATATGCTGCAATATTTGGCACAAAAGGCAAACTCACTAATTGTTGCAGTTTTACTACTGACCTACAACGTCTTTCGGAGTGATGCCAAGCTCATTGATTAACCATCAGTGGGAGGGAGATTTCCAGAAGACAGTAATAACCATCAGCAGTAATGAAACTGGAGAACTGACACCTACTCCTGGTGTAACATATTATCCGACAGTGTCCAGGCTGGTGCCAGCAGTGACTTTCCCAAAGTCACCAGTGCAGTTTGAGCAGCTTTGAATGATTACCTCCAGCAGTAGTTTAAATAAAGACAGCATGTATAAATGGGCTGAGATTGCCTGTTTTCACGGATTTGTTCAGTCTTGTGAAATAAAACAAATCCCACATCTCTCTCCCCAATGTCCATCCCTCACTGCAACACTCACAATTGCTGGCAACATCTGGACACCCAAAACTCAGAACCCCTCGAGCCCTTCGCAGTGATCTGGCAAGGCACGTGGCTCCTGCAGAGGCAGCATCTCTTTACAACCCCACTAGAAAAAGCTTGGCCAGACCCTGCTGAGCAGCAGGCTGGGGGCTGACCTGGGGGCTGTGGGGGTCAGAACCCATGGTAGGGCCAGGACCTGGGTGTTGTCTTCTCAGAGGTGACAGTAGTAGAAGAGATAAATGGCGTGTTCAGGTCGAAAACCTTTTTGTCCCTCATTTTATCGTTTATATATCTGCAAGCTGACACATTAACCATCCAACTCAGAATCTTAGATATTAACCATCATTATAATAGCCGTTTGACTGTCACCAAACTGCTCATGTCTTATATACCCGTTACGTCCACAAGGTTGGCTGGTTCCTAAGATGGCTCTGCTGAAGCCGCTGCAGTTGCCTGCATGCCATGCCACCTGCGGGTGCAGAATCACAGGAACTGAAAAGTTTTGTGCAAAGCCAAGCACAAGCTGAAAAGTAAGAAAATCAAAGATGCAGCAGACATGGCAATACGTAACTGCCGGCCAGAACTCATGACCCTTGCTAACAATTACATTTTCCCTTTGCTTTCCTTGTCCACAGAGAACGCTGCTTTGACAAATACCTGCCAGATAAACATGTAACGCTGGAATAATAAAGCACAGAAGCTCAGTGTTAATGAACTACCCTTGCAGCCAGAGCAAAAAAAACATTTGTTTCCAGACACAGCTTTCTCAAGAAAGAAAAATCCCAATTCAGGTTCAGTTTGTAGGAGGACATGCATTCAGAAAGTGCTTCCATTTGCAGTTTCTAATGGACACTTTTATTTGGGTCAGACGCATAACTGTATAAGCACTCATTCTCTGGGAAAGCTGCTTTGTCCATACAGTCAGCCTTGGGAGGCTTTCACCTCAGCAATTTAGGTTAAATCTTTATCTGTCTCAATCTCATTTAAAAATGCAATAAAAAAGACCAAGCCATTTTCTTCAGCCAAAATAGAAAGACAGTATCTGCAAAACTGCCCTACCATCTAATCACCATCCTCAGGCCTTGCAATTCCTTAGATATATTCTGGTAAAGAAACTGTATCACAAGAAACCACACAGCTCCCCTCGCAACAACCCCAGTCGAGTAAAGCACCAATGCATCTTACACACTTTGCTGGACTAACGCTTGTTCTCATGCCTATATGTTCATACACACGTGTATGTATACGCATATACATATATACAGATACGCACACACACACATGAGAGAGCATGTGAAAGTACTACATTAACTATTGCTTATCCTGACAAGCTGCAACAGCTCTTCCCATCTGACCTTCCAACCTTCAGAGACATTTCCTTTGGGTACATGTTCCCTATAAATCACAGCTGGAAGGAGCCGAGCTGGGGCTGACAAATGCACAGGACGGGAGCGAGTGTTCTTCACCAAGGAAGGAGCATGGAGGTAGACCAAGATGAACAAGGGATTAGGTTCAGATGTTATGGCTCCAAAAACCCTAATTAAATGTTCATGGATGCTGTTGGGGGACAAAGAAATGTAAACGCCACACTGAGGAGGTGAGCATTGGGGTAGGCGGCAGGAGAAGCTGATATTTGTAAATATTTCACAGGAATTGAAATAGCTGAGCAGTTTGTTGGTAGAAGAAATGGAAAAAAAATTAAAAGCTCAATATTCATAACGCTGTGCAGCAAAAGCCATACCTGTGTGGGATTATTACAAATGGATTTGGCTCTGCTTAGGTTTTTCAATTTGGTGTTTATAATAAAGGGTAGCTAAACTCTCTTACTCACAGCTGAACATCGGCATGCAGACCTGCAAGGATAACTGACCTTTTTGAATGTTAATTATCTTTAAAAGGCCTGTTTGCCCAGAATTCTCTGAACCAGCTGTAACCAGCCACCAGTGTCACTGAGGAGAAATGATGGACGTCATGAGGAGTCATTTGATATCCATTAAAGGGGAGGAAAGTCATTAAAATATATTGGGCCCAGGGACCTTATGAAACAAAGAGAAGGTAATTACTTTAGGCTCAGATTTACCTGCCTGGACTGATCAATAAAAAGACACCCTGAAAAGGAAAGAGGGAGTAGAAAGAACACATTTGGACATGTCTGCAAGGAACATGTCACCAGGGCAGAAGAAAATGTCAGCCTGCCCGCCCGAGCGCTGCGCACCCAGCTGCATCCCTGCCAGGGGAGAAGGGTTTCCCGGGGGAGCAGGAGCCAAAATCCACTTTTTTAGAGGAATCAAGGGTCGGAAAGACTGCATCAGGACAATGTCAACCCGCTCCTGGCTTTGGCTAGTTGTGTGTCCTTGGGAATATCGCTTAGGACATGGCCAGGTTGCATTAACTAAGCAGAGGCACCTAATTAGGTGCCCTTGTTTTGCTGTTGCTGCATATGGATATCAGCTCTCCTCGCAGGGGCTGAGCTGTGGGTACTAGAGCATTTCTGAAGCTTAAAGCACGTCCTCAGTGGCTCAGCGGCTGTGTGGAAGCAACCAAGCTGCTTTTTCAGCATGGCAGTAAAGATTAGCTTTGCAAAATTTCCCGGGATTATGCAACATCTTCTGGGACTCTCCATGGCCAGGCGCTCAGAGGCAGCAGGATTCAAGCCCTCACAAAAGTTTGCTGGCTTTTTAACACCCTGGTAGGCACCAAGCTCCTAGCAAAACCTGATCCCACCTAATCTCTTTTAAAATGTAATGCCAATTTACTTCTTCACCAGGGTATGTGCAAATTAGCTCAGCTATAGAAAATGAGCAAGGAAGGCTCAGGCACAGAATTGCCATGGGCATCTCATGCCACAGAAGTGATGCTGTCCTACCTCTGCTAAAATCAGTGGGCATTTAGGCACCTCTTTCTCCAAAAGCAAAGTTGCTGATTTTATGCACTGTGCAAATCTTTCGGATTTTTGCAAAACGAAGTATCCTCCAAGCCACTCCACAGAACTCCATGTATCTTCCAAAATGAGACATGCGAAAAAACCCACTAGTTAATTTCGCATCATTATTCATTCTAATTAAAATCTTTGTCAAGGGAATCTATTGCCTTTTTTCTATTTTCTGCTCAGATGTTGCAGTCCTTGACATTATGCTGTGGTCTATGAAGACACAGAATATTAATGCCTCCCATTCTAGAAAAATATATTGAGTCTGCTCTACTATTTTGACCTTTCCAGTACATTGTATTTTGATTAACTGGCCACCTTGCTTCTGCCCCACAGGTCTGCAAGGCTATAGAGGGACAAAGAGGTGGAAAAGCTACCAAATCACAACTCTAATCACTGGGAAGGTTAAAGGAGTGTGATAAAACATGGTATCTCACAGGTTGGCTGAGGCACAACCGCATGTGTAGGAAACAGTGAAAAACAGAACCGAAAGGCCCCACCGTAGTCACAAGCATATTTTCCATCCTGCTATTCTGTATTACTTTCTCTCGATAGCCCCTGCAAGTGCTGGCTTTCCCGAGAGCCAATTAATTCAAGTCACAAATATCTGCCCTGAATTCTTGCAGGTAATTAGCACCACAGGTTATCAACAGGAAGCTGGTACCCACAGGCACTTCAGATAATTGTGTTTCAATATTGGCACATTTCTGCTTACGACAAAAGGTCACTTCAGTTTCTCTCCTCCATTTTCTCGCTCTCTTTTACTAAATGAATGAAAAATTGTTATTATTATTTTGAATGTTCTAAACAGTTGGCAAAGGGTTTGGGCATTACAGGATGGACATGAGTGATGTGGGCACTTTAGGAGGTTGCAAAATTATCATTTTCTAATCCTTGGTTTCAGATATAACCCTCCCCAGCACACCAGCTAATGAAAAAAAAAGCCCAAAGCCTAGTTAAATACTCAGGCACCTGAATTAATTTCAAAGAAAAGCAATGGAAAGAATACATAATTATAATGTAGCAAAACTGTTGGTCACTTTAACCGGCATCTGCAATTTGGGTAAAGCTGTGTTTAGTACTGCACAGATTTGGATAACTCTCTAACTGTCACAAGAAGTTGTAAAGGGTAACCATTCATTTAATTATATGATGAATAGCTTCCACAAACAGACTAAGTATTATACATGAAGGACCATGTAATTACTTTGTAAATATAGGATTATATCTGTCCTTGAAACAAGAAAACAAGTTAAATCAGCCTTGCAAAATTGTAGTCCCCACTCACAGTAAGTGAGTAATTCTATTGCAAAAATAAATTACAAATCATCATCTTCTTTACAGAATGGCCACAGTAAAAGGACAGCTGTGATGGTTTTGTGACAGGGCCAGTCAATTTCAAGGCAAGGTTGTATTAAGTGTTAAATTTCCGTAACGACAAAACCTTATCTGCAAGAAGTATTTGAGAGCATACAGTAACTTTGTAGTCGCCTTGGACTGCTGAATAAACCATGTACTGAAAAAGAAGAAGTCAGCATTCGTGCCCTGCTAATTTGAAGTTATGAATCAGAAGCACCACCGCTGGTTAAAGTTCGGGGGTGGAGGGGGTAAACCATGGCTCTACAGCTCTTAATTTACACCACTGTGTACACTTCTGGTACCTCTCCTGCCTCTTTCGAGACATACAGCCATGCTATGTAGCCTAGCATTTTCTGCAGGAGCTCAGTCACAGTCATTTGATTCTTCTCAGCCCAATCTCTGCTTATTGACATAGATATATCTATTATGTCA
This sequence comes from Ibycter americanus, assembly GCA_035590275.1. NCBI lineage: Eukaryota > Metazoa > Chordata > Aves > Falconiformes > Falconidae > Ibycter > Ibycter americanus. Next base: position 60,678,994 of record JAVJGI010000064.1, on the reverse strand, counting down.
GTGTATACAAGTGTAGCAAGGCGAAAGCCAAAATTATCCCCATACAGAGAGGTCTGCACGCACAATCCTGTAATACTGGTCTTAGAAGTACCAAAATGAATCAAATGAATCTTGCAACTTCGCTTTCCAAATTACTTAAAGACAAGATCTCATATGGAGTGCATTAACAACAGGAGTGCTTTGAGTTACTCCCTTTCTATCATCACTGCATTATTATACTTAGGGGTTTTTTTTATTGTATCATTAAAGTTAATGAAATCTTATAGACACAGAACTGGTGGGTGGTGCAACAGGGAACATTAAAATCGTACTCTCATTTCAATCACAAAACCAGAAAGCCAACCACTTAACCACTAAAGCAGAGAGCTTGCTTAAAGAAACATCATGGCCCTTTAAAAAAAAAAAAAAACAAAATAAAAACAAAAAAAGGAAAAACAATGACACCACCTCAGTAAAAGAAAGTGTAGCCATAGTGCAATTCCCAGTTGCCTTCAAGAAATCAATACTCACTTCATACGGTACAAAACTTTTCCTTTAACCTTTATTCAAGGTACAACAGTACAATCAATCCAGAGTTTCAGCCCCGGTGACCTTCCCCAGTGGCATGTACAGCCCCACGTGCAGCAAGCTCAGCCAGCCCTTTGCAGATCCAGCCCCTAATTGAAGCCGACTCTGCAAGTGTCCCCGGTTCTCCCTCCAGACGAGCAGTCTGTCACACGCTCGCCTCTTGCCCATATGCTCCACTGAAGCTGCCTGGTGACTTTGGAAGGTGGCCACGCGTGAGCAGCCGGCTCCAGCTCGCCCATCCTGCAGCACTCTGCTTGTCATCGGGGCACAACACACCCAACAACGGGATGACCGTGAAAAAAGGATAAAAGCTTAATGTTCGCAGCCACCCAAGAAACTCACTGCTTCCATAAAAAAAGCAACAGACACTCACAACCCAGTAGATTTTTTTTTTCTTTCCTTTTTTTTCCCTCCAAACTTGCTGTTCTAAAAGAGTCATTGGGAAGTTTTATGCACTATCACCTCCCACTGTAAAAAAGCAGTCGAGTACTTTGCTCCTAAAGGAATGAAGAAAAATAACAGGACAGAAGGTCACCTTGGTTCACCTATTTTGAATAAAGTTTGTTTTGTTAAACCAAATTCTTTTCCTTTTATTTTAATGCAGTCACTGAGTCACTTAACATTTTATGTACAAAACCTAAATGCTTCTCACTGCAGTCAACTGCCAAAGCAGAGTGAACACCATTCCCAACCTGACTCACATCTAAAATCTCCAGCAGGAATCCTACGAAGCAATGCCATCCGCACCTCTTTGTGGTTCATGCCTTTGCTGCATCGCTGGATAAGAGCATGTGTACCACGAAATTATTCTCCCCTTTAACATCAAGTTTCAAGTAACTGATCTAGGAATCTCGCCTCCTTGGCTTAAACACAGTCAAAACTGACTCCTGTCCGAGCGCGAGAGCCACTGTTGCTTAAGCATGACTCTTAAAAGTCTCAGCCTACTAATCTCAAAGCTCATAATCCCATAAAGTTCGTAATTTCATGCAACCCTTGATGGTGTAACTCGGCACAACGGGCACCCCACACACAGGGGGTGTGCAAGTGCACGTCTCTAAACACAGGCTAAGCCGATGCTCGCTACAAACACCCAGATTTGCAGTTTCTTGTAAAAAGCAGAGTCAAACAACAAAATTCATCTCTGAAGCCCCATACCCATCATGGGTTGTTCCTAGTTACAGAGGGGGTGATGCTCTCTGTTCATACTGACAGCTTACAAGTGACTCAGTGGATGGTAACAATCTAAATGTCCATGTGCCTGGAAACTTCATTTGGGTTGGCTTTTTGACCAATAATGCCTATTTTCAGTATATTTACTTTCACCTCTATCCCTGAGCATCTTCAGGACACTGTTGTGCAAGTGTGCAGTGGTCTCCTGAAGATGCTGAAGCGACAGATATGTGTATGCGCACACACCATTGCATGATCTTCTACTACCCAGATCTGGAAAAGGAGGAGGAGTTTGCGTGGGAGCTTCATTTCTTTCTGCCTCCTGAAATGTGTCCGAATGGATGTGCCAGTGATGGTTGCCTTAGAAACCAGCAGAAGTTATCTTGCCTGGCCAGGGCAGTGCCTCATGCTGCCAAGAGCAGGGAGGCAGAAAGGCAGGTACAAATGTTCACACCAGAAAAGTACAAGGTTTTTCTGCTCTGCATAAAGCAAGAATGCTGTGAAGTGACAGCACTAGCAGAGCCCAGTCTCCACTGGCCCCTCTCCAGGGTCCGGCCATCCCAGGAGGAACTTTGTCCCTCTCCAGGCAGAGGGGAGATACGTTTTCACTAAGCAAACCCCCAGATCTGGTCACAGCTTCTGGACCTCATCTGCTTCATAGATGGGAGCAGTGGGACAAAACCTGCCCTGCCCCGCAGTGCTGCTGTCTTGCCAGCTCTTCCATGCCTCGTTTGCTCAGCCTGCCAGCACCACTGCTCACCAGTACATTAACACAGCGTCTCCGCACTGCCAGTGGCAGTGCAGTTGCTTGCAGAGGAGGAAAGGGTGTACTTTATCCCTCCATTGCTAATAGTGGATCTGTTCTCACAAAATGCATAGTTTCTTCGGTTTCCTGCATCACTTGGCAGGAGAGGTTTTTTGACATGGGTCCTGCTCTCCATCACCTCAACATTGTTGCTGTGAAGCCTTTCTATGAGGTGCCTGAGCCAATGGCAGCTGGCACCTTTGGAAGCAGCCAGCTCCCTGAATTTCAGCTTTGCCATCCCAGCCTAATACTGGCAGCAGGAGAGACATGCTGCCTACCCTCACCTTGCCGAGAAAGCCAATATCCCTGCCAAGAGGGTCACCAGCAGCAGGGCAGCAAAAGAAGGACCCAAGTATTTCATCATGCTGATGAATACATATTTTTTATACCAGTTTTTTTTTCCTTAACCAATAAGAAAATCATGTAATTGAATTAAGCAAGTTTCCTTCCATTTTTGTATGTAAATACAAATGATAAGTAACAGCTACAGATAGCTATCTAGATGTTTATACTAAGTGATCTACATATGAAAAGGCTACTACTATGATCATTTGTATTTTAATTATCAGACAGTTCTGTTAATTTCAGGCTCTGGTAGAAACACACAAAAATCCATGTTTGATAAATGGAAAAAGGCATTAATGGGTCAAGGAGGATTATATTTTTGCACTTCTGCAAACTGTGTGAGCAAAAGAAGCAAAAGCTGTTGGAAGCTATTTAAAGAAACATATTTTACAATATCCCTTTAAACAGGTTTAAAATTTACATATATTTATGCCAAAACTTTCCCAAGATATTTGAAATTATATTCATGATTTTGGGGGGAAGAGGGAGAGGGGGGCAGGAAGGGGTAAGAAAATATACAAATATTTGAAAGCCAACTTTAGAATGCATTTAAATCCTTTTCAAATGCAGTCTAAAGGTCTGCAGTCTGTGCAATCATTGCCTTCAGTGCCATTTTTGTCAGTTCAGTGCAGTATTCAAAATCCATTTAATGCTACAAAAAGGAGCAGCCTTTTTCATGAATTCTGATTTATTTAATATTAAATCCGAGTCTAATATGGTACAGAAGCAGCAAAAATTGTGCTCGAAGCAACAACCAAACTTACTTTCCACTTTGACAGGTGCACAAGCAGTTATTACATTTCTGTAGAGCACCTTCCAAACTGTGTGTAGCTGAGTTTCTTTATTAAGAAATGCAATTTCACTTGAGTGCTGCAACAGCAAAATATGGCATGTTAGGTCATGGCTAACAATGGGGACGTGACTGTGAACACAGATACAACTAACTTTTTCAATTTTTCTAAGTGCCTCAGTAATAAAAATGGAAAACTAGTCCAAAATTAGAGTTGCTTCCAAATCTTGGCCAGCACTGAGCAACGCCAGCAGCCGCAGCCCATGTGGGCAGCGTGCCCACTGCTGCCCGAGCCCAGCGCCTGCCCATCGGACACGGGCAACGGCAGTAACTGAGCACCCTCCCCTCCAGCACCAGTAAGAGCAGGGCACACAAGGCTCTCCCTGTCCCCTTTTTACGAAGGTTTACAAGGGGCCAGGGGCACTATCAGAGCCCAGTTTACTATTTTTAGGGAAGGCAGCAGCTACAGCTTCTTCCGACACGTGCAAAAGCTTGGGTGTGGTTTTTAGAATCATAGAATCATTCAGGCTGGAAAAGACCTTTAAAACCATTGAGTCCAACTGCAAACCTAATGCTGCCAAGTCCACCAACTTCTGCACCCAAGACAAGAGAATTCATGGGTTGAGAGTCCAGCAGCATGAATGAAAGCAGCAGTTAAGGGATGCCAAAATGTAGTAAGTGGCAAAGAGCTTCTTATGGAATCATACATTCATTTAGGTTGGAAAAAACCTTTAAGGTCGTCGAGTCCAGCGGTTAACCCAACACTGCCAAGTCCCACTAAACCACGTCCCTAAGCACTGCATCAGCAGCTTTTAAATACGTCCAAGGATGGTGACTCCACCACCTCCCTGGGCGGCCTGTTCCAGTGCTTGACCACCCTTTCCGTGAAGAAATTTTTCCTAATATCCATCTAAATCTCCCTGGCACAACCTGAGGCTGTTTCCTCTTGTCCTGTCACTTGTTACCTGGGAGAAGGGACCAACCCCCCCCTGCCTACACCCCCCTGCCAGGCAGCTGTAGGGAGCGAGAAGGTCCCCCTGAGCCTCCTTTTCTGCAGGCTGAGCACCCCCAGTGTCCCCAGCTGCCCCCCATCAGCCTGGTGCCCCAGCCCCTTCCCTGGACACACTCCAGCCCCATACAACCGGCCTCAGCCCCTGGGCCCGGCCTGCCCAGCCCCCCTGCAGAGCCCCCTGCCCCCCGGCACGGCAACGCTCCCCCAGCTGGGTGTCATCTCAGACTGACTGAGGGGGCACTCGATCCCCTCGTCCCGATCACCGATAAGGACATTAACCAGGACCGGCCCCAGCACGGAGCCCTGGGGACACCCCGTGTGCCCGGCGCCAGCGGGATGTGACTCCATCCACCGCCGCTCTCTGGGCTCGGCCAGCCCGGCGCAGAGCCCCCCCGGCCCAGCCAGGCCCAGCCAGGCTCTCCAGGAGATGCTGTGGGAGATGGTGTCCAAGGCTTTACTGAGGCCCAGGCAGACACTGGCCTTTCCCTCATCCACTAAGCAGGTCACCTGGTCACAGGCGATCAGTTGTCACGCAGGACCTGCCTTCCATAACCCCGCGCTGGCTGGGCCTGATCCCCGGCTGTCCCGCACGTGCCACGTGATGGCGATCAGGGTGATCGGCTCCATAACCTCCCCCAGCACCCGGCCAGGCTGACAGGGCTGTGGTTCCCGGATCCTCCTTCCTGCCCTCCTTGCAGGCGGGCGTCACACCGGCTGACCCCCAGGCTGCTGGGGCCCCCCCAGTTTGCCAGGGCTGTTGATCGATGATGGACAGTGGCTCGGTGAGCACTTCCACCAGCTCCCTCAGCACCTGGGGTGGATCCCATCCGGCCCCACAGGCCTGCGTGTGTCTGAGTGGTGCAGCAGGTCGCTGGCCATTTCCCCTCGGATTACAGGGGCTTCATTCTGCTCCCCCTCCCTGCCTTCCAGCTCAGGGGGCTGGGGACCCAGAGAACAACTGGTCTTGCTATTAAAGACCGAGGCAAAGGCGGCATTATCCCTCTGCATGTAATAAAGGATATAGATTTACCTTAGCTGTCCTTTTGTTCATATATATATATGTACATAGTATGTATATATATAAAAAATGCTTCTTTGTATGTGACTTTCTCATAAATGAACGGAAATTGTTTCTGTTTCCAGCTTTAATGGCAAAAGAAATCCACTGCTGATGTCTTCCTCCTAAAGTATCCCTGCAGTTTGTACAAATGAGTTTCTGCAGACACAGACGTGACCTCCTGAAGACATATGCAACTTCCCAAGGACCCACTACTGTAGCAGTGGCATGTGCCAGCTCAGATCTGCTCTGATCCTGCCTCAGTTATCAGTCAGAAGGATATACAACTGCAATGAAAAAATCCTGACCCATGAGCACCTCCAAGTCCTTGTGAAAATCGTGTCCTCTTCACAGCCTGCAAGGTTTTGAGGTCAGCAGACACCACTGCCACTCTGCTGAGCTCTGCAAACCACTCTGACCCAAAACTGTGCCAGGGGAAGATGACCCAGATTCTGAGAGAATTAGTAACATCTACCCAGCTCATAATGTGCAAATATGCTTGTGTCCACATATTGGGCACGGACTGTCTGTCTTCAGGTATAGCCAGACACATACACCACATTGCTTACTGTTTTTCAAGTTTGAGCCATGTTGTACATACGCACTTTAGCTTTTTTTGTTTTCCCAGTCACAAGAGAATTCACTTCACTGACTTCCCTTGGCAGCATATGGTGCTGCCAGACAGAGGAGGGACCTGCACAGAATTGTAACGGCTTTGTTGCTTTCCTCCATGCCCCACTGACATGAAACACAACCTGGTAACATCATTAGCTGTTTCCTTGTGAATGTAGTGATACCCTGACAGTGTTAAAAAAAAAAAAACCACAACAAAAGCAAACACCAACCCCGCAAAAAACAACCCCACAACCCAGAAAAATGTGTGCGCTTGTGGCGAGGGGGAATAAGTGATTGTGACACAGTCTGAAACATAAACATAACATCTGGAAGCACTCTTTATCAGACAGATGGCTGGAGAGCTGTAAGCCCATGGGCCTCTCAAAAGGTTCAAGGCCAAGAGGATAAAGTGCTACATCACAGCAGTTTTCCATTATGTCAGTTTTTCTAAATGCCTCTTCCTTCTCCCACACTCAGTTTCTCTACCTGGTGACAGAAATCAAAACCACTGGGTGACTCCATTCCTCCACAAACCAAGTACAACATTCACGGGCAGAAACATCAGCCCAAGAACAGGCTGAAGGCAGCTGGTTCCAGTCCCCTTCCAGGCTGGAAGGAGCACGAGGAGCTGGGCCTGGGTTAGCCCCAGCCGCTGCTTCTTAGTTCTTGACACTGCAGTTGTAGGATGCCTTGGCTTTGACAGAAGTCAGCTTAAGCAATTCCCCTGAACTCTCCTTTAATCCATCCTTCTCATCCCCACAGCTGACAGCATACCAGCTGATAGAGGTATGCTATTAAAAACAAACAAAAAAAGACAATGAAAATGACTTAGGTTAAAAATAATCCTTGCTCTGTCTTGGAACAGCTCTTACACCCTGTGGTTGCAATCCAGAAAAAACTACACAGCAAATAGGAGCCCTTTCACTGAAGCGGTTCTCAGGGTAGATGTGGTATATCATAAATCACCCACACAAGCCTTAGGCTGGAACCAGAGGCAATACTAAGATATGGAAATTGTTCTAATAGTAACCAAAAATATCTCTTCGTCTGCCCTGAGGACACATTTCAAGCCCACCAGCTTTCCTCCAGAAACAAGAAACAAGGGAAAACAAGTGACCAAGCAGCAGTCTAAGACTTGTTTTCACTAATCAACACTGTTGTTATCCTCATCAATAGCTACTGGAATCTCAGCACAAATTGCATTATGAGGCACACAAACATTGCTGATTTCAAGCTGTTTTCAGTTACTTGCTATAGTGGTAAAGTAATTTTGAAGAAATCTAAGTTAGGAAGCTACAGCTCTTGGCTTTAGCAGCACGAATTCAAAGAGAACAAATATATAATGGTAAGCAATTGTTGATGTGATGTATCTAAAATATGTCCCTTGGTCCCTTGGTTATATAACGTGAAAGTTATATTAGCCGTTAAGTGGCACTGCATTCAGATATATGCTGCTTGTTTCAAAGTGCTTACACTGTAATTATTCCCATACACTAATTACAGTACAAATATGCAAGAAAGGAAAAGCAACATGGCAATGAAAATGAGTAGTTTTATGGAGTATGGGCATCTGTTTCTAGGGATATGAAGGTGAAAGAGTGCAATGGTTCTCCATGGTGCATCAGGGAGATTCCTGAGTAAATGAGAGCACACAGAGAAAGGCCAGAAATCCCTGTTCATGTGCTTAACAGTTCACCACATCACTCTCCCCACTATGCCCAGAATGAATCCTGGATACAGTTTTATCTAGCTACCACAAAATAGTTTGTAAGAGGCAGCACTCCAATGCATTCAGAATCTATTATGAATTTAAGTAATACTCTGACTGACTTCACAATCAAGTGGGGACATGTGACAATACAAGGGGAGAGCCAAATCACTCCTGTTGGTTGCAACAGAGGAGTAAGGCGCAACTGTACCAAGGCCCTTCATTCTCCTTTCCTGCTAGCTGATTCTCTGAGCTGGGCTAGAAATGGCTGGTCATGTAAAGAACAAAAAAATACTATCATCTTCTTGAAAAGCTATGTGAATGTTCATAAAGCATTCAAGAACTACACTTTCATTTACTTGCTTTTCAAAAGCTCTTTTGCAAAGACAGCGGAAAACACCTCTCTGCTTAAATTAACTAACATATTTATGAGTTGGCTGAGTTTGCTGCAGGAGATTAGCCTGTGTTGATGCTGGAACTCCAGAACAGTACATCTTACATCTATGCTGACCTTGCTACAGAACTGCACATCACCCAAATGAACTGCACTGCTAAACTAACCTGAAAAAGCTGGTGGCAGCACAGAAAGATCCCATTAGGGACTTGCAATTCTCAACCAAATTTAATTAGCTTAATAGAATATTTGTGCTCTGCGCAGAGGGCTCCAAGTGATGCTTAGAAACTCAGTAACTGTAATGCCCACTACATCGTATGCTTTCCTCCTGGGATCTCAGTACACACATGCCCAGGTTTCCCTATGCTGCTCTTCCTTGTACGCAAACATTTCATTCAAGCCTAGGTTCGTCATGCTTTCAGAAGACAGCGACTATTTACATACACAAATGAAAGAGGCATTAATTAAAACATTGACTTTTATTTGCATAATTAGTGCTAAAAATATTTTTATGGGTTAATTAGACTTTATGTAAATTGGATTCAGAAGATTTAATTTGGGGTTTGATAACTTGACTCTTATAGTTCCGCAGTTGCAAATACACTCAGAGTTACATGCTGCTCTAAACCTATGTCCTCCCTTTCGTACCGCTTTGTTTTTTACTTCTGGCAGGCTCAAAGGATCTATTTTTCCTTTCGTTTTACCCCAACTGAGGTGGGGTGACCCTGGCTGGAGGCCAGGTGCCCACCACAGCCGCTCTGTCACTCCCCTCCTCAGCTGGGCCGGGGAGAGAAAATCCAATGAAAGGCTCGTGGATGGAGATGAGGACAGGGAGAGATCCCT
>JAVJGI010000064.1:60623470-60669588 GCA_035590275.1 Ibycter americanus | reverse complement strand
GGTGGGAACCGGCACCAGGGACCGGGCAGCGGGACTGGCAGCGGGCTCGGGGACTGGGACCGGGCTCGGGATCGCGGATGGGACCGGGCTCGGGCTCGGGCCCGGGCGGGGGGCGAGGCCCCCGCGGCAGCTGGTTGCCATGTGGGCGCCCGGCCTGGCTATTGAAAAGCTCCGTCCCCTGCGTGGGGCTGGGCCTTGGCACCGCGTCCGCCACAGCTGCTGCCGGCCCTCAGCGCCCCGCTCCTCGCCAGGCCGCTCCTCGCCAGGCCATTGTGTGCGACAGTGCTCGCTCCTAAATCTTCAGCGGCGAGGCGGGGCGGGGAGGACAAAGCGGGGGGTTGATGCCGCTTTCCTCCCAAAATGAAGTTTCTCATTCAGGGGGAGAACGAGGGACTGGGTCGGTACCGCTGGTGCGAGGCGTACGTGCACTGCCTGCTCTCCTCGTAGCTGTACAAAAATGGCTTGCTGCCATTTTACAAGGCCCCAGATGGAGCTCTTGGAGGAGTTTCCGCACGGGAGACGCGGATGTCCTTGAGCACACCTTGCCGGCTTGGGAGAGAGGGCCTGCTGGGGCCTTGTGCCCACCCACCCTGCCAACAAATGGAGGGATGCACCCCCTCACCGTCTCTCCTCACCTGCCTTCTTCCAGTTGCCTTCCCCGCCGGCTGCCAGTGGAAGAGGGTGGCTGCCACAGCGGGTCTTGGCTGTAGGACAGACGAGTCGTAACAGATTGACTCTGTGTTTACAATGGCAGGACTAGAGGCAGCTGGCATTCTGAATGTCATGGAAGACTCCTGCCTTGCTAACGCTCCCAGACTCGTCTGCTACTCCCACCTGAACGAAGCATCCCCTTTCTTCAGTGCCCAAAGTGTGATGCCAGCCCATAGCCTCTTCCTTGGTGTCCCTTGCTGTTCTTTCACAGCTAGAACTATGATGGGTGACAGTGGCACTGTGACATAGTATTGTTGCAACTACCAGCAGCTACTCAGCAAGGAGTTTCTCTCGGTTCCACTCATCAACCACCCTGAGCTCCAGCTCTCCTTACTTTGCTCAATATCAGCACATATTCACAGTACCTTTGTCATACACAATAGAAAGGAAGAAAATGGTTTAAAGGAGTGAAAAACAGGGGACTGGGTACAGCCTGTATAAAACATTTGGGGCTGGTCTGAGAAACATCCCTTCAAAAAGTGTTTCGGAAATAATGCAGTATGCACACGCAATGCATGTGGCCTACAAAAGCAATGTCGTGTGCCAATTCCACTAGCCAAGCTCAGGCTTTGTAATTGTGGTGTTCTCATCCATATAAATGGCCAGGCTTGGTCTGTTTTTTAAATGCAGCCAAACTCTGTGTCTCCCAAGACATCTCTCATTACGTTTCTGTGCAGTACAGGGTCAAATGCAATCTTGGCCTGACTGCTCCTGGAGTGCTAATTGTAACCTGAATGCTATTCAGACACGCAGTTTTGCCTAACAAAGACTCCCCGCTAAGTAAAGTACCCTATAGTCCCTGACTGCCCTCAACCCAAGGATATGGATACAGTACTTATTAGGCCATCTGCCATGGCTCGTCTTACACAGCTGAGGACACACTCAACTTCCCCTGTGTTCCCATCCATACACACCACCTCCCTCCCACTTCCTCCTCCTCGTTCACAGCACAGCAGAGCTCCGCTCCCTTTTTCCTTGCTGGTAGTGCTACCCACACAGTAACCCTTCCCATGTGCTGTGCAGAGCAGTGAACAGAACTGGTCCTCCAATGCTTGGCTCTTCCCACTCTGTTTTGCTATCACCCACACAAGTTTTATTTAAAAAAAGCCCAAACCAACAACCCCCAAATACCTCTGTTGACATGATGAGCTGCAAAGGCCTGTGTGGAATTTAAAGAACCCACAACATTTTCGATGGGGTTGATACAAGGCTACAAGGTGAAGGGAGCTGACCTACAAGGGCAGCTGGAAGGAGTCATCTGGGAAAACAGTGTAGGTCATTTACTATGCTTTTCTATTAACATGTTCATTTTGTCTGGTTTTTAAGGGGAGTCTCTGGATTTTATGTTTTTGAAGTAAGCCTTTGAAACACAATTGGTGAGAGTTTCTGGAGCAAGAGCTGCCTGAGTTTGCAGAGGGCCTGAACAATTTGTCCGTGGAATAGGATGCTAGCATGGAAACTGCTGTTAATGATTTTAATGCTAACATTGACTGGCTCACCTCCTGCCAAAGCACAGATTTATCATACTGAACATCTACTGGGTCCGCGAAGAGCGCCCATTTTGAAAGTGCACAGTATGTCACAAAGGTCTAGAAGGAAGCATTGCTACAAAACTCTGTGAAGGTGCACTACATAAACTACCTCACTAAAACAAGCCTTGGCTTAGATTTTGTTCCATTTGCCAGTTTAGTGATGTATTTTTTTATATATAGAATGATAAAAAGCACCTTTCCAGAGCTCTGCTGTCTTTATGATTAATATAAACAGTTCATATTTTTACATTCCTGTATTCTTACTTCATTTTGACACCCTGACTCCATAATCAATTTTAGCCACCTCAAGGGACTATTTGCAGAAGATAGTTCTGAGTGATTGAGAATATAAACAGCTAACTTGTTTATGCAGCATAGGTGATGGAGAAGGAAATATTACTTGGGAGGGGGCAGAGTGTGGGAAGGGTTATGGCTGATGCTAATCCTCTTAAACTTAGATAAGTGTTTTCACTTTGGGATAGCTATCTTCATTCTGAATGCGTCACCTCATTTGTCATTGGTGTTTATTTGTCATTGCGTGTTTATTGAATATTGAGAATGCATGTCCTAAGTTACTTCAGTTTGCTGAAATATCTCTTCAGGATGCAGTATGCCCAGCCAGCAGATGCTTGCTGTTTTCCTTCCACCTTCACATGGTCAAAAGAAAGTACAGGTTTCTCAGGTGCAACCTACTTCTCTGAAGGGGCTATCTGAACATCCTTCAGCTGCTTAGTCTCCTCTCTTTTTACAGAGTATATGACTAATCCATGCTTCAATTAACTCCTTACAGTCAGGTTACAACCACATATATGCACTTGTAATGTGTGTAATGCTATTGACTTTCTTGCATTCTCCATCAGATGGGCACAGTGACCTTGTACCAAATCCAGTCAGTGCTCATCATGCTCTTCATGCACCCGCAGACCTAGTACCTGTCCCAGCGGAGTATTAACTGTGATTTCCAGAGGGCTGACGCTGGCCTTCCAGCGGATTGCTGTAATCCACTGTGGTTGTTACTATATTGAGAAACTACACTCTACAGTACTTGAATGTGTGTGGGACAGGTCTTTGCTTTTCTTTCACTTCACCCTGGTTTCCAGCCACCATAAAGATATGCAGCTTCCCCATTATTCAAAATTAACTCATCAAGATCAGGAGCTTCTAAAAGTGAGATCAACCACCAACTGATGCTGGCAACATGGTGTGTTTTGATACCTATTTTCTGCAGGGTTGGAGCCGCTGATCTTAATGATCCCTTTTTATCTTTGTTATCTAGACAAACAGAGAAGTGCAATTTGGTTTCCAGCACACTTCAAAAACCGACAGCTGACTTTGACAAAGTGAGCTGCTGTTTTACACTCAGCCTTTATCTACCACAGGTGAACAGAATTAATTCCATTTTCAGACAGTCACTGTTTGCTTTGACATCCAAGTCATGACAATTGTGAGGATATTCCCCCTCTTCTGAACATGGAAAACAATTATTTGTTCCTGCCTTGATGTTCTCAAGGCACTGTCAACTTTATATTAATTGCCAGGCATGTTGTTCTGTAGCAGAAGTGCCAAGTGGTGCTGATATGTTATGGTGAGATTAATACTTCCAGGGTACAAGAAGTGGATGTCTGGGATTCATTTCCCAGGCTGGTAGGCAGAGATAAGTTAGTACAGATAATTTACTACTTCTGTTCCAAATTTTTGTAGGCAGGCTACCTCTGATTTTCTTCCAAAAATGAAATTTGTGCCAGCCAACTTTTTGAAATGTGTATGCCGTTGTAGTAATCACTTTCTTCTAGAATATCACCTATGGAAATTTTTATCAATTATGCCCCCTATCAAAAAAATGTTCAATTGCTTTGAAAATACTTTAAATAATGTTATTTTTTTAAGAGAAGGCAAACTTTTTTCCATTTTAAATCTGAAAAATGAGAGCCACTATGACAATTGCGCTTTTTAACCCAGGTTGTGAAGTCATTCATACAGCTAATGGATGCTGTGACTCAAAAAAGTGCCAAAGTCTGTAAAATCATAATTAATGTGTAGATTAGGGAGAATATTAACCTCCAATATAATGCATTTCAAAACTCACTTCTTCCAAATAAAAGCTAAATGCTGTTTAGGGTTATAGGATCGGTAGCGCAACAGCAGGATGACACAGTGACATCAGGAAATGTAAATGCTTGTTTCCCAGCAATGTGGAAGAAGCGTGATCTAAAATAAGACTGACGCACTCTGGAGCACACAGAGAACAGGCACGCTTGTCTGCCTCTCGTGTAGTCAGCCTTCTGCTCTGAACATAACCTGATTCCAGGTCGTGCATTAAGCAAAGCAGTTCATTCTCTTCTGGTATTCAAAACAGCTTCTTGCATGATTGCATTTTTAATGTCAAGTGGCTGGGGAAGGTTCTGTGTTATTGTGCAAAGAAAGTATTAGATCTAAGAGCTATGATATATATTATTAAGTCGGAGGATTCAAAATTACATCCCACGATGATCTGCTCAATGGTTCCTGGTAGCTGGTGAAAAGCTTGGTCGGTAGTCATGTAGTAATAAGTCATATTTCTTATTTTTAGTTATTAAATCCCATTGCTTCCCCAACGTTAATTTTCTATGTAAGCAATAGCTGTAGTTGCCAGAGGGATTTTATATAATTGCAGATGGTAGGAGACATAGTTGGTAATTGCAGAAATGCAGAGGGAGATGTCCAGGAGATGATCTTCTATTAAGATGTGGCCGTTGCTATGGAATACTTTACTAACTGCTGTTCTGCATGAGAGTGCTATGATACATCATTTCAAATAAGAGGTTATTTTTAAAGCAGACCTATTTCTTATCCTGCAGAAGCAAAATCAGATCACCTCTCTGAGGAATATTAATTAAAAAAACTCCTGTGCTGGACAACAGACATTATATAGAATATAGTTCATGAAGCAGTCAAGAGAATTAGAGTCCACCATAATACCAGGCAGCAATGAAATCACGGACTTTCATATCCATCTCACAAGAGAAACCCTACTCTTTAAAATAAACAAAACTTCTCTTGCAGATACAAAGATCACCATCATAGCAAAAAAAGCTTACTAGAGGCTAATGTCCTCAGTTTGAACTGAATTTGTAAATTCACTCATATCAGAGAGACCATTATTTCTTCCGTTTATTTTGAAGTATGCTTTCTGTGCGGAGAGAGGGGTACAAAATGAAGAAATGACGTTGCTGGATGTTTGTGAGGGACACAGTATGAATTGTGCCTGCCTGTTCGTGCCAAAAATAGTGCCAGGTGCCACGGTCAGCCCGGGCTTTGCTGACAGACCCCAAGAGCGCTGGGAATGCGGTAGCTGTCCCATTGCTTTGTAAGAACAGCTTCCATCTCCTCCCCTCCAGGCAATGTTATAAGGATAGGTTAAGAAAACAGTCATGAATTATAAAGTTAGTAATGCTGGCTCAACAATTGCCAAGTCACTGCTGTTATTCTGTAGCAGTGTATCTTTAGCTCCTTGTGGAGCAGAAGTCTAAAGAAAAGCTGTATGTCAGGACAATGGAAAAAAATTAATTCAGTAATAGACATGAATGACAAGTTCTAGTGCAAGCTTTTCTCATCTTAAAAATCTACTTGTTGGGAAGTGTCTGTGCAATGACTGGAGCACGTGAAGTTTTTTGCATGGCAGGGACAGATGAAAAATTTAAAATAAGGAAGAAACAAAGCAACACTCCCTCTGCGGGAGTCACCTGTATTGCACCCCAGGCTCTTGGCAGCTGAAACCTCCTGCAGGGCTGACTACCTGTCCGGTGGGCCAGGCATCCTCTGCTGCTCCGGCTAATTCCAGGCAGGCTAACAGTGAACAGATGCTGAGGGTATGAACCATAAGCAATTATTTCTGACTGAAGTCTTGGTTTCTTGACAACTGCTCAGAACTTGTGCTTTTAAAGAGTTTACATGTGTTAATGATAAACACAATGGTTATTTTCTGGGTTTTGCTTTTTTTTTTTGTTTTTCCTAACGGGCTTTGCAATATCATTGTGATTACATGTGCTGCTTTTGGCGAGGTAACCAGCATGCAACTAACCGGGTGAACGGGTCCGTCCTTCTGTGCTTTGACAGTGCAACCCTTGTGCATAGTCCCTGGAAGAAGAAGAAACCACAATGTTTCTCCCATTACAGAGGGAGGAAAACATCACTATGCTGAACCCAAGCAAGCCTAGAGATGTGAGACAGACTTTTTTTTCTGTCATCTGAAGATTATGTCACTAGGTGCAATAAGCATAACCAGATGTCTGTATCATGCATATGCTTTTTCTGCCTTTGTTTTTTTGTTTTTTGTTTTTTGTTTTTTTTTTTAAGTGGACAAATATTCCTTGTTACATTTCTTACATAAAGCCCTACAATTCATTTTGGGTTATCTTATTTCCTTCTACTTGCTTCTTCCTAATTCATCTATAACATTTTTGTCCATAAAAAATGGCTTATGGAAAGCATTGAGGTGAATATCAGTGAGAAATATGCCAGGATATTTGTTTGGGAGTGCTTAGAGGGTCATTCTGAAGCTTATGGCTCAACCAGGCAAGCAATTAGTCTCGAGTGTCAGTTGACCTATACCACAAATTGAGCTGTGGAAGGTAAAGCATTCTCTGGGTGATAGTTGCGGTGAATACTTTCCAAACAAGTCATACAATAGAAATACTGTCACATAAACTGTTTATTGGATAATAAATGAATATGAAATATGAATATGAAACAAAATGAAAATCTAAATCTTTCTATGTACTATTTTGAGAAGAAAATAGTGTTTGGTGACTTCCTGAGTGTACTGATTATTGTGAATAACCCCCATAGCTTGGGAATATGCCTCTTAAATTAATTTTTGATTTCCCTATATGCTATGCACTGAATTCTCAGAGGTTTCTGTCTCATTAATATCATAACATTTTTCTAAGTTTTGGCCAGTTTTGAGAAAATGAGAGACGTGTAGTTTTATGCTAAATTACCCTTATCACACATGGAAGCATTTACTAGTGCACAGCATTTCTCCTGAATGCACCTCATATTCTTAAACTGCTCTGTAGATTGGTTTTCCACTGAAGTTCCTTTTTAGGTACTAAAATGGAGAAAACAAAATCCTAATTTTATTTCAATGTACAGTTTTGTAAAAACATCGGCATGCAGGAATCCCAAGAGAAGTAAATGCTAACTTTCTGCAGCCATCCCATTACCTGTGTTACCATGTGTGTGCATCATGTTCTGCATGTGTATGTACAGTTAGTGAAGTCTGTTGTTATACAATTGCTGGAAATATATCTCTGGAAACTGGATTTAGCAAACAAAGCAACATCTGGTCACTCAAACCACTATTTCAAGGCTTCTTCATGAAATAGATTCCACTTTTTGTTAGCTGAGGGAACATTTGTTGGTTCACCTTTGAGCATTTGCATTTCAGAATATTTCTGGGCTGTTGTGGCCAACGTTTTCAAACGTGATTAGTGATTTTGCAAATCAGATCTTTTAGACATGTCTTTATTAAACAGAGCTATAGAGATCATCGATCACTTTAGAAAGTCTTGCCTAGTACTTTTCTTAATGGGATGTATCATGAGATCTTAAGCCCTTTACCACTGAAAGGGGAGCATCCTTAAGCACTTTCACCATCTGTATGTGAAGACATGATGCCATTAAGGAGCTCAGCCAGCAGGTGGAGTTTAAATTGCATTTAAACAGCAGAACTTTAGATTCTGATTAAGGCTTAGCTGACTGCGCTACTGGAAATGCCTCTTACTGACAGTTCTGGAAGAGCTTTGGGTCATAAAATCTTCCATTGGTTGTCAGACCATTCACATGTAGACCACATCGCTAGTGCAAAGACAGCACATACGGTTTATTAACTTGCTTGTGTTGACTTTGGAGTAATGTGAAGGAGTGCTAAATAATTGCCACTGTGTACATTAATAATAATAATAAAAAAATCAGCTGTCAATTTTATAGAAACCTGAACAGACATGAAGGGAGAAGGAGCACTCAGATGAACTGAATTCTCAATTTAAGCTTTTTTATTTTTTGCCTCGATGGCAAAAAATAGGATTAGGATAGGATTAGGGTAGGATTTGATGGCAATGCCTCACTAGAAGCTGCATTAAGCATTGAAAGAGATGAGAGGGTCAAGAAATATCTGACAAAAATCATAATGCTGCATTGGTAGCCATGGGAGGTAGATGAGAGAAGGGTTTATTGCATCTGTCACTAAGCTTTATTATGAACCTAGAGCTGAACAACAGCCAAAGCAAGAGAAACTAGAGCTGGCCGACTGTTCTGTGCAGGATATGGCTATGGCTGGCATCTGCCTGGGAATGAAGCCAGACTCCAAGGCTTATACCTCCATCTTAGAGATGAACTGCATGGTCTGGCACCACTTTATCTTGCGCTAGGGGTTCTGCCTTAAGGTTAAAGACAAAATCTGATTTATAAATGCTGCTATGATAATCTGTTCTGTTCCGGAGGCATTTTCTGCTGTTCTCCAGAAATTGGTGTAAGTGTGTAAGACTGCAAAGAAAAACCATGATGGGATTTGCTTTGGCTAATAGAGATGTAAGCAGGAGTGGTATCTAGGGAAGTCCTTATGTCTCAGTTTACGGGTGGGGGGGGAAAGAAAAAGAAAAGGTTACAGCATGCTGTGGTGTTTTGAAGGGTGAAATCTTGCACCTTTCTGACAGGCATGCAGAACCTCATGGAGATGCAGTCTGTAAAATCTAAAGTCATACTGGACACAAAAACAGGCAGGAACATGCAAAGAGGAAAGGGAAAGTGAACCAGACAGGCAGATCAGGGCCTGCCAGGTTACCCTGACTTCCTCAGAGCTATGCAGGAGAAGAAAGGGAATTGGCAGCCTTTAAAAGCACATGATGACACAACCTGATTGCTGCAGAGACAATGCGAATTACAGGCAAAACACTGAAGAAAAATATACAGACTGAATTTCAATTGTAGAGGCTACAGAAAAACTACTCCTTTACTCTAAACCAGGTCCGTTTCCGAACTGGTGATACTAAACCTGTGACGAAGGACTCAAGGGAGAGATGCAAAGCACCACAAAAAGCATGTTCACAGCAGATGACACAGGCTGCAGAAAAACTGCTGGAGAATGCCCAGGCATTTGGAGGCACTGAAATGTCTTTCAGGTCCTTACATCTGAAAACACACTCATATACCCAAATCAGTCAGGCACCTGCTCAGAAGAATGCCTTAGAAGGGAGAAGGAAATAGCGGGAGCTATAAAATGAGCATCTCAGCACCCATAAGGGACGCAGCAGCTAGGGAGTGGCTGGACAAACTGCGCTAAACCCAAGTAACATTAAACAAAGCCCTAGCAAGATTTTACTACCAAATACCCTCAGTTCAGTGAATACATTTCACCTGGCAAAAAGGAGAATTTTCTCCATACTAAGAGCCAGAAAAGGAAAGTTGGCAACTGATGCTGGAGAAGGAGAGCTGCCGTGGCCACGGAGGCTGTCATAAATAATGCTGGGAAGCATTTCAGGAGGCAGGCCATCCCTGCCTGGGTGGTCTCAGACAGTGAGCCCTGGTTTATTCCTGCCGTCTCGCCGGCTGCAAAAATTAACAGCATTTTACTTGCCACCTTAGAAAACCTCAGTAATCTAAAGGCCTGGATGATGTGCTTTCTGCCACAGCAGAAGATTGGCTTTGCTGATCTAAGGATCTGTTCCAGTTCTGGGTCTAGTGTTTCAGTTTCACATCATCACTCTTTCATAGCTCGCCAGGAGGCAATGCTGAATCAGCAGCTCACTCCACGAAGACTTCTGAAAGAAAGCTACAAAAAGCAAAGAAAATATATGGTGTTCCACTCTTGAAACGATTTGCTATAAACTGCTTTTCCAGTCTCCCGGTGCAATGCTTCATGCCTGATGTCAGCATACTTGTGTACTTCGGTACTTACAGTCCCAACATTATTATACCTGCCAGTATGGAAAGGAGTTGCAGACATAAAGGAAGAAAAATGTGCAAAGGATGAAGGCTGCAACTACTGGCAAGCTATAAACTTCCATATATATATATATATAACTATAAGTGAGATATTCTGCCAAGATCAGGCTATTTCTTTTTTTTTAATGGAATAAACTTTTTCTCTTATTATTTTTTTCTTCAGTTTCTGAACAAAATCTAGCTGCCAGTGTATGGGGTGCGGGATCAATGGGATGCACCTGAAATCAGATGGGATCTCACTAGTAATGGGCTTCTTGGATTCCTACATATTAACAGCAACATTTCCAGCACACTGATTTTTATTTCAGACATCAAAAGAAATGAATAGGCATTAAAAAAAGGGAAGAGGGAAGGAATTCAAAGTCAAGGATGGTGATTTGCTGTATAAGATAAAAGAAGGGATGGTGAGGTGATACATGATCTTGCCTTTTGAGTTGCATCTGAACCTCAGTCAATCAGTTCTGTGATGAGCTCCATTTTACTCAGATTTGCTGTATATACTCTGTGATCTTGCCCTTTACTTCCAACATAACAGCCGCTGGCAGAGAACTTACTATTAGAGTATTGCAAAACCAGCTCTATTGTAATGTTTTTCAGTGAGAGTCAGACCAAGTTTGAGGGTTTGACATTTGTCAGGGGTCAGGAGTGTTTGGCCAGTCACCTCAAGACTGTCACAGGTACTGCTAGAAGAGGCCAGTGGCATTTTATATATGTGCCGAAAAAATGGCAAATTGCGATGAGGCTAGGGAGAGCGAGCTTTCACTTCATTAGTCAGTAAATTACAACAGATGGTTTTAAAATTACTTCATCAGCAGTGAGTTTTTGTTTTCTGCAGAGATCCATGCCATCACCTCAATCAGAAGACAAAGCAGACAGTGGATGTTTTATTATTATCGCGTCTTTACTGACTTCTAACAGTCAGAGGGAACGAGGAGGGAGGAATGTAAGACAGGGAACTGGCCGTGGGAGAGGATTATAGAAGATCATCACCTTTGGTTTCTAGGAAACTCATGGTTTTTTTTGTTAAAGGGCCCTTGTTTCTGTGCGGGAGCTCCTGCTCCTGCATCATATAGCTTGAAGTGTGCAGGAGACCTATGGTAGCATCACCGAGGGCTATTGTTTTTTTTAGGTTAGTCTCCTCAACATGTGTTCGTGAAATGTTCACCTCTTGCTGCAAAGAGCAGCGTTTGTTGCTGTCGCTGCGGCATGCATGTGTGCAGTTCCTTTGCAGATGGCTGTGCTGTAGTTGCTGTGATACAAGCACAGCTCTGCTTTGCCATGCTCCTCTCTTTAAACTCGGGAAAGAGCTCAACGGCCACGAAAAGCAGATGTTCAAAAAGCAAGAGCAGCCCCCCAGTTTCGCTATCTGACGTTAAAATGAGGAGGTTGTGATCAGTTCGCAATGTGTAAGGATTGCCATTGACTGTTTAGAAGAGGGGATTATAGCGGGAGAAGCTGATGGATATAACATTGCCATTGCAATGAGGAGGTTTAAGCTATTGAGGCTGCAAGGAGATTCATCAGAAAACAGTTTGGTGATTTTATCAATTAAAGACCTCAGTCAGATACACTTCCTGAAGATGTGTATTTTCTCATTAGGCAGTACTTGCAGTGTATTGCGTGAGGTATTTATTATTTTGCTTTATATTGTTATTTGCCAGTGCTCTAGACTGTGTAAAATATGCTGGAGTACCATGTTCTCCCTGACTCCTGGATTCCTGTTACCCAGACAGCATTAGCTGGGCTATAGCTGTTCCTCCAGAAGGCATACAAAAGATGTGGTAGTGTATTAAAACACTTAAATGTACAGCCCCAATGACCATATTTTGATTGTCAGACAAGCTAACAGCTATAAAAGCAGAGTTAACGTAATTCAACACAAATTCAGTGTTAAAATAATAAACTCGCAGGGAATGTAGCACAATGTGAAGACAACCTCTGCATGGGGAAGGGATGTAATATGATTGTGTCTAGGACTTGGTCTGTACTTCCAAGAAGAAATAAATCCTGATTGCGGCCGCAAAGCTGCCAGGGAAATGGGAACGAAGGGATGCTGGAGTGGTTTCTGCAGGGTCCAGCAATAAATAGCAAGAGGGTTAAAGAAATTATGAATAAGTACAATATTTTACTGCAAGTTTAAGGGTGCAGGAGGGGGAGAGTGGCATGACAGAAGGTCATGTCCCATGCACAACCAGCATGACAGGAGGTCCCAGGTTTGCTCAAGAGCTTAAAACAGTTGAGTCCTGCTCAGCTCTTTCTCTTTTTCTGCACGAACCCCAAATCCAGAGGCCTCAGCGCAGGAGGATTTGAGTTTCATCCATTTCATAGTCCAATTGATGCCCATATATGAAAATTATGAGGAATGCGAGCTGATGCTGTCCTCATCCAGCTGGTGAGTAACACTGGTGGGACTTCTATTTCTGGGAAGTATCAGCCTTTCCTCATGAACCCACTCAATTCTAGCCTGTGCATCTAATGTTTTCATCAGAGGTTCAGATGCAAGATGGACCTAGTGCCTTTGGCATCCCAGAGACACTCATTATGGTTTTAGGCAGCTGATAGCAGGATAATGTGTGTGCAGCAAAGATTTTCATATAGGTACCAGGAAAATACAGGGACAAAGAGATTTGTTAAAGAAGCAGATTTAATTTGAGTCTTCTCTTCATAAACCTCTCAGCAGTGCTGTCATTCGGAATGATAGTCTAAAGCAAGTCTTTCTCTGATGCCAGGAGGGAAACCAAACTGCATTTTCCTAATGAGAGAGTCATCTCTTTTGTGAATCTGTGAAGATGTGTTGCAGTTCCACCCTTTGGGAAGCAATGGTTTCAAGACACAGCCTTTCTTTTTCACTGCGGGTTGACAGCCTTGCCACACACTATTGTTTTTTTCGAATTTGGACTCGGGAAGACTCAAGTAAACCAAAATAAATCTGGAGAACAAGGACATTGTTTTTTCTTTCTTTTTTTCTTGGCTCATTCCTTCCTAGAGGCATTTATCATGTTCTGTAGAAACAGCGAGTTATAGCAGAGAGCTAGCACCGCTTCAACTTCAAACAATTAAAGGCCTTTTTGTGGCAAGCCTGTACCACCGCGCCGAGCACTCATATGCAGCAGTCAGCTGCCTCTGAATGGCATTTGAACATTACCAGAAGAGTTACTTTATGATATATTTCTTCAGATCACATTTGACCCCCCAAGGAGACTATTAAAAAACTTAAACCCAAAACATGCCAAGGTTTGCAGTAAATAATGGAAGCAACTGAAAAGCAAAGCAGAACGACATGAAGGTTTCCTCTACATGTCTGTAAATGAATGCCCCCGAATCCCAATGACTGACCAGATGTGCTGTCCAAGAGGTGGATCTCTGCAGTGTGACTCCAAATTTTGAACACATCAAAGTCTAAAGCTGTTGTACAAATGGCAATGAAAACAACTTTGGTGTGGTCTCATTTTCAGGCTGGCAGCGAAGAGAATATATGCAAGGAAGAGAAAAGGACAAGTTTTAAAGTGTCTTTGATTAATCTGAACTGGCTTCAAAAATATAAGTAAGCAATAAAAGCTCATTGGAAATACATGGCAATGAGTTGTCCATTTGGGGTAAACCAGCACAGCTCCACCGAAACAATGCTGCTGCACCCTTTGACACCAGAAGACAACATGCGCGAGGTATTTTACTCCGGTGAAACTTTGAAAGGTTGCAAGCCAGCCATGGTAAGGAGATGTTCTTTGCTTAACGTGGTGAGATTGCAGCTACTCCTATCTTTGCTTCCCATGCCTGACCTACGGGTGCTGTGGATTGGGTCCCCTTTCAGTCATGTTTATGAGTCCATCGCCGTGGTATGGAGACACCGGCAGTGCTGTACATTAGCTAGTAGGCATCAGTTCTGTGAGAAGAAAATTACAGCTGTGATTTTTATTATCGCTTTACCACAACCTCTTTTTCTATGATTCATATTGCCTTAAGAGATTAGTTTTCTTTACCGTTTAACCTTTCCCAATATTGCTGCCTGAACCAAATTTATGTCTAGGATAAAGCTATGTCCTCTTTTTATTGAATCCAGGTACTTTTCATAATGAAACTAAGGTCATGTGATCTTTGATTGTGGTACTTTGAATTCTTTATTGAAAATGTATATTATATATTTTTATGACATTAATTAAATGTCTCAAAATAAATGACAACATAAAAAATAATTAATGTCTCTGTTTGGCTCATTATCTCTTTGGATTTGATTTGTGTTCAGAGAGCTGAAAACTCATCTGACCCATATAGATTTAGATATTTGGGAGCACTACCTCATGGCAAAATTTAGGACTGAAGAGAAAGGGCTCATGTCGTGAGTATGGTACTGTATTTTTTTTTATTTGCTTGCAAGTTCCTTGGCTAAATTGCATTCTCATCTATACAGGATGTTATTCCACCTTCATCACCAGAGAGTATCTGAGTGCCTTCCAGCTAAGCATTATGTGATCCAGCTAACATCTGCCATCTCATTCTCTCTTTCATCCTTACCCAAGCGTGTGCATGTTTTGTTGTTGATTTTAGATCTACATGTTGCCATGTGTCAGTGTTACAGAAAGTCATATGTGCATCAAACACTCTTCTAAATAACTTGCATATTGATACTGCAAGACCCCTCTGGTTTATAGCCAGAGATTCAGAAAACTGAAATGAGGGTATGAAACTATTGTAATCTTGCAAGACAGATATAATTATAAAATCCATCAGGATTTCATTATCTTTATGTATATTTTTATATTATTCCAGCATCCTGGAGATCTTTAAGCATGAATTAGACCATTTGTACTAGAAGCTGTAGAGTTTGTACTTTCAAATCATTTACAATCTAATTATAAGACAACAGATCTTGTCTTTTCATATAGTAAACCATCGTATTACAGAAAAAGGATGCAATTGCCTATTAAATCTCATGGAGAAGTTCTGAATGTCAGCAGAACTAGGCTTCTGTGAAGTCTTACAAGTAAATCCTGTACGGGTATTATTATTAGTATTGTTTTTATTATTCCTAAAAATGATAACGTGCTGTACAAACACACAGAACTATGTCCAAAAGGTGTTTAAAAACTCTTTCTGGTGCACGGCAGGGAGTTCAGGTACTGTTCAGATTCCAGCTGAAGCCCTGCTTAGGGCTTCATGAAAGAAATGATCTGAGGAGGTATTTGCAGTGGAATATGGAAGCGCTTGAAAGACAAGTCCAGTGTTAGCAGACGATTGACATTTATTGACTTCCTGCACCATCTAGTGGGGATTAAAATTAATTGCTCTCATTTTATGAAGACTCTTAAGCTGTTCAGGATGCTTGTGGCTTCCTCTCCCGTGCGCTGTGAAGGGCACTGGAGGACCTGGTTCTCATCGTCTGTTGCACAACAGGACCAGGCTTCATTGGGATCATCAGTGTCACCCAAGACAGCATCTAACTGTTACTGGAGCACATTGCAGCCAGCAACACACAGGAGTAAATCCACTTGAATTAAGGCCAAGAGGACCATTGGGAAGGGCAGACCTCAGGGAACATTACTGGGGTGTCATTGAGCTGCGGGCATATGCAGGACCTTGGAATCAGGCTGGTCTCCTGGCCATGGGGAGCAGAGAGTACAATGAGGACCTAGAGAAAAGAGCTGCAAAGGGTTCCAATAGGCTCACGTTGTGGTTGGGGCAATGGGATGAATTGCAAGAGATCTGAGTGTGATTCTTCCCTCTCATGACCTGGTTGGAGTTAGCGGTCCGAGGGTGTCCTGAGTGGCTAAGACTTAGGAGAAACACTTTTCATCAAGCATTAAGTTTTTCAGGTTTCTCAGCAAACCACAGAGGAGGAGCCAAGATCTGGTCCTGCAGGTGGAAGCAAAAACCACTGCTGAAAGACAAGGCATTGCCTTGAAAATAATTTGCTTAATTTTCAGTGAACAGGTGATTACACTCCTGATTTTCCCTTCAGGAAACAGCAGCCAACTTTTTTCTGTTGCTGGGCAACCCAGTTATGCTTTGAAATTTGGTTAAAGTTGTGAGTGATAAACACTTTTAAATAGACATGATATCACTACAGAGACAATCCTAATTGCTATAAACAGCCAGGAGGCTGGAAAATCCCACCTACAGAATATAGTTGATGATCTAAAAAATTTCCCAGGCTAACCGAAAGGAAGGGATATACAGAAAAGCTTGAAGAAGTGGAAAGAGATCTCCTCCCCTGAGAAAGAGCGCTAATTATTTTCATATGATTGTGTTTGTTATTCCTGGTACAGTCCTTGTTCAGTCAGCCCGTTACCCTTCCCTTCTTAAGAGTCTGTTTGTTGGACGTGGTCTTCTATGTATACATGTATCATTATAGCAGTAATGAAAAGCACACTCTGCCTGGGAAATTGGCATGTCATGGGCTGGAAATCGGTCTGTGGAAAATGTTCTTCACCACAGATGTTCTCCCCTTCAAGACCAGGGCTTGTCTTGACCCGTCATGTTGGCAGGTTTTGGCCCAAGTAATGGGGACCAAGTGGATTTGAAATGCTGCCCTTGATGTTTGACACATCTTCCTTTGGCTTTGCTTGAACAAGGTCCGAAGGAGTTAATTGACCCATGAGGTGCTGGACCCTACTGAGGCATCTGCTTGAGACCTTCCTCCTCGTTCAGTGGAGGTGTAATTCAGGTGTAACGGTGACATTGACTCTGGGAGCCTTTTCTGGCTGTGGTTAGCTTTGTAGCATGACAGAAATCAGAAAGCATAAAGACCTGAAATGTGGTGTCCGCTTTGTTTTCTCCTTGTGAGGGCAGGATTCCAGTTTTCCAACGTGCGTTTCCTGCTGGCAGAACATCACTCAGTTGTTGCCGTAATATCTCATGCCGTTTCCTAGTTTGCAATGCCAGAATTTCCTATGCCTTTGTTGTAGGTTAATTTTTTTATCCTTTTTACTTTTGGTTTGACGCTGCCTGTCACTACAGGCACTGACACCTGCTTTGTTGCTTTGTCTCAGGGCTTGGAAAGATCTCAGTTGCCTTGCACTGATCTTCATGTGAGAGGCAACTGGTATGTAAAGTTTGTTACTGAATCACTGAAAATAGGCGTTCCAGCTGCCACGCTGTTGCTCTCCAAACATAAACAATATGACTGTTTTAAAATAGTGTTTTCTTTAAAAAGCCCACACTGCAACATGTCGGAGCAAATTTCTTCCTTCAAGATGCTACTGCGTTCACATTGATAACCATATTTTTCAGCTCAAAATAATTATAAAGCTGATCGAGCAAAGTTGCATTTCTCTCCTCCCCCAGAAGGCAAAGGGCCTCCCACCACAGAAGTGTGCTGTTACGTTTCTCGGTGGTTGGGATGCTGGAGCTGCAATACATGTTGAAATGCCTGGCTCATGGGTCCTGCCAATAAAACCTTACACCACCTTCACTGGGGAGGTCTTGCTCCTTTGGTATTGACAGCTGTCTGTTAACACAACCCGTAAGGCTGTTGTCCCCTGCCTAGTGAGGACAGCGAGCTTCCCGGTCTTAATAGTCTTCAAGTGCGTCAGGAAGCTGCCTAGCAAAGTGTCTTCTTAGGATAAAGAATCTAATTTTCATAGGCATTTGTCAATATTCATATTTAGACTTACTGAGAAGTAAAAAGGACTGTCAGTGATTTTGGGTGAATCTTCTCTTGAATTCAATTCTATTCTTCCTCTTCAGCTTTTTTTGGTGGTAAATTTTGCCAAAACATCCTTTAATTGTGCGTGTTACTCTGACAGATGTGGCAGAATTGCAGACAGAAATGACTGCAGATGCTGTGCTGAGCATCTAAAAATGGAAACTCCATGAATATCCCTCTTAAAAATCTGGCTTTAAAGACTTGGTTGACTTTTATTTATTTGATTAATTAATCCAGGTGATGAGAGGCTGAAAGTGCTGGTTTGAATTTCTCCCCTCTTGCTTTCCTCCAGACAGCTCTGCCCACATGCCTCAGCCCTGATCACCTTTTCCAGTTCACATCTGAGCTTCTTTGAGGAATAATGTCACACGGTTTGTGCCAAACTCTCAAGACATTTTTGCTGCTAAGACTGTTGACCACAAGGAGACGTGGCAAAGCTCATCTCTAGGCATCATCCCAGTGAGCACTGTAACCACTTTCTAACAGAAAAATAAATAAAGGATCTCAAACCTGCCCTGTTTCTACTTTGTGTTTGAACTTGGGAGATTTCCTGGCATTTTTGTTGTTCATTGCTTTCCACAGTAAGGTTGTCTGTGTAGCCTTAATGTATCTGTCGAGCTAATACCTACAGACATTGCCTTCTTTGCGTCTCATTTTGATTCTGATCACAATCACAGAAAAGTGCCTTTCTGGAACTTAGATGGGTGTTAATAACTAATGGGACCCCAACAAATCGCCTGAAATACAAAGGTGGGTCAGATGAATGGTTCATATAAAAGTAACTCCCGGTGAACCATCAGGTGGGAATTAAAATTTAATTTAGAATGTACTATCACTGCTGTGGTGGTGGTGGTGGTGATTTACTTGATTGACTGCTGGTTTCTTTCACCTTTGCAAGCCTTAGGTTTTTACTATCTGAGGAAATTAAGGCTGAATTGCAGCAGGAAATTCCTTGTACCCAGGTGTTTCTGGTTATCCGATGAATAACTCGGCTGGTGGGGAGGCGAGGATTAGGATGGGATGGTTTGGAATCTAAATGATTCTCATTGCTTAGTACCACACATTGACATTCTGGCAGCCGCTGTATTTGTTCTCAGCGAAGGATGGGAAAATCCTACTGAGCTGAGTAACAGGTCCAGCAAGCAGCGATAATTTCATTGTTCTTTTTCAATAGTTAGGGTGAAAAGCTGGTTTTATTAGGTTGTCCTGATTTAAGGCACTGAATTTAAAAAATACTGTTGAATTCTGTTGGGTCGTGATTTGAGTTGCTTTAGTAATGCAGCTGTGTACTCTGCTGCTCCTGTTCTCCAGCCTGACTTGTGCTCATTTTCCTTCCCAGATGAAAGCATGAAGGGCCCAACCTCAGTTCCACTGACTTGCTGGGGAGATGGATCAGGCTGGAAAGCCTACAAATGGCTGAGCTGCTCTATTGTGAACAAACACAATCAAAATCAGCTTTAATTCAGTGACTGATGACCCTGTGCTGGACCCAAATGGTGGTGATAGGCTTCATAATTTAACGAAGCGGGTGAACAGAGAAACAAATAGCCTGGGTGAAAGTAACGCTTTCTGACTTTAACATTCATTATGCAATGCACATGCTGTGCAAAGGCAGGCCATCTTGATTAGCACGGAAAATACACACTAACTTCCTTTCCCGGCAAGGCTCTGGGAATGCGGCTTCTCCAGTGCCGTGGTGATGTGATGGATCTGGTCCATTAGCTGGTCCCGTGGCTGCTGTGACCTTTAGGTGCCTGTGTGCTGCGTGGCCCATTCCTGGTGTACGCAAAGGTTACCCAAACCCAGGCTTTGCCTTCTGCCCTGGGATCCAGAGCCCTCTGGATTACGAGCCCTTGGTCAAGAGATCCCTCAGCAAGAGTGACAGAGTCAGGAATAAACCTCCCAGAGCATCAATACACTTCTTAAAATGTAAATTGTGCTCCATTCCCACTTCAGCTGCTCATGAGAAATAGAGGGATTAAAAGAGACTGAAATGTCCTTTCCTTTGCCCAAAGCTGGGGAAACCGTATTTCATTTACTGCGGTGAAGCTAAACACTTGAATCTGTGGGACTGCTGTGGATGTGCAAGCTGGCAGCCTGGCTTGTAAAAGAAACAGAGAGAGAGAGAAAGCGAGAAAATTATTTCCCCAAGCCTTCAAAGCTCTAATTCCTGCAGACTCCTGGGCTTGGTTGCATTGTCAAAGCTTAGTGGATGGAAACAGGATCATTTCCCTTCAGCAGTCATTAAGAAAAACGACTTCAGATTATTCAGGGTTTCAGGTACTGCTACAGCAGCCTAATGGAGTGATAACCAGTTACATCTTCCTGGACTGTACCAGCAGACACAACCCACGGTTTGTAAAACACCACAGGCATCAGCTCTCCTCCCCAGTGCCACAAACTGCAAATGAAATAGCCCCACAATAGAGCAATGCTATGCAAACCGCCTTTGGTGCCAAATGGAAATGTAATTTGCAGGCGTGTGTCAGCAGAGAAAGTCCTTTCCTACAGGAGAAGAAATTCAAGCAGCCACATGGAAATACTTTAATTTCAGCATTAACCATCAGAGGAGATGGCTGTTGCAGATCATGGGAGCCAGGTAATTTAGTTCTGAACTTTAAATATGTGCAACGCCAAGAAATATTAGGGCATGTGGAATGTTTAATGCAGCCCTGCACCGTCAGTGCTGCAGTCAGGAGGGGAACGGGAGCAAAGCTCTTACTGAGCTGGTTGATACCTTCACTGGAGCCAGAGCACAATATTCAAACCAAGAGCTGGCTTTGAAAAGCCTGCACTCTCTGCTGTTTACCTCTTAGTCATGAGAAATAAAATGAGCCTGGAGGTTACCACCTTCTCTGTGGTGTGATTTTGACAGCTGGCAACCTGTGTCTGCCAGGGGGTGAAGGATGAAGCTGATGCCCCTTCCAGTCTTCAGCCCTCCCTCCCTCGCTCCAACGTCCCTACCCCCAAACCTGTGAATCCAAATAGCTCCAGGGTAGGTGGATTTTCCACCCCGTTCCAGGTCTAATTTCTCCTTCAAACTAGTACCGTATATCTTTCCCCACCTCCCACTTGTCACTTTATGGCTTGCTGGATCTGTTTCCTTTAATGCTTGAAAATATACAGTTAAAATCACCTTAAAATTTACTAATATGCCTTTTTATTTGAAAGGCTTATTTCCCTGAAAGGCTTTCCCAGTCTTATATGAGGGCACGCTCTCTAATATTAAACATTTTTTTAAAAAATGGGTGCACATCTGTTTGATATTTAACTCGAAACAAATGGTGAGAGTGGGGAACATGAGCAAAATTACGCTTTAGATAGCTATAAAAGGTCATTTTTGCTTTAAACTACAAAGGATGAATAGGGGCATATGACACACATAATAAAGGCAGAGATAGGTTTAAAATGCCCTCAGGCTATGCTGAGGTCAGCTGCTAGCTTACAAGAAAAGACACATTCTGCCCTCCTTTTTTTTGCCATCCAAAAGTGTGGAGTAGCAAGCTGGGATCTGCGTGCAAGGCAGGTCACTCAATCTCTGCTTTAAAACCCATCACATTTTTCTGTGTGGTTTTCCTAAGGGATACTGAACTCTTAAGCCTAATAATTAAATAATTGGCCCCAAACTAACCCTTCTTTCTTCCTGGCTGAAAACTAACGAAGGGTTTGGCTTGTCTTGCCGAAGAAGCCATTGCTTGTGCCCTGCCCGTTATGATGAGAAATTTCTCACTATGAGACATTTAGATGATCTGCAAATAATATGTGTGCTCCATTCTGACATGGACAGAAGGGTTTCTGCCAGAGACATTTAGATGATCTGCAAAAAATATGTGTGCTCCATTCTGACATGGACAGAAGGGTTTCTGCCAGAGATGCTGAAAACAAGCATAACTCCGTCTGCCCTGCAGTGCAGCAGCACTGCGCTGCATAACTGGGTTTTGCTTGTGGTTGCGGATTTAGCCTGTGCTGGGCTTTTTGGTCAGGGCTTGGTTTGAAAACCAGCAAGCACTCCCTGTGAATTTTGAAAGCGAAATGAAGCGGGAAATGGGCCATTTCTCATTTAGAGCTGGCATGGGACCAAACCCATGGGAGCAGATGAGATTTCCAATAAAACCTTCCTGAAAGGCAAAGGAGTGTAGAGACAAGATGCTGGTTGTAATCTGCCTCCAGCCATCTGCTCCAGGAGCACTGGAAATGCAGGGCAGGGTATGACTAGCACCTTGTCAATAAAAGCGATATGGAAACTTCAGCTCAAATTTGGTCATCAGGTGGTTTTTGCATCTGCCAGAACATCTTTCCTGCTATTAGATACAGATTAGTGAAGAAATATGGAACAAGAAGGTCAAAACCTTACATGGAGCTCCATCCCTCTAAGGCTTATTTGAAGCCTTGTACTCATTTCTGTACTGAAGGGGCAAAATTTGAGTCTTACTGTTTCTTTGCAAAGTGATGCAACTGTTCAGTTGATTTTCCTCTTCCTCCCAAAACACAAGTAGGTCCTTTATCCTGGCAGGAGTTATTCAAATCCTTTCCATAAATTGTGGGTTATTTCTAATTTCAGACATGAGATATGCATGCGCATTTAAAATATTTGGAGCAGAAACTCAATGTATTTTCTGAGTATTCCTGAGCTTTGTACTCCAATCTGCAATCACTAGAAAGCAAATTGTCCATAGCTCCATCCCATAACATGTAGGTTATTAATGGGAACCAGGTATCCTCCTTCAAAGGAACAGGAACATCAAGAATCATATCTGTTTCTCATGTTCTAGAAAGCATTTCACAGTTTTAATGATTATTCAAAGAGGGGAAAAAAGCTGGACAATAAATTCAGGAGCTAGCTCGGTTACAGAGAGGTACAAAGACATCCTCTGGCTGAAATGCCTCTTATTAAAGCCTGATATGCTGCCCTTTATCATACCAGGCACACGAGCTTCCAGCTGCCAACATGAGGGCACACTGGCAAACAGCCGACCCAGCTGCCGTGGTTACGATGCCATTGTAAACTTTATTTTTTATGCTCAGCATGTATTGAGAGCGATCCCTTTGTTCCATATGGCTTCCATATAGTGACACTGCATCCTGTGTAGGAGAGGTCAAGGAGTGGATTATCAGCAAGTGTTTCAAGTCAAGAATGAAGGGAGCTGGCAGGGCAAATCTGCACAAAGCCTGTTCTGTGCTTCTCATCGGTGCAGTGACCTCTGGGTTTCGGTGCCTGTATGTTCCCCCCCTTCTCCCTTCATGTGCTGAGTGCAGCCCTGGCTAACATGTTAGCACAGCATTTCCCTGGCAGGTTTTTGGAAGCGAAAAGAGAACAAAAGCAACCCTGAAAGCCTGGCTGAAATGTTTAGCTGCAAGCAGGGAGGCCAGAAGCAGGGAGGGAGCAGTGCAGGGAAGAATCTGCTCCCATCCCCATCTCCATCCCCATCCCCACCCCAGCCTACTGTCCCACTGCCCAGCACCCTTGGAGCTAGGCATCAAGCTGCAATTGCTGAATACTCCCACAGGCATATTAACCCAGGAGAGGGAAAGGCTCATAATCCTCCATGATCATTTTCTTCATCCTGCTCTTCTCAGAGCATCCCTGATCCTTGGGGTGGTATCAGGAGTGACCTCTGCTCTGCAAGAAAATAACTTCACTAATCTCCACGCCTCTCATGCTCAAGGTCCAAGCCTCAGCAGAATGTCACAGCAGGGAGAGCATGTGGGGACAGCCAGGCAGGCTCATCCACATCAGCCACGGCGCTGCTTCTGTCCCTGCCCAGCCACAGCCAGGGATGGGGGTGAGCATCATCCCAGAGCTCTGTGGTTTCCCT
This sequence comes from Ibycter americanus, assembly GCA_035590275.1. Taxonomy (NCBI): domain Eukaryota; kingdom Metazoa; phylum Chordata; class Aves; order Falconiformes; family Falconidae; genus Ibycter; species Ibycter americanus. Next base: position 60,645,904 of record JAVJGI010000064.1, on the reverse strand, counting down.
TTCCAGCCCAGCACTGCTGAGACCTTTCTCTGGATCCCGAGAGCAGGTGGTGGGTCCTGGTCCTGCTCAGGTTCTGCTGAAATTAATGTTCCCCACAGCAAAAATCACTATGGATAGTTTTGGGTCTGTTTCTACCTGATTTAGAACATGCCCGGTGCCAGCGGGATGTGACTCCATCCCCCGGCCGCCCAGCCGGCTTCTCACCCAGGGACAGCGCGCCCGGCCCGGCCACCAGCGGCCAGTTTCCTCAGGAGATGCTGCAGGAGGTGCTGCCAGAGGCTTTGCTGAAGTCTGGGCAGACATCACCCACAGCCTGGCCCTCAGCCGAGCAGCGGGTCACCTCGTCACGGGAGCAGATCAGGCTCACGAGGCAGGAGCTGCCTTCCATAACCCCGGGCTGGCGGGGCCCGATCCCCCGGCTGCCCTGGCTGTGCCGCGTGATGGCACTGGGGGTGAGCTGCCCCATGGCCTCCCCCGGCACCCAGGTGGGGCTGGCAGCCTGTAGTGCCCCGGATCCTTCCAGCCCTGCCTGTAGGTGGGCGTCAGGCTGGCTGACCCCCGTCACCGGGACCTCCCCGGTGAGCCGGGGCTGCCGGCACGTGATGGAGAGCGACTCGGTGAGCACTTCTGCCAGCCCCTCAGCGCCCTGCGGGGGGTCCGGCCGCCCCCACAGACTCTGTGTGTCTGAGTGGAGCAACAGGTCACTGACTGTTTCCTCCTGGACTGTGGGGACTTCATTCTGCTCCTCCTCCTCCTTGTCTTCCAGCTCAGGGGCTGAGCACCCAGAGGGAAGCTGATCTGGCTATTAAAGACTGAGGCAAAGAAAGCATTAAGTACCTCAGCCTTCTCCTCATCCTCTACGGCAAAGTTCCCCGCTGCATGCAGTAAAGGATGCGGGTTATCCTTGGCCCTCCTTTTGTTTCTAACGTATTTGTAAAAACATTTTTTGTTATCTGTTACGGCGGTGGCCACCTTGAGTTCTAGCTGCTTTCTTCCTCTGCAGGAGAAAGAGCTTGCCCCGTGATGAAGAGAAAAGGCTGATTGATTTATCCTTATATCCTGTTCTCGTTAATGAAACTACAGAACGATTACAGACTAGGGTAGGGATTTCAAATAAAGTAATTATTAGATCCATAAGACAAGCAATCAAATGGATTGAGCTGAGCTCCAAAATTAAGATGCCAACAAGAAACAATTACTTATCCTGGCTTTTCTCTGGGTTTGAATTAAGGACAGTTAACTTCACCAATGACATTAGTTACTGGAAGCGGTGAGAGTGACGGATGCCCTGTAAGAAAATTCATTTTACATCTAGGCTACAAATGTGTTTTGCTCCATTTTGACCAGGAACAACTCCCCTCTACCTTAGTACAGAAGGACAAATCCCCAGATGAAGCAGGGCAGCAAAGTCAGCTGTAAATCTAATCCAGAGTGTTTGTACCGCATTTTTCATGTATGGATATCTTTAACAAATAAGGCTGTCTCAGGAAAGGGATTCCAATACAAAAGCAATAAAAAAGGTCTCTGTGTGACTTGGCAAATGTTTGTTTGAATGAGTTCGTATCGGCTGCATTTCTGCCAGCTCTTTACTTTCCCTCCTCAGGTGTTCATGTAACTGAGATTTAATCAAATATTCCTGAAAATGCCTTCACCCAGCTCCTAAAGCAAGCTCTAAATCAGCAGCCCCACGGTAGGAAATGAGCCGGTGGAGCTGAGCAGCAGAGGCTGAACTTCTGCCAGCAATCACCAAACCACAGCTCCAGTTTCAAGTTTTACCCATCAAATGGCCAACCACAGTGTAAATTCAAATTGCAGCTGAATTCGGGACACTCATATGGAGAAAAAGGCTGCATTTGTCAAATAAATAATTAGAAAGTATTCGCTCAGCTCGGCTCCCTCATGTGCAGGTGAGAGAGAAGAGGATTGTATCTGAAGAAGCGGTTGCACCCATGAAGCACAGACGTCAGTGAGCACCGCCTGGGACCAGCCCTGCACGTCCCACGGGTGCAGAGAGGCACATCCATCCGTGTCTCCTATGGGATGTCCCACCGTCGTTCTCAGCCACACGGCTTGAGCGTAACCCCCCAGCAAAGCAGCACTGACCTACTCAGGACTGAGCTTTATGTTTAAAATAAGAGTAAGAGGAGCTGCGCAAGGAAAGTGCAAATCAAGTCACGCTTACTGGACAAATTCCAGCCCTGAGGCTACAACCTACTTAATGTTATAGGGGTGTGATTTGTGAAGCCTTTTCCCAAAAGACATTTTTCCTGCTCAGATCAAAGCATCAGCTAGTCCCATACTAGCCAGGGAAGGGAAATGATAAGCAATTGCTGACTGTCCAGCTCCCCTGGATCCCTCCCCTCCACCCCTCCTGCAGAGGACACCCGGTTACAACCCTCATTTAAAAATGCTCATCTCTCACTCGCTTTTACCACTCAAGAGAGCTGCGGACATTCTTCCTGCGACATTGCCACAAGCACACCCAGTTGCTGAGGACGTGGGGAAGAGCACATGGAGAAAGGTCTTAAATAAGGGTAATAATAATTGAAAGGATGACCAGGAAATAATAGTCTGAGATTGTATGGAGTCAGCTTTGAAAAGTAGGCAGAGGACGGGGAAGCAGACTGCTTTGTTTTTTCTACACAAGTTTATATTCCTCTATATTTTATCCACCAACATTGTAATTCTATTTCTAAGCCTAATAAATTTCCCACAGAAGCCCTATTCATTCTTAAACCTATGACTGCTGATTCAGGGAACTGTCATGTTTTTCGATGCCAGTATCGGTTCACACCGTACTAAAAAAGCAAGATAAGGACTAGAAAATAAAAGGCAAAAGAAAGAGACAGCTTAGGGGGACTCGACAGTCTTATTTTGCTGATCATCAGTCTCTGCATCAGGCTCTGCGACCAATTAATGAAACACAGGCTGTAAGAGCCGTGATTTCACAAGAAATCTGACCTCTCTTGCGCTGAAATTTAGAGATAAACGTGGGGTCTAGTTCTCCCAATCACCGTTCCAGTTCATCGCAGTGAATTGCTGAATATCTGTGCTGCACTGTTCAAGCTGAGAAAACCACCCAAACGTGGATATCGGGGGTGGGAAGAACACAACAGGCAGCATTACACCATCCCAAGGACCACGGTACAGATTCCTACGAGCAACGTGACAGTTCCAGACTAGAAAAAGGGGATAATTTTTTTCTTCTAGCTTTGAAACAGATGCCATCTTTATCTCAGAAAGACTGTAAGTATCCCTTTGCAAACAGAGAACAAGATCCTTTCTTCCATTGCACAACATGTGGTCCCACCAAAGAGAAAGTTTGCAGCCCTGGAACACCTCCAGCTCCTGACACCGAAGGATCGTTTCAAAGCACACAGCACTCCAGCCTACCCTGCCTCCGGGCTTCCTTCAAAGCCTACCAAGAGGATTCTAGCAAAAATGCAGCATATTTTTTTGATCCTGACATTGGTTCAGAAGTAAGTGGTCTGATACCAGCAACCTCTTCTATTTTGCCATCCAGAAGCAGCCAGTCACACACCGGTGCCCCATGAGACCATGTTTCTGCAAGCAGCCTCACCTGCCTCCTGACACTCCTGCCATTTCTTCTGTTCACATTTTCCTTTAAAAAAAAACATTGATATAGTAAAATTTCAAACATTTGATTTCGCTGGCCCTTTTTCCCTTGGGTCTGCTCTTTACCTGCTTCTCTCCCCTAAACCTACCATGTGTCACTGTGCTAAAAGGAATAATGACACACAAATATTCAAAGGGCAATAGGATGAACACCAAGAATTCTTGTATTTGTACACATTCTTTTTTTCTAAGGTTATTCCTTTCATTACAGAAGTGTTGGAGTTCTCTTTGAAGCTGTTTTAACTGGGGAAGAACTGGCTCTTGCGAGCTGTAATAGCACTGATGTTTGTCATCGAAGAGGTGTCTTGATTCCGTTTCTCTTTCTGCTGATACAATCTGCTAAGTGGCCAACCTCATCTTGATTTATTTATTGGCTCTGCTCAAGCGATGGCTACAAGTTAATTACAGTTTGCTTTTTGTAACACAAAAACATGCTGTAAAATGTTTTTATCACTGATCAAATCCTTGGATTACTCTGTTAATTGTGACCTGGCTTAATCACAATGAGTATTCCAATTTAGTAGACAATTCCTCCAGCTTATCTTTGCGGTCACAAGACATGTTTCCCTGGCAGAAAGTAAGGTAAAACCATTAAGTGTGTTTTGGAAAGACATCTAATTTCTGTATCAAGTGTTCTCCGTTTAAATCTACCACCATTTCTACTATTAGAAGAACCAGAGCTGTAACCCAGCCTTTTTGTAATAATTTATAACCTCTCAGCAACTAAGAGGATGTTATACAGAAACTGCTGCATGATCCATCTCTGCCCTGCACAGACTCAACTTTTGTTGGCAGATTTGTCAGTCATGTTTATAGGCTCCTTTCTGCCGTACAGTCAGGAATTCTCATCCTATTTTGATCTGTGTCATAAAAATGTACTAGGACTGATATACACCCAAGGACTTTCTGTTGATTTGTTTCTGTCATGCAAGCTATGCCTAATTCATGTATAACTTATCTCATTCTATTAGATCACTTTGTAATCATATTTAATTTAGATTTATTCCTGACAGTTCAGGCTGGCTCCAGGCATTTAATTAAATTTTGCCCTCTTAAGCCACTTAGTCTAGATTTCAAACATGATGTAGTTTTTCCTTGGACAGCTCTTTTCTATCCATAACCTTTGAATTGGTAATTTGTGCGGTTGCATCTTGCATGACATTTTCAAGAACTCCTTTAAAACCTAGCCTTGATGTTGTGCAGTGCAAGCATGCAGCGAGCACCAGGTGAAAAGCCAGGGAGAAGGAGCACAGCACCATCCAGCCATGCTTTCACAGGAACGATGCCATTTAGAACCATTTTACCATGCATAGAATCCTGAAATGGCAACCACCGAGTCAAACATAGCACAAGGGGTGAGGTCAAAAGTAAGGATCATAAAGCTAATAAACTACGCTATTAAATTACAAATTTGGGTTGCTTTTGAAGACTTGAATTGAGAATTAAAATGTGTTGCATGAAAATTTAGAAAAATATTGGTTGAAAAATCCTAGAATGCAATTAATATCAATTCAAATTATTTTTATTCAAGATTATTGCCCTTTAGGAGGTGGACACAAGAGTATTTAGAAAAGAAATAAAAATATATAGCTGAAAATCAGGATTAGAGAATAACCTTAAGTACAATGTTTATTAACTACTTTGGTTTTCTTCCCTGATTTTTATTAATAAGCAGAAAATCTTTGCATGGACAGGACTCTCGATGGTGTCTTCAGAATTCTTCCTCTCTTGCTGATTACTGCAGTTGCCTCTCCCCTTTTGCTGTTACTGACAAATTACAGTATTTCAGAGAACACACTTCAAATTTCCTTTTGTCCTGCAATTTGCCTCCCCTTTGTTCCTCAGACTTGAACTTCAAGTTTCACATATGCTCTCGTCCCTACTTCAAATCCTGCCTCTTAATTTTTTCCTGCCACTCTATCAAGTTTGATAGCATCAGAGAGCAGGCAAGACATGGCTCCGTAATAGCCACACAACTCTGCACATTTTATTGTGGTCCGGAGTTCCTAAAGCACTTGCACAACCTGTCTGCTGCTTTCGTGTTCATGCTCACGGCAGAGTGCACTGCAGAGACAGCTGGGCTAATCATAATGCAAATTCAGTCAGAACTAGTCACTTAAATTCCACTAATATATCTTAATTTTTCACCCAGCAATATGATATATGGTGCCAATATAATTCAATCTTCTTACATTTTTCATGAGTTAAATAAATCATATCAAGATAGAGTACTTCAACCATCATATTTTATTTTGCATGCAGATCTCCTTCAAACTGGTGCAGAGCAAACCCCATATCCCACTTTATCAGCTTTAAGGAATTTGAACCCAAGTAAACGTGGACCCCAGGGGTCAGCACAAGGTGGACACAGGCAGTCCACTCAGGTCAGCATCCCATCTCTGTGACTATTTTTATTTCAGAGGAAGGCATAAGAAGAAGCTGCCTATAAGGAGCTTTCCTGCTGCTGTTAAAGCTCAGGCACTGTGATAAGAGTACTTACATCCTTTCCATGATTCTTGACCTTCTTTTTAAAGCAGACCAATTGTTTCAGCCCTTCCTCCCCAAGTATTCACAGCATCCACAGAAACGTCTGGACCATTTTAACAACATCAACGTCTTGCTTCCAGCACTGCTTGGCAGGAGCAGCAAATGCCACGAAGGGCATTTTCCCAGAACTGATTTCTGAAGGGTTAAAGAGGACTCTGATGTGCCATGTATCCCAGCTCACCGCCTCACAAACCTGGACCACCCAGGATTTCTGTATGCTGCTGGATTTCAGCGGTGCATTACAGCACCCCAGACTTATTGAATGAAAATACTGTAAAACTCAGTTTTTCTCCTCACTCTTTTCATAGCACATTCAAAAGAGCAAATGGACAATTCACATGAATAAACAGCCACCATTATAAGCAAAGATTGCAAAATGAGGTTTCAGAGGCACAAGCACTATTGTTACCGCAGTAGTCATTTGTATACCTCAACTTTCATAGTGGTTACTCTGGCGTAGGAATTATACGTTTATATGAAATTTCTTTTGCATTCCATATCATAGCATTTTGTGATCATAAAAAAGTAGAAATCAAGAAAAATGTATTTCATTTGCTTGCTTTCCATTTTTCCCTCCCCACCAGAGGTCATTTTGTACAGAACAGTAGCTCTCTTACCGCTGGCAGAGCTGCTCTTTGTCATTTTCCTTTCATCATTTATTTTCAAAGCTGCCCTATAAACTTCCTATCAATGCATTACTAATAATCTTAACAGACTTTTATCAAGGAAAACCATAGGTTTTTATTGTCAAGAAGCCTTTCTCTGAACCTCAAGTGCTGACATTTTTTTGACAATTTATCTAAAGTCAATTGTCTTCTATTGACTTTTTCAGCCACTTCCAAAATGACGACACTTCTTAGGTCTGACAGTTCATCTGGCTTGCTATACTCTCTCTCTCTCTCTCTCTCAGTTTTTCCCTAAAATACATAAATCTTGACAAAAAACACTGTACTTTGCTAACAACATCTCTTCACTTCTCAACACTGCAAATGTATTTCATTAATTTCTCAGATTCTGTTGCTCTCATTGCCATCAAAACCAAGAATCAACAAAACATTTTTAAATGCTTTTGACGTTCTACTTTGATAGCCAATTTAGGTATGTTTTCAATATTTTAACTTGCAGGACAGCAATCTGTTACTTGCTCTCACCTCTCTTTGGGAATCACTAGGTGCTCACTCAGAAGCCAAGCCCAGAAGATGCTGGAGCTGGCAACATGAGCCACAGCTGCTTTGTCTCCACTGAAGCCAGTGAGTGGTGGTCACATCCCTTGGGCATCCCCAATCCCTTTGATGCATCCAGTTCCTCAGTTTCCAGCTGGTCTAAGGTCTGACTCCGCACCTTCTTTCCTGCTAGCTCTTTACAAAGTCCCCTTGTGTTCAGCAGTGAGAGAGATGAAAGCATCATTTACAAGCTTTGCTGAACTGGAACCACATGCCTGTTTTCCTTCTGTAACACACTTTTTCTTCAATACAACTCCATTTTCCTACATGTTCTTTCATTCTTTATACACAAACAATTTGATCAAGCTTTACTCTATGTTCTCTCCAACAAGCCATTTCAAGATTTATTCCAACCTTATGTTGCTGCAATGTCGTGTTAGGAAGCAAATTAAGTTTATTTTTATATCACTTTCTTACAAGACTATCTGTTCAAACACTGATCCCTTCCTCTTCTAAATACCCAGTTATTTTATTCTCTTTCCAACTCCCATCACCCTTGACTCCCTCCCTCTCTCCTGTGCCTTTGCTTTTTGTTTATCATAGACTAACGAGGTCTTTTCTGCACAACATACTAATAACACCCACACGCCGCAGTTTGAACATAAAAGCAGTTCAGCTGTTGCAGCTTCACACACACACAGAGGTCCAGAAGATGCTTCAGAAATCATTGGCCCAAGCCAGAGCTCAGCATTATGGGGCTGCAGCCACTCACTGTTCCCTTGAATGAGGACTTGGTGCCAAACAAGACAAGAGGGAAACTTTTAAAATTGCTAAATAATCTCTCCTTTTTTCAAACACTTCTCCCCATTGCATTCCTTGGAATGTTTCTGGCACACCTCAAATTCCTTGCAATCGCATGCCATGGATTTGTGCCTACTGACTGTAGCCATATCTATACTGGTAAGAAATCCCTCTCCATCCCAAAAAAGATTCTTTAACTATGACTTGCAGTTGCTAATTTTAAATTCATAGTCTGTCAACACTGAAAAACCTTCTTCAGCAACTTCTGCCATGTATGTTCTTAGCTATTATATCAAACCCTCCTCTGCTACATAAGAAGAGAACAAATAAATTCTAATCACATGCACAAATCTCCTTCCAATATTTGCTAAGCACTAAATCAACTCTTTATCTTTTCTCTTACTATTTCCCAGAATACTCTTAAAGCTCTAGAGAGCCAGAAAATGAGAGGGAAAGTGCAGAGCGTGCTAAAAGAAATGTGGGGGAGGAACCTTCTTTGAGTCAAGGGAGAAATCGGAGGTTTGAGTGATGGCTGAAAACAGCCTGGTTGTTTAGGATGAGGAGCACAGCACCAGTTTTGAACCTCACGAAAGTTTGAGGCTGGTAACTAGACCAGAGCCCTAAGAAATCTCCTGGGTAAAAAGGTTTATTAAAGCAGAAATTGTATAGGAATTTCATGTAAGAGATGTACAGTAGAGAAAAGACCGTCTTTTCTTCACATAGATCTGTTTGGCAGGTGCTGGCACAGCCTCCTTCCATTTCGATCTCCCCTAGGTTTTCATTTTTATTTGTTTATGTCATGGTTACAGACTTAAAAAAATCTAGATCTAATTCAGGGTGGAATTTTCCTACATTTCTAAATGACTTAGGACCATGAGTCCCTTTGGCTTTTGAAGGCAAAGGTGCTCCTAAACAGGTATGAAATGTCTAATCTCTCTTTGTGAACTCCCCAAACCAAAATCCCTGGAGATAGACGTTTGGGTTCTGGCTATTAAAACCACACAGCTCAGCATATAACAGCAGTGTGGACCAGCATTGCCTTCCTGCCCTTTAAGCCCATGAATCCTTTTGCACTTTTTCAGGCTAAATCAAACCAGAAGTGTAAAAAAAAAAAAAAAAAAATTGTGAGAGGGTAAGGAACATCCCTATCGCTCCTCACACATGCTGTGAGCCCAAGGTGATAGTCTGTAGCATGCCCCAATAACTTACAAGGCACACCCCCAACCATACCTCCTTCCTCCTCCCTGTCTGCTGGATAGAGGCTGCAGAAGGAACATGGTTGTAGTAGGCGGAAAATGTTGTCGCAACATTGGACGCAAACGGAGTCCCTCGCTCCCAGAGCCACATTAGCCTCGGTCAGAAGCAAACTACCTTTGCTTGCCCATGGCTCAGCTAAAAACACCTCCAAGAGTGGGGTTGCCATGCCCAGCTGGTGAGTGGAGCTGAGGAAAGAACAAGAAGTAGTCTCAAAGCCACTGCAGAAGCGATCAAATGAGAGTTGAAAGCCTCTGTTCTCAAACTGCAAAGTCAGAGAGAAATGGAATCTTTGAAATCTACAAAGCCAATTTGAATATAAGATGTTTTTTCCCCCTAAAAAACTTCAAGAAACCCCCACGCAAATGCAGTCTCAGCATTCAATGTACAGCTGCGCATGGACACCCAGATACCCTGGTTTTTCCAGCTCCAAATCTGAATCTTGCAAGGAGAATGTATTTAATCTGCATTGCCAAATACATTGCTATAAATAGCATACAAAGCTGTGAGGAACATATAATGCTACTAAGAGAACTCCTTTATTTTTATCTGAACCTGTCTTTGCAGTTTTCATTATTTTCCTAACTGAAGCCCACCAGCATTCTGCATTGCATGAGGATTAACAAACCCATGATGTTTCCTGGATTCTCAGAAATCATTGTTTCTAGAGTGTATTTGGAAAAGAAGTTCACATAAAAAGCATGTTCCCAGTAGTGTAAAATGAAAACTAGACAGTGTGGAAAGGTGATTGTGCTGTGGTGGGCTGTGGGTGGGGGCAGAACCCAAAGTCCTGTACTGGTGAGCACCAGTAATCCCACAGAACATGTACAAAGGCTACACAAGAGGACACATTTATGGAGAGAAAAGGAGGATGCTACAGGGCTAAGGGCAGAGAGGGGAAGAATGGCCCCCAGCACTGCCCTGTGATAAGCAGCTTTCACAGGTAGGCACTAACCACTACCATGGAGGAGCCATTAGCCTTTGGCAGCACCCAGGGAAGGATGAGTAAACTGCTCCATCCTTACCCACTCCAGATGAATGTCCCTTCTCAGCTCTGCTCGTGCCAACAGGAGTTGGTCTGGAGTCATAATTTCTGCCTTTTACTGGTGTAGTGGACTCTGAGGGCAGACAGAATAAACTGGGCATTTGGGACATGTCAATCAGCACATGCCACAGATGATTCTTCTGACAATTTCCCCTGCAAATGTTAGGGGCTGAAGGCATCTACTAATTACAGGGAGCAAGGGATCTCTAGAGGAAGAACAGCAAATTAAATCAAGGGTGTTTGGAATGAAGAGGGGTCCCAGAGCACCTGATGGTGTATGGAAAGAACAAGGAAAATGGTCTTCATGGGAGATGGAGGGAAGCTTCAACCTGGAAAACGGTAAAAAACTCTCGGGATTTAGCGATGAGGCAGCAGATGAAAAAAGAGGACATTGGGGTTCATGGAAGCACTGGAGGAGAAAGATGATCCTTCCGTTCCTTGGAAAGGAAAGAATACTGATGGGAAGGGGTCCCTCATCCTTATAATCTAATAATTTAGGCTGCAAGTGACCTCCAGAGCCCAATCCTCTGCTCAAAGTGGGGCCTGATCTGACTGAGTTCACAAGAAAATATATGCTGATTTTGGACTGACAATACAGCAGATATTATGCCACCCATATTTGTTATGAACTTTTGGTTCTTTAAATTCAGATTTCATATATATGCGCACATGACCTATACAAAAGCAAGCAAGCTTACCCTGGAAAGCCAAGCAGCCAAATCCTGCTAATTCCTGCTAATAACTGAGATTTCATTGCAAGTTGCTGAAGCTAAAAATGTTTGTGAGTAAACAAGAAAATAAGCCAAGCTGAAAGGCAGAGTATCACAAGCTGTTCTTTACTGGAGTTGTTACATTTCAACATCTTGTAGTTGCTTGTGGAAAGCAGCCACATAATTTTCTACTCTGTTTTGTAGGACAGTCAGAGGGAAGGAGGAGGACAGAGCCAGTAACTCACATTGCCAGAACGGCTCCATCCTTCTCACCAGAGCAATGACCTGGTGCCTCCTGCAAACTGGTGAGCAATGGGAGAGAGCAAGTCCCAACAGAACCAGGGAGAATTTTGGTAGGCTGCAAATTCAACGCTGTTTCTATAGTTCATGTTACGTGGCCCAAGAGGAGACTGTTAGATCAAGTGACACAAAGCCATTAAGCACTGTAGTTCCCCAGTGCAATTCGAGTAATGAAACACCTAGACTTAGATGACTTTGTGCTACTCTAGCCAGAAAACATCAAAGCTGTGCTACTCAGGAACTGCGCATGGATTGAAGGGGGCGACACGTGTGAGCCAGCGGAGATACAAAGCCTGGGGCCAGGTCTGCACCCTGCAACAGAAGGACATAGCCCAAACCACTACAGCAGATAAGCAAGCGAAAACGGGATTGTGAGGAGCACGATGGCTCACCGAGTGCCTGAAGGCACTCGGCTTCTCAAGGTGCCCTTGTGGGAGAGCTGCACGCTTTCGAGGTGTCACTTTGCTGATGATCAAAAGTGATAGGCAAGCAAACACGCACCCCTGAGCGGCATCAGACAAACGCGATCGCCGTTAAGCGACTGGATCCGAGCGGATGCTGAAGCAGCAGCGTTGGCACTGACACCGTCGCCTGTCTGCGGGCGAACAGGAGGCTTTGCACCCTGCTGCAGCCAGCCTGGATCATCCCAGGGGAGGCGAGGGAGTGACAGGGTGCCACATCCCATCTCCGCTCAAGTGCTAACATACCTCGGGGTCAAGTCCCAGCCTCATCCCCCTGCATTAAAAGGTTTCAAAACAGACTGTAGGGACAGACGGGAGCCGTGAGAGGTGGGATGCGTGTGCTGCTGGTGAACAAGAGCACACGCGGCTTGGCGGGCACCAGGTAAATGGACACGGAGCTTTCCCAGACACTCAGGCTTTCTCGCACACTCACAGCCTTAAAAAGCAAAATCAATGCAGTGAAATACATGGAGTTAAATGGTGACAGGGACACAGAAACACAGACTGAACATGCCCAAAGGTGAGAAACAACCTCAGAAGCTGTTTGGCAGCTTCACAGGGCTATGAAACACAGCTCTGCAGCTGCTCTACCCGGGAGAAAGTTTCCAAAAGGTCCCTTTTCCTCAGCAATTCCCCGATAGCTGGTTTGGGCACCCTGGTGTGCGGCACAGTACTTAATGTTCTCCATTTCTCCTGCAGTGCCTAAATGCACAATAACCACCCCTGCACATCTCAAACCCTCTTTATAATAATACCAGGAGCAAGAGCAGGTGGGTTAATAGGTAGCGAGCTCAGCAAGAGGGAAGGCTGGAACAACCCCCGCCGTGCTCACCCCTGCTCCCAGCCCTGCTCCAAACCCTCACACCCTCTCAGCACAGGAGGGCATGGGGTTTTTTCCAATTTTCCTTTATGATTTCTTTAAAAAGCACCATATAAATTTAAGTGAAGCTGTTTCCATAAAAATACTCCTTGCGGATATCCACTTGGAATAAAATGTTTCCTCTTATGCTATTGCTGCTAGTCGTGAAACCGCAAACACCCCGAAATAATGAACTTTGCCCAGGTCCCGCGGCAGCTGCTGGTGGGACATAGAGATACCACCAAAAATTAGAGTGTGAGAGACAGGGAAAGGATGTATATATGAAGAGGTCACGAACTGCAAAAGAGCTACAAGCACGTCTGGTCTCCCTCTCATCCATCTTCTCCCCAAGAAAACTGTTAAGGTTCTGCCCCATAGCAGAGAGCTGAAGGAAAATAGTAAAATAGAAAAAATCTCCTTTTTAGCTTAGGCTTGTTCTGTTGAAGGGAGGTCTCCACTCTTTTATTTATTTTTTTTTCCCCAGAGTTCAGGATCTGATCACATCACTTTAGAAGTTTCCTTTTTTCTCAGGAAGATAAACCCCTGTCACTTTATTTCAAATGCTTGCACTTTAGTATAAGCCACAGGCTACTTCAGGAATTATATATAAAAAAAAATGACACATCCAAAAAGATGAGGAAGTCAAATTATTTTCCCTGCTTTGATGTTTATTTGTGTTTTGTACTGCGGGGCACTTGTGCAATATGCACAGAAACGCCAGCAGAATGAGTGAATCCTGTTCAAGTAATTTAGAGGATGAAATAGTAAAAGGAACTTCTTTGAACTCAGCCCGATGGCACATTCTGAAATGCACTTTCTGATCTGCACGTTGTCACTTTTCTCCAGCCTGGGTTTGTTACCACCAGGGCAAGTCTGGCCAGAAACACACAAGGCAGTACTGGGACTGGGATTTCGTGCTATTTCTTTCTGTCAGGGTTTGAAAAGGCAAAAGAGGAGGATTTGGTACCAAGGAAATACGTGCCTTGTTCCTCTTCAGAGCCCCATGGATTTAAAAACTTTAAAAAAAAAAAAAAAAATCAAAAGATCTCATTTTTGTATATAATTTACAATTTCTATATATATTTGCATGAATGTATATATATACAATTTGTATATAATTTACAAAATTGGTCCAAAGTTACAAGGGACACGTGGAAGAAAGCTGGGCAACTGCATGCTGGTTTTATGAACGCCACCCCAATGCCAATGGTTTAGCTAAATAAACTTAAGTATTGCAACTATTAATTGAAATCCAACCCTTGGCTAATGTGAATTAGTGCTGGATTATAATGCTACATCATGATAAGCAGCTTGGAAATATTTCAAACAGATTTGGAAAGTTGTTCTCCATTAGATAATAAATACTATTAACAGATAAAAAGCCATAAAAGAGCTCGTCACTTCAAAGGGGATCTTCTGGCCATTTTCTAGCGGTTGAGCTGAAGGTACACAAGTTTGCTAAGCCAGATTTGAAAGCAGAAAGCCAATTGTGGCATCTGGAATAATTATTGATTCCTTAAGTTATTAACTTCAAGGATTACCGTGTTCACTCCATTTTTTTTTTTAAGGATAACACGTTAGCTAGGTATAATGAGGGATAAGACAGGCCAAGCTTTTAGCTCTAAACATTAGAAGCCTTTGAAGATACACATGAAATCCGCATGATAACACTGTTTGTTCTCCCCAGAACGATGCTGGGGACAGCCAGGAAAGAGCAGGGGTCTCACCTAGGCTGAGGAAAGGGGCAGGAGCTTTGGCAGGGAACAGCATCAGGTCTGAGACACCCAAGCACTTCCCCGTGCCGGCACAGGACACGTCTTCATTAGCAGTTTATGAGATAGTCATTATTGACAGATCCACTTGAGGTTATGCCAGTAGCTATGCAAACACGTAGTTAAAAAAGGAACGACAAAGAAGTCTTTACCAAATGAACAAATTGCAAAGAGATAATGAAATGGGGCAGACGAGGCCTCCCGAGGGAAAACAAGATTAAATTAAACTTGCCATCAGCTGATCAGCATGAAGTTTGCTTTTCAGCAAAACCCATCAAAAGTGATTTCATTGCAAAACACTGCTTGGACAACTAGTTTTTGTTAAAAGCTTCTAATTTTTTTTTTTTGTTGCCTGCTCAAGCAAACAAGCCCGACTTTCGTTGGGTCTCAGTAAGGGTGTTCGGCAGCACTCAGCAACTCCGTGGTCACGCTGATCTGGAGAGGGACGGGGTCTCCTGACTCCCTCTCTATGATTACAGCTGAACTGTCCTGCTGGGACCTATTTTGATCCTGGAAATAGAGATAACCCTATAGATCAAATGGGTCTGTATTTAGATTTTACTGTCCTGCTACTGATAACAGAGATTGCAAAAAAGTGCTTCATGGGAAGGATTACACCAGGATCTGTATGTCCAATCCTCTTGTAAGTACAATCCCCTTTCCCAAATTCCCAAAGTACACCCCATGGGCAGCTTGTCTCAACGGCTACAAATCTTTCATATAAACCACATAACAGGTAGTGACACATTTACAGCACTTTTCATCTTTACAACACCATGTGCTGGTCAGTTTTTATTACACTTGCCAAAGTGCTTTCCTTAGTGTCCACTAGGAAAGAGATTTTATTTTTTTTTTTTTTCTCAGACAAGCTTTTAGCCTGGCCAGCTGTAACTGCACAATAAAGATATATATACACATTTTCCCATATTACAGTAATTGATAGAAAAAGTTAAGCCTGAACCCAGTACGTTTCTGTCTCTGTTCCCATCTAGCCCAGCACATCATCCTGAAAATTTTCTTTTTTATAGTACCTTAGTCCTTGGTATTATCTAAGGCCTGAAGTGCTCCCTCAAGGGTTTGCATTAGGCTCAGAAAGGATGAAAGAACAAACTAACAAGATCAGAGCTGTTGCAGATTCAGCTTTAGGGGCCACAGAAAGTAAATTTCTAGTTTGTAGCACTTGCTTATTCCTAAAGTTATTAACCACTGCAATACAGTATTTATAGCTGGGCTGCCTGCCTCCCTTTCCCCCAAGCAAAACTGTCACTATTTTAATGTTATAATAAGAAGCTGATTTGCTAGTCTATAACTTCAAAGGGAAACTTTCTTCTTCTGCTTGATAAAATATTAATGGGGAATAACGAAGCATGGTGAGGTTACACAGAACCCCAGGAAGGAGCTCTTTTGGGGTTCCGAAGCAGCCCACTCCCTGGCTGGCAGCTTTTGTTCTAGCCAGGTTATCTAATAAAGTTGTCTGCAGGGAGCTCTCTGTCTGATTTCCCAAACTGTGGCCGTGGACCAGAACTACTTTCCCAGCACAATCCATTCCCTTTACAACCTCAAAGCTCCCAAGCAAGGTCATGCCAGGAGAACCAGCTGCAGAGCGGGCTCCTTCGCCATTTCACACTGGGGAGGGTTTAGCAATGATGCACCGAGCTGGGAGGGAACAAGGCAGATGCAGGAACAGGCCAGAGCGGGGTATGGCTGAAAGCCTCCTCAGAAGGGTACACGAAGGATTCATCCATCATCCCAGGCTGCATCTGCCAGCCAGACACCTTTACAGAGGATACCCCAAGGTCACATACAAGCTACAGCCAACAACGCTTCTCCCTCCCAGCCAGAGAGGATCTGGTGGGGTTTCTTCAACCAATATCTGATGCACAAACACGTCAGTTTAGTACGTCAAATATAGCACGTGCCCCGTCCTGTATTTTCAGGATCAGCCCCTGCTGCCCTCTCCTTTCCCACCTCTATCTGTGCAGACAGACCAGCAAGCACAGTAAAGCATTACTGGGAAAGCTTGTTAATCACCTGCACCGATGTGATTCCAAGGCAGGTTTGTCAGCGGATTTTATGCTATTACTGCACTTTGTACCGGCGCGGAGCCTGTGTGACAGCCCAAAGCAGACAGGCAAGGTGTGAAGAGCTGCTCCTCCACCCAGGCGAATTTGCAGGAACTGTGCACAAAACTGTTTGAGGAATTTAAATGTGTAGGGTGGCTAGAAAGCTGTAAGGAGAGTTGTCAAGGTAAAAGGCAGCTGCAGAAGAGCTCTGACAGCAGTTCTTGCCAGGGGGGCTGGAAGCCCTCAGGTGCCAGTCCTGCACAGGCATTTGCACTGCCCAGTGGTAAAAGCAGGACGCTGAGCTGAGGGACATCATTTCAGATGAGACCTTTGTGCTTTATCGCGACTGTCCAGCTCTGATTCAAGTAGAAGAATGCAGCTCTGCTGTGTGATGTTTCATTCAAATTCCCATTCACCTCTCTGGATTTTCTGTAATTTCTTTTTCCTGCATTGCCAAGAATTTTGCATAAAATGAAGACGCCGTCATGCTTGGCACAACCAGCTCCACAGGGCTGATCTAGCTCCTCCAACAGTGGCGTTACACAGAGCTGTGGCAAGTCATACCCTGCTCATCTGCACTGAAATACAAATCCACCAAAAGCTGGTGGTCCTGGCCACCCTTCTCAGGAAAGATGGAAAAGTTCAGTATACCATAAAGACCATAAAGGACAAACATTGCCACTTTCCCTCATTTGGGTTCTTACACAAACAAATATAACCTCTCCAGGCAGGATTCCAATCCAAAGATCACTTCTACTTGCTCTTCCAATAGACTGAAGAGCACCTGCAGGAAAAGCCTGTTGCCTGAATGTATATCATGATGTGTTTTCATGATGTTAACAGGCTGCCCAGGGATGTGGAGCAACCACCATCCCTGGAAGTGCTCAAAAAATGTGTAGATGTGGTGCTTAGAGGCACAGTTTAGTGGTGGGCTTGGCAGTGCTGGGCTAATGGTTGGGCTTGATGATCTTAAAGGTCTTTTGCAACCTGAATGATTCTATGGTTCTTTGCCTATTACATTGTGGTTATTTTTCACGTATCATAGAGCACTTGTTTTGATTTTTTGAACAAATATTTGCATTGTGTTTTTGAGAGTCTTTCATGGGTAGCTCATCCTGAACGTGCCAAAGAACAAGAGCTTCAGGAACGTATATGGAGTATGGTGTACCCAGAGAGGAATTGCAAGAAGGATTGGAAAGAAAACTTTACGAATCTCTGAAGGAGGAGGTGACTAGTCTCTTAACTCCTCCCAAGTGTTTCCCAAGGCAGAGGGCAGTTACTCTTGGCCTACAGCCTCTGCACATGCTGGACATCCTATGGACACACATCCTAGCACACCACGGTTTAGATAAACTGCAGCTACTAGCAGAGGAAAAGCAAGCACATAAAATGCAAAACAGGTAGGTTACAATAAAAGCAGCAAACAGTTAAAAAGAAAAATACCATGATCCTGGCTTGGTTTTTGCAATTCGTATTTCAATTCCTTACTCTGCCGAAGAGGTTACACTCACTCTTGGGCAGGTGCTTCAAGGTCCTCAGAGGTGAGGAGGCACCAGTAGGATCTTCGTGCCTAAAAAGCACAGTGAAGTCTTGGCCTCAGCTGTCCCCTGGGGCTCTGCACATGCAGGACTGAGGATCCTGGCAGTCTGCTGCATACAGGCAAATACAGCAAGGTTGGGGCGGAGTGACTGGGTTACATTTTGGTGGTGGTGCTACGTTATCATTGCTTATGGGATTAATTTCAGCTCTTTCACTGCTTTCCATCTCATTTCACAATGACCTGTATAATTGCTATCGTAGTCACTAGACACTCAGGATTTCAATTATTTATCAAGCACTTAGAAATACCTTTAATCTGATGAGTACTACCTGGAAAAAAAAAAAAAAAAAAAAGGATTCTGTACTACCAGTGCCATCCGCCAGGTTTAGTGTCACCCCTGGCTAATCTCAATAAACATTTCAGCACCCCAAGTCATCATTCACTATAGGAACATTGGCTTCTGGCCTCTGTAATGGGTACGGTACGCATGGTCCTGTGATGGACCCAAAATTTCCTCGCGCCGCTGCTGCCGTGCCCAGCTTTCTCATGTGGGAACAATGCAACAGTCAAGTCGCTTATTCAGCCTCACGCAGAGGAATATTCATTAATGTTTACTGATGTAGAATGCACACACTACATTAGTCACAATCCTATAAATAAACATGTTTTTCATCCACACTACATTAATCTTGATCCTATAAATAAACAGACAGAGCACAGCCCTAGCTTTCTAAGATACCCCCTGCAGAAAGAGAGTTACTGTACCAGAATACATCACAGAGCAGGATTGTGGCATCAGCTGCTTATGAGGAGACCATGGATTTGGTTATTACTTTATAATAGGAGGGTAATTTAAAGGAAAAATGGGGATGGGGGGTGGGGGAGGGTGGGTAAGTTTATGTACTGTAGCACTGACTTTTAGTCCTGTCTGGTTTTAAAGTGTGAGCTTAGCCTTAGGTAAGAACTTTATAATAAATCCAGCTAAATAAAGCTCGGTGTCCCATGTGCAGCACCTAAATGACTGGATCGCGCACAGAGACTTTTCCTCATGAGATGAGAAATCCACAGTATCATCTTGCATTCACACAGTATCCCCTCTACTGGCGTGTCATAGCGAAGGAAACCCACTATGCTTTCCAAATTAAATACCCATAGGAATCGTTTTACCAGGCACGGAAACATGGCAGCTGATTAGCTGCAAACCAGCTTGGGATGGAGAGGACACTGTTGCCTAATAAGATGACGAGGAAGCACAGGGAGGCAGGACACGCTCACCTAAAGGGGGATTTGAAGCCAGTGTGAGTG
This sequence comes from Ibycter americanus, assembly GCA_035590275.1. Classification (NCBI taxonomy): domain Eukaryota; kingdom Metazoa; phylum Chordata; class Aves; order Falconiformes; family Falconidae; genus Ibycter; species Ibycter americanus. The sequence continues at coordinate 60,626,448 of JAVJGI010000064.1, read as the reverse complement.
AATATTAGCACCTACATCTAAGCTGCAAAATCTGTTGTTAACAATCCACTTTAGCCACCAACCAGCTAAGGAAATGCCAGCAAAGGGAAACAGAAGAAAAATAAAAACTGTGAAGATGATGGAAAAGTGCAGAAAGAAACACAGAATAAAATTGAGCCCTTTCAACCTCAAGCAAGTGGGACTGGAAGCTTGAAAATAATTAGATACAGGGAAAGAGAAAAGGAAAAGGAAAGGGGAAGGGATTAGTATTTAATCTAAGGCACAGTTTCATTATCTGTTTCTTATTCTTTGGCATGATATTGGACTAGACCCGAGACATTTTTGTCTTTACAACAAATAATATTTGTATTTTAACACATGATGAACCTACGACTAAGAGCATCTTACAAGTCTCGCTGTCGGTACGCGCCTGCATCTATACACCCGAAATTATGTTTGGGAGGACGTAGATCAGAGAGCACTCAGCACTACTCAGATGATCGGTAATATGATGCATTGACCATTTTAATTAACTTTCCCACTGGGGGTTGACTGTTTATACGAAGCGCAATAAAACGCATTCTTAATTTTTAAGACCTTAAAGACAACGAGACAAAATAAGAGCAAGCTATTGAGGCTGTCCCTAGAGATCAGGGCTGTTGTGCTCCTTCTTCCCCCGCGAGGAGAGGACCAACCCAACAGTGTTGCAGAGGGAGCACAAATGATTGCTACGGCATGAGATTTATTTGATGTACAGAATGTCTGTAGCCTAAGCAAATTTCTGCCTAACGTTTCCATTCAGATGTTTTTACTGAATCTTATCTTACTAAAGGCACTTAAACAATCAGAAATAAAGCTGACTATAATAATACTGCTTCCTTTTCTATTTTTCCTTCTCAAGAGGGTGTAATCAAGGGAAATTTAATTGTTCATGAAAGACAACATCTGTATCACATATCTGTCGTATTTCCACTTGGAAAGCTTCCCAGTGTGGTTGTTCTGTTTGGTGCGCGTTACCTTTATACTCATCATTAATGAAGTTGATTTTGTTATTAGAGGCCTGGAAGCTGTAACAGGGGTTGATATTTACGTCCAGAGCATCTGTGTTCATTTTATAGGAGATGCAGTTCATCAAAAGAGGATACAGATGACTAAACCAGTGGGCAAGGTGTGTTGACTTTTTATTTTATTTAACAGTAATGAAATGTAACAAGTGCACCAGAGGGATACATTTTCATAAGCAGACAAGCAGATGGGTGAAGAAATTTGACTTGCTATAAAAAGCTTATAACTTCTGAGCAGTCTGAACGGCTCCATGGAAAGAGTCATCTATACTGCAAAGCGTATTCCCCCTTCAAAGATTTCATGTTATATGTGGCAGTCTCTCTCTTTGGCATTTTACATCCTACAGGTGATGAGCCTTAAAGCACGGCTGCTGGCAGCTAGCCAGCAGCTCTACGCTTCCAGGCTACATTTTGCTTGAATTTGTCCAAATTTCCCTCTTACACAGAGGTGGGTGGAGTCGAGATGGGGGTGACAGGGCTTTAAACTCCAATCGTTCATTCAACTGATTTCATTGCCTCGTGGAAATACTGTTCTTTCCGTAAATTGTATTGGAGCATTAGAGGTTCTTTACTTCAAATGCTCCAAAATCATACACGTGCTGGATGACAGATTAATATCAACAATCACCCGGAGATTAAGCATGTACACTAGATGTTAGATTTTAATGGCTGCTAGATTTTAATGCAAAAAAGCTTCAGACCCTTTGTAGTTGCAATCATTGAATCCATCCAAAATACCTACAACAAGGCACCAAAGCAACAGAAACGTCAGCAACCAAGTAAGAGGGAGCAGTAAGTAGAGCCCTCCTCGTTTCCCATACCAAGTGAGTAGCAACACGCTGTCACTGACTGCAGCCCTTAACGGCAAACCGTTCTCCTTATGTTCACAGTGCACAAAACAAATTTAACTTGCCAAAAATCACAATCGGTAAGACATTTCTTAAATTAGCTAGATTCAGACGAACAGAGGAAAATTAATTAGTGTTACTTATCCCTCAGTGAATGCTTGTACTGACAGCCCAGGTCAATACTTTTGAATACAGATGCCGAAAGTCAGGCACATCACCCTGACAAGGCTGGTGGATGCCTGGCACCCCTAAAAAACAGACAGCTCACTATCAATTTCCTATAAGCTCTTTATTCTACCAGAATGCTTGACTCAAGAGCAGCAATCACAGCCAGCCCACTTTGATGTTTTTCAACATGCCAACCTGTTGCTTTGTTGTGGTTGAGCCTTTTGTCTTTGAGATTTCACACGCAAACTGATTTTCTTGGTTATTTGTGTTCATTTGCAAGAGGCATAAGTCATCAAAAGCAGATACAGATGAATACTCCACCGCACATTGTGGGTTTTCTTTTTAATACCAACAAAACATAACAAGCCAACTTGAGAGATGTATGTTTATAACCGGTCAACCAGATGGGTGCAAAAATCTGATTTGCTATAAAAAGCTTATAGCTGCTGAAAATCTTAAGGATTTACTGGAAAGAGTCAGCTGTAACAAATCATGCCAGGGTACTAAGAAGATTGATCCTGCTTTGTCCAACTGTTGTCTCAGCGTTAGCTTTCCTGCCGCCGTGCCAAGGCACATACCTAATGCAGTTGCTCTATGGTGGGATGTGCAGCGTGGGACAGCTGGTGCTGGGGGCCAACGGCCAAACTACAGATGTTGCAGGCATTTGCATCAGACCAGCCCTTGTCCGAATCCGTGTTAAGGTTAGAGCATATTCCCGCTATAAGTGCTAGTTGGGTTCGTACGAAGGGAATTTGCTCTGTGCTCTCGGAGAGGTCTCTGCAATGCAAACCAAGGTGCAAGAAGTGGAGACAATCAGGGGATTCGATTCAAAAGCATGCCCCCATCCAAACCACAGTAGTACCATAGACATAGCCACACAAACCTGTAGCTCTGCAGGGCAAACAAGCACCTGACGAGC
>JAVJGI010000064.1:60598563-60616341 GCA_035590275.1 Ibycter americanus | reverse complement strand
AACCCACCGCCCCAGAAGCAAGCCCACAACTGTATATTATCAATGTTAATTAACCCTCTACAGTTCCTCTACACTCTCTCACCCCATCACCAGGCTGACTGCTGCTGTGAAGCGTAAGAGCACCTGGTATAGTTTGGATGATCTGCTGTCAAAGTGTGCTGATGGACAGAATAACCAGGAGAGCCACACATGAATCCAGCTCCCTTGACCAAACTCTTCCATCTATTGCATGCAATTACCTATTGCCCCATCAGTCATTAGTTACATGTCCCAACCTGCAAAACAGTTGCTCTTTAGGTACGTCAGACTCCTACTCAGTGAGATGGCCATGCTCACCATCCACCCTAAAGCCTCCATGAACCTTCTTAACTCAGAGATACTTCTCCTCAGCCCCCACAGAGGGTGACTCACATCCCCCTGCCCATGTAGCAGCAGGTACCCAAGTTAGGAGCATCACCCTGAGCATCAGCACAGCAAGCCAGGCTTTGATGCTTACAGCACAGCCATGAGCAGGAGGGCACCTGTGCCTCCCCCAGAGGTGCACAGCCAGGGGTCCCCAGGCTGCTCTGACCCTCTTGGCAGCAAGGGCACTCCCAGCACCCTGGCTGGTGGGGCTGGGGAGGGGAACAGTGCTGACCACAGCTCAGAGCAGGCGCTGGCTGGAAGGAGCAGGAGCCAGCACACAGCTGGGGATTTGCTGCTTTAACTTTGCCTTTCAAACAGGGGAAGAAGAAAGAGCTTGAGAAAGAAGAGCCTGAGAAGGTGGGATGTGGTGACCTCAAGAATCTCCTCCAGTCTTCAGGAAGCCTCTGGGTTTACCTCTCGCCTGCTGTAAGATGTATTTCCCTGTCCCAGTACAGGCCAGGTGAGCCCTTTGCCCATCAACCAGCAAAAGCCAAGTGACACCAGGAATAAAAACCTCTTCATGCCTGTGAGTGAGCATGTCTGATGCACGACAGTGAGAGAGAAAATTTCTTAATTTCCAAGTCCTGTTTCTTAATGAAGTTCCTGGATACAAGCAGAAAATACAGAAAGTGGGATGGTATTTGCAGTGCTTCACACTGGAGCTGAGTCACCATCAGTGGAAACCTTTCTGGCTCCACTAAAATTCACACGTAGCTGCTGAGCGAGAGCCCGCAGCTCCCACCTGGGCTCTCCACCATGGCTGCCTGCAGTACCCTGCACCAGGGATGATACAGCTAATAAAGACTGTGCATTCATCTGCCTCGGTGAGATCCCTGCCTTCCCTGAGGGTCTCGAGCACGTTTTCTTGTGTTCCACATCTCCGAAATGCCAAGCTTTTCTGAACAAACACAGCTAACATATCTACCTGCTTTGTGAAAAATAAAAGCAGGGGGAAATCTTTCTATTTTCTTTTTCTCTAGCTTAATTTACTGTGCTTTACTAAGTATTGGGGTTTGGTTTATATAAAGGTAAACAGTGTTATCACACAAATCTTAATCTTGTAATTGCAGCCTCACTTGAATTACTTGATGATTAGCCTCTAGGCATAACGCTCATCTCATTCAGTTATACCTTCATTATCATCAGATTCATTAATTTCATCCTGTGTGCTAAAATGCTGCATGGTTAAAGGCAGCGTTTAGCAATATTCAGAATACAGGCAAGGTTTCCCATTCTCTGCTGAAGAGTTCATATAGTAATATTACACCAAGAGGATCAAGAAGTTGACTTTTCCTTGAAATCCTCGGTGCACTGATGTAATAGTTAAATTAAAAAAATATTAGGCTTAATTAATTTTAATTCCAGTGCATGCTGAGCATAGCGAATGGCCTTGAGGTGGACCCCAAAGGGGCTTTGCCAGGGCATGGCTGGGTGAGCATCCTCCTCCCACCTGCATGGCTTGGGGTCTGCCACCGGAGGGGACGCTTGGCCCCTGGGGTAAGAGTTTCACATGCTGAATGGCTACCTGTCAGCAGCTGAGTTTGCCAATCCTCCTGTTAGCTAGGGCTTTGTAAGCAGACTTGTCTTTTTTATTCCATAGTTGTTCTTGGCAATGCCTTACGCTGCCAGGTTGTATGCAGTTCCTTTATATTTCCAGTTCCATTATTACTGTTTTAAATAAACCCCGTTAGGAGGAGGCTGCGAGAGCTGAGAGATCAGTCAGTCACACAGCAGGGAAGCAAAGGATGGAAACGAGCCATCAAGGTTACAAGCTCGAGAGAAACTGTCTCTGAGCGACACGGGTGACGAACCCAGACACAGCCAAGTCATCCCATCCAGGTTGGCACAGTCATCCCAAGCCTCCCAGGGTAAGCTTATCAAATTACTGTTCATTATAGCTACGATAGAGTAAAATGAGGTGTCACACTATTTGTCGTTAAAAATGTTGAATAGTACCTGCTTGCACAGCGTGGTTTTGCCAGGATTCCCCATCCTCCCGTAACAAGGGTGAACCCCTTCCAGATGCTGAACATGCCCTTCAAGAATTAAGGGGTAGATATGTAAAAATGAATAGTCTAGACCTACATCTGTATCAGTTTATAAGAACTTCCATACAGCACCTTCAGAACAAAAAGGTACTATATGAACATAACGTATTACCAAAGCAGTTCACAGCATTATAGAACATCTCTGTACTTTTTGACCATTAAGAAGAACAAGTGTACAGTTCACTAAAATAGCTGCACACGTTTCAGCTAGAGGCACAGTGACTGGGACAGCTAGGGTATCAAGCACAGGGATTTTTTTCTAAAGCACTACATTAAATTTTATGTTATAAACACAGTATTTTAGCTTCTCGGTAAATCAGCATCTTTGGCAACACATAGAGATTGATGTAACACCATTTGTAGGTGAGAAGCGATACAGCTGACCTGCCAGCAAATAAACCAGGGGAACATTCCCCTGACACTCTGAATGTATTTGGTAAAAGGAAGGAATTAAATAAATACACATGCAAATATATGTAGGGCAATTTAATAGAGGCCTTCGAACTCAAGTGCTAACATTTGTACAGCTTATGCTCTGTGCATCTCTTGTGTACTTTTAAGCTGCAGACAGCTTCATTCAACAGGACAAGTATGACTTGCATTAGAAGAGCAGGTGGAAGCATTTCTCCAGCGTCTCTTCCAGGGCTGGAGCCCAGACACAGGATGGGAAGTGGAACCAAAAATATATTTAATGAAAGGGAGATTTATAGTTATTATTTTAAGTTTCTAGTACCTGTTTCAGAGGAGAAAGATCATCCAAATAATATTTCTTTCTGCAGAAGACAGATCCCCTCAGCACAGAAGGATTCAGCAATTCAGAGATGCCTCAGAACTGGGGCTATGGTGTTTGTCCTCTACATCCCCTCAGAAAGCCAGCCTCAGACACTTGCTAGGTTACAAACCAGTATTTTCTTAGTGTCTTTTGGAGGTTTCTCACAGCTGGTTGGGGATGATATTAAACTGAGTTCGGGAGGAGCGAGCTGTGCTGATGTGCGTGAGTCCTCAGCTCCACAGCAAAGTGCCATCCTATACCAGACATGACTCCTGCAGGGAATTTGTCTTTTCCTTAAAATAAATAAATAAATAATCCTAACTTCTCAGCTATTTACAGATTTGCAGTTACATGGAGAGCTTGTGAAGTCTCCTGCTATCTTTACGCTGCTTTTATCTGGGCTTTGGACCAGCTCTTAATGACACCTGTGAGTGACTGATGGCAGGCTGGCACTGCTGCAGCAGGGATGAGAACACGAGTTTGGCTACAGACTCCATGTGTGCAGAATCATGCCCAACAACTTAAATTAAATTAAGTTATATTGAAGCTGGTGACCGCTTAGGGACCATTAAAATGTCAGTTACTTACAGCTGGGTTTACCAAAGGTTATGAGACAAATGGTCATCCGTTATTCTGTCAAAATCTGAAACTGAAATGCCCTGAACAGTTTAGGGGATATTTTAAGGTGATCAGACAACAGAACTGTCCTGGTTTCAGCTGGGGTAGAGTTAATTTCCTTCCTAGTAGCTGGTACAGGGCTGTGTTTTGGGTTTAGGATGAGCACAGTGTTGATAACACACGGATGCTTTAGCTGTGGCTAAGTAGTGCTTACCCTGAGTCAAGGGCTTCTCAGGTTCCCAGGCTCTGCCAACAAGAAGCTGTGATGGAGCAGGGCCAGGACAGCTGACCTGAACTAGCCAAAGCGATATTCCATACCATAGAACATTATGCCCAGTATATAAACTGGGGGAGTTGGGCAGGAGCCACCGATCGCTGCTCAGGGACTGGCTGGGCATCGCTCAGCAGGGGGTGTGCAGTTGTGCTGTGCATCACTTGTCTGTCTTGGAGTTTATTTCTCTCTTTTTGTTGTCTTCCTTTTCATTACAATTATATTCTACTGCAACTATTAAAATGTTCTTCTCTCAACCCATGGGTTTTACCTTTTTTTCCCTGGTTCTCCTCCCCATCCCACTGGGGGGAGTGGAGAGGGTAAGCAAGAGGCTGCTAAAGCTGCTTGCCTTCCACAAAAGAAAAAAGGGCTTCAAAAAGTTAGTAATTCCCTCAAGAAGCCACAATGAAACCAGGTTCCACTAATAATCTCATCCATAAATCATGAGATTTGAGGAATCAGTTGTAGCTTCATAAGATTAAAAATGTCAAGGAAAAATATTTAATTGAAAGGGCTCAATTATATCTAAAACTATGCAACAGCAAATTTTTTCAAGTATCTGATCTTGATTTTACCTGTTGCTTTTACATTTACTTAAGATCAAATCCAGACAATCTCTCATTAAAAGCAACAGCCCAACTGAAGAAGAAACGTATTTTCTAGGGAGAGCAAAATTAGAGGAATCTGTCCCCGATTTGTTTAAATGGCAATTATAAAATGAGTTAACCGCAAAAAGATATGGATTTCAGAACCAAAGACTTTCTCCTTAACAGCCACATTAAGAACCGGCAGTGTATGCATGTCTCATCTCACATATCTTTTCAAAAAAACTAATTAAAAACATGGCATGGTGTCAAGCTTTTTGTGTAAGTCTAAATCTCATCTCCATAAACTAATAGAAGCTTTTCTGGTTCATCAACAAGCCGGTGACAGCACAGGCAATCAGTCCCTTCCTAGGCAATGCCGGCTTCTGTGTTATGATAGAAAAGCGAGATGCTAATAACCTGTTGGGCCTCATTTCTTGATTTTCAAAAAAAAAAAAAAAAATCCCTCAAGGCATGAGGCAGATTGAAACAAATGAGGGGCTCTAATTTCAACCAAGAGTAATTATTTGCCTTACAGCCACCTGTACATGCTCAACAAAATCATACCCTTTGACCTCCAGAAATTTCTAAGTGTTACTTACAGAGCTGAGCAGCTTTTAGGTAATGTCATTGAGACTTAAATTTTAAATTATAGAATCGTAGAATGGTCTGGGTAAGAAGGAACCTTAAAGACCATCCAGTTGCAGCCCCCTGCCATTGGGAAGGGACACCAGCCACTAGCCCAGGTTGCCCCAAGCCCCGTCCAGCCTGGCCTTGTGCTTCCATTAGATCTGAATCCCAGAACTCAGCAGCTGGAGAACATCCATCTCACTCTGCCTCTAATGGGATCTCCAAATCGCTCACTTTTTCCAAAAGGCAGCTCCCTTCAGTTCAAATTTTGAACAAAGCACTTCAAGCACAGCACATCTCATTGCTACCAAGACTTTTGGGCAGTGCTGGCAGGGCAAGCTTCATCCTCTGGTGGAAGAGAAGGAAAATTCCAGAAGGTCTTGTAGCAGTAGTAGCCAGACAACCAAGAAACCCCATGTGAATGAAGACCTAATCTGCTAAATACTGAACTCCTACAGCTTAGTGGGGCACCTAACGGGCAACAACAACAAAAAAAAAAGTTTGGAAAGTCACCATGGCCCAGCAAGTATGTAGTCACCATGTCCTGCTGCAAATCTGTTTCACCAATTACTGTACTTCATCATCCCTTTCCTCAGCTTTCCCAGTGCCTTTTGACAAAAAGTTCTATGTAGGAAAGCAAGCTATTACATATATATATATACACACACACAACTAGCTATATGCATGGTACAACTTTGTGTGGATAAAATGCATGACAGGAGGAGGCTGCCCCCCCAGATCTGTCCAGACTAGCAGTTTCTTTGCAGGTCCCTGTGACTGAGGTTTGCCAGCACCTACACTCTTTTCCCCCACAAACAGGAGCCCTGTGTGACTGCCCGGCACCTAGCGCACACCCAGCATGCCTCTAGGACTTAAGAAAAACGAATGTAATTGAAATAATTCCTTCATTTATTCATTCACATGCACAAGCAGTGGATCACAGCAGGTGTGCAGGAGACCCAGGTTTTAACTATTTGAAGAATCAAAAAGCAAGAGGGGTGAAAGAAGGCCCATACAACAGGCTGAGCAGCATCACATGCTGATCTGGCTCCTCTGGTTCTCCTCCCCTCCCACATCGCACCCCCGAGACCTTTCGGAGAGTTAACCTCTTCCCTGGAGAGAGGGGAAGAGTTGAGGACAAGAAGAGGCTGAGACCAGCTGTTTGGCTTAGGTTGCCACAAAGCAGGGACCCAACATCTTGGATCACACAGAATCGATGCCAACTTAAATCTGCATTGCTCCCAAAAGCAGTGGCCCAGTTCTTACTCCCAGTTTCCCATTTCCCACCCAGGTAGCCCTTCCTTGCCCCAGCACCAGCTTTCACACAGCACTGTGGCAGGGGTGGGATCACATCAGTTTTATCTCACAGTGCTTTTTTCTAAGCTCGTTTCCAGATGGGCTCATTCACATTTTGCTGCGTGGGCCAAGCCGTGCGGTTCCAGCACCCTGCCACGGATCACCCACTGCCGCTGGGTGGCCAGGTCCTTGTCACCTGCACCCAAGGAACGACACAGGCTTTGGCAGGATTTGCTCCTGTACACAAGGAGCAAAAGACCAAATTCCTCCCAGGCATCCTTGGCATGCCCCAGCTGGAGAGACAGCTTCAACCTCCCTCTTTTTTTTTTCCCCTCCTCCTTTCCATCCACAAGGGATGACTTCAGCTTTGAGGTTTTTTGCAGGGCATAACAATTAGCAGAGAATCAAACTGTGACGTGGGGTAAATGACACCCCAAGAGTTCACAGGTAGCCACTATTCACTTAATAAAGGCTACAGCCCCTCAGGTTTGCACAGGTTTTGCCCCTTAAGATTAATTCAAAGGCTCCCCCCTCCCATCAGCTGTGGCTCAGCTCACTGCCCCTTCAGGCATCTCATATTCAAAAAGAGATGACAAACTACATGGCTTAAAGAAAACACCCCTTAAAACCTCCAGCTTCTTGTCCACAAGTTATTTTTAACGTGTGTCATCAAATGAGGGGCTCAGATACAATGAGGCTGGAAAGCAGAGCAGGAAAGATTTGTATCACAGTACTTTTGATCCCAATCTATATGTAAAATATAGCACAGCCACCTGTATAATGAAGTTGCACTTCTTGATAAGAAAAAAAAATTTTATTTTTTTTTTTTCCCCCTGAATACTATTTTCAGGAAGCCACCCTGCATTGCAAATGGCTCTTGCTAGCCGGGCTTGCGCTCATTTATTTGGCTGTGCTGACCCCCAGAGTCCAGCACCCTGCACGGCACATCCCAAAAATGAAACCCACCGGGGTGCTGACACGCTTCCCACCCACCACCACTAATTCAAAGAGGTTTTGCTGAAGCAATCGCTCCCGCAGGCTGGGGATGATTGCACCCTGACAGCGTGAGAGAAAACAGGCATTTACCCCACAACTCAAATTGCTGCATGCATGAGAAACCACAGAATTAACTAGATAAGGGGGAAAACCCAAACCCTAGGCACTACAATGAAAGCACTTAGAGAAACTCATGGGGAAGCTATCTGATTATATCTAATATCTCCAGCCACACACCTGGCAAAACCCAGGTTATCACTAGATAAGCACCAGCTGTAGCAGAAGGGAATCCTTTCTTTCCACTACCTGAGTCAGGAGGAAGCTGATACTATTTTATATCGCACATTTTCAGGACTTTCTATCTCCATTTTTCATATTAACAACTAACATACTAATCAACTATTATTAAACACACAGAAAGCAGATGGATAATTTTGGTTAATTATTCTCAGGTGGTCGCTGTATAAGAGAAATCATTGTTTAGAGCACAACTGTAGTGTTAAAACCAGTGTGATGGAGACCAAAATTGCTGCAGCACAGGAGGACACTGGGAGAATCCATCATCACAGGAACAGGCATCCCTGCCGCAACACACATTTTCTGCAAACACTTATTCATGGTGTGGGTTTGGTTCACAGCACTTCTACTGAAAATTATGGATACACACAGGCAAATAACAATAGAAAACTCTGCCAGACTGGAAACTTTAGAAGTAGTGGTTTGAGTCTGTATTTCTTGGAGCAGGGAGGGGAGAAGAGTATTTTGTCATCTGTTAGCATCAGATTCTCACCTTGTGCCTTCTCGTTTGATCTAGCAACTCCCTGAAGTTCTTTCCCTCGCACAGAGCACTGAAAAGACCACACAGTTTCCCTTCGCCAAATTTAGGTCTCCTTGTGGATGAGGGTATAACGCTTCTTTTCTGTGCAAGTTTCACATACCTACACACATTTTTAACTTTTAAGGCTCAATGCCACCTTCAGCCTAGAAAAAAGAATATTGAAGTTTTTCTTCAGGTAAGAAACATTTTTTGCAACCGAGACGGGGATTATCTTCCCTGTCCTCTCTGCACAAATGGCAGCCTGATAAATCTCTCATAATCTCTATATACCCTCCTGTGAAGATCGGATCTTTGTTCTCAGCTGCGCTTCCCAACTTTCACCTTTTCCTGCACCACGTTTTAGACTGACACTTGTCTCCCGAGCCACTGCTGTGGCTCAGGGGTCTGTGAACAAGGACATCACCCCTGAACCCCCTTCTGTCACGGGTGTGCTGGGCACCCACTTGGAGCCACAATGTGCTCCCCCACTGCAGGGCTGTTGCTCACAGGGGACAAAAGGAAAATGCTGAAGGGGGGGTGGGCAAGAAAGAAAAATAATAAATAGAACCCTGGAAATGAACCAGGAGAGCGGTATCGCTTGATTCAGGATCACGTACTTTTCACAAACACTGTATCAGCAAACAGGCTGCTACAGCACCCACACATCACCCATGCTGGGACAGCCCGACGGAGCCAGAACCAGGACCCCCACCCGCACACCAGCACCTTGGCCTCGGTGCATCCCACCGCCTGCCAGACTGCTGCCAGGAGCCCAGCATTCCTTCATTCAGCACCAAAGGTTGCGACATCTTGCCATAACAAATGTGTTACATACTGGAACTAATTAAATATCAAATAGCTATGCAGGAAAACATCAAGCTCCAAGGACAATTTAAGCCAAGAAAAAGTCTGTGATGCTGCATCCTCAATGCATCATTGCCTACACTTAAGGGAGGGATCCCAGCGCTGCTTCTTCCAGCACAAGTTATTAGGGACTTAGAGAGAAGGCACAACAGAGAAAACACAAGACTTCATCGCGACCTCGCACAAACACCACCACCATCTGTAAAATGCCTGACACCAGGCTCATGGGGAGCAAGAGGGACTTGCATCCATCTCTACCCAAGCAACAAGCCACCCATGCACCACACATAATCCAGTGCCAAGAGCTTCCTTTTTTACATACCATTTCTCCTGCAGCTTCATCCTTCACCTGCCCTCTCCTCTGGCCACGGGGTACAGCATCCCCTTCACAGTCAACACTGCTTTCCACAACATCCACCACAGCAACTTTCACAGGAACTACTCTTCTGTCTTCACCTGGCGGGACAAGTTGTTTGGCACCAACCAGGAGCACACAGCACTTCTTGCAAAGAAAAACCAGAAGAAAATCCAGAAAAGCAATTAAACTTCCCCTGTGCAGAGTGGCCAGGGAAAGAGTGGAGAGATATATGCACGTGAAGCAGTCAGAACCTGCCACTTGAACCAATTGATCACAATTAAGGTTTAAGTCATCAAGCAGGTGTTCCTGTTTTAAGTAATTTGCTTCCACCTGGTTTCCCACTTTTTTTTTTTTTTTTTTTTTTTTTTTTTTTTTTTTTTTTTTGAGGTAGCTCCCTAACAAAGCCACTGCAGTCACTGCTTGTTCCAAATCACCACCAGGGTCAGTTGTAGCTTTAGCCATATTAACAGCTACATTACCAGTGCTCCAAGTCTCAGTCTTCACATTATGCCGAGTAACTTGTTTCACAAGGAAGATGTGATCTTTTGCTCTTGGAGTTTCTGTCAATCTGTCTAAACATTCGGTTTAACTAAGAATATCAAAATAACAGTTTAATTTCTTGTTAGATAAACCAAACTGTTCCCAATATCACATATGTTTTCAAAACAGAAGCACATTTTACATTCAAGATATAGCTATTAAAAATAACGTACATAGCTGGTAACTGGGTTGATTTTTGAGACGCAGCGCCTCTTTGAGACATGCAGTCCACGAGTCCGTTCACATGCCGGGCTCTGGTCAGCCACAGGCTTTATAAACCTCCTTTTGCTTTTGCTCTATCCATTGGGTTAAGCCTGGAGCATGGTGCACAACAGCAGATACAGGCTAAGACATGGGCTGCAGCCTTTGTTCTTGCAAAACCTGAGCTAAAGGGGGATTTTAAGAACCACAGAGGAGAAAACAAAGCAAAACAAAACATGGACCACAGATCCCATAGGGCCCTGTTAACTGATGGGTGTTTTGGCAGGATGTGGTCAGACTGGAGGATAAAGGAAAAGCAGCACTGGGAGTCGCAGCTGGCAAGTGGTTTCCTAACATCAGGTTGGGTGGTAGAGATAGGTCCTAAAATCACAGAAACACATCTAGTGTAAGAGCCCCCGGCCATTTAAACTCTCAAATCTGGTCTGAGCTTGGAAAGTCAATATAAAAGTCTAACAGTCCTGGAATGATTTTATCATGTTCACCTGTCTAGGTAGCCACACATTAAGTGCCCCAAGCTGTTTTCCATCAGTCCACAAATTAGCTGCATCTCATCAGCAGCATTTTTTCTACTAAGTGACGGGGGTCTGTTATCACTTCAGGTCTGTGCAGCTGCCTCGGGGATTTCTGGGCACTGGGTCAAAGCTCCAGTGCTCTGGCACATGATGTGTGCCCTGGGATGCTACAGCAATGCATTAAAGCACGTCTGATTACACACTTTATATATAGCATTGCATTCAAAGCTAAAGTGATAACATGCAAATTGATAGTTCATTAAACTTCCCTTACACAGGTAAGAAATACTATCCAGTTCTGGATTAAATTAGAGCCATCTGGAAGACTACAGCTCTATAAATACTGTATAAATACATCAGAGAAAATTCTGTTATGAAAAAAACCCCAGACCCAGGGTAACTTGGCAAGGGTTCCAGCCCAGCTGGAGGGGGGCTGCACGCCGTGTCCCTGGTCGTTAAGCCCTGAACTCTAATTTGGCTCAGGTGCCTGTGGCTCCAGCTGGAAGGGCAGCTGGCAGAGCCCCCCCCCCAGCACAGCAACAAGGTGACTTTGCAGACGCAGGAGCCCCGCAAAGCTGGAAGCTTTGTGCTGTTCGCACCAGAGCTGTGTGGTATTTTACAATATATATGGCAGGGAAAATGTTCCAGGTGGGAATGTTGCAGGGAGGTGGAATGGGGCACTAGGAAAAGATCTGGTTGTGAGTAAAGAATAAAGTAAAAAAAAATGTTCTGTTTGTGGCTTTCTCTGCTCTTCGGGCAGAAAAACAGAGCCCAGTAACTTCTTTAGGTAAATTCAGGGAAGTTGAGCTGTGTGGAACAAAACTCAGGGCAGAAAGAGATGCCTCCTCCCAGGGTAAAAAAGGAAAGAAGCAGCCAACATATATACTGGGTTGCAATGCAGTAAAAAATGCCCTACGGAACAAGTGTGGGTTTTCTGATGTTGCCTGCACAGGTCTGGCAGCTGGGGCTTACCAGCAGAAATTGCCTGTGCTTAAAAGTCCTTAATAAATATCAAATAAAGTCTTAGGGTACGTTTCTGTCCCAACACAGCTCTGACTTCAAGAACACTATTTCAATTATATTTCAACATTTGTCCAGTGGGACAAATTCACCAGTGGGTCAGATAACATTGTAGAAAGAGCATAATGTAAAGCAGTATGAGAAGGACATTGAAAAATAACTTTTAAACCTCTCATGCTTTAGAGAAGAAAAACAGATCCTTTGGGACAGGCATTGTACATCCTTTAAAGGGCCCCTTTAGAAGTAGAAGTTTTACTGATTGCAAAAAGAGACTCTAACGTTTTAAGACCTGTAATTTACTAAGCAATATGCTTAGCAGAGGCTGTGGAGGTTTGCAATGGAAGAAAGAAGGCTCATGATAATAGAGTTTGTAAATCAAGGCCAAATCAAACACATTGAGCTTCAGCAGCTGTGCCAATTAAATCTCATTCAATTTGCTGAACAAGAAAACTAACATTAATCACTCCAGCAAATTTCTTAGAATATTTCATGTCACTAAGTAGTTAAGTGATTTTGTGCTTGTTTACAGTGCAGAATAACATTATATGAAGCACTATCATTAGTCACTGAGCAACTGTAGGACGCTCTAGGAACCCGTGTGGTTCATGGCAATGTTTCTGTAGTGGTCCTGTGCCTCCTACAGGCTATATTTTTCAGAAGTATCCAACAGACTTTATCTTTTTTTAGTTGCAATTATTCCTTGACATCACACAAGCCATCAGCCGGGAGCCAGAGGGAGCAATTTTGCCTTGTGAAGCCACCACATCCATGTCCCATCTCCAGGCCACATCCTCATTGCTTGGAAAAAGGAGACCCTGTGCAAACTTCCCACTGCAGTTCAGGGCACAGGGATGCAGGGAATCCCTCTCTGGCCATATTTATTTGTTTGGTGCTACAATTAAATAGGTTCATCTTTTATCAGATGTTTGCAATTTCCATCGCTGAGGTTGTTTTCTGCCCTACCTTTGGTTCCATTTCTGGATGACTCATGTACCAAATTATGCAGCACTGCTCTTGCAGAAGAGGCGTACCTCCCCCTGGGTTATTTCAAAACGCATGCTACCCAGCAAGAAAAAGGGGAGCTGGTTTTCTGAGCTTGGCAACAGCAACCCAGGCTGGGGCATCCAGCCTGAGAAAGGCGTGGGTGCAAGAGAGCCTGCAGGAGAGCAACAGGAGCGAGCATCACCTGCAAGAAGTTCAGGCGATCAGCTGGCTTATTAGAGAGAGCATTTGGCGGGGGCGGGGGCATAGCAAATGTCTTTCAGCAGGTGAAAGTCTCAACATCACACCATCAGTGGTGCCCCCTGGACACAGCCCTCCTGCAAGGCAGGGAGCTGCGTGGTGTACTGGTGGAGACAAGGTGGGACCTGAATTCGCTGGGCTCCCATATGCCGCCCAGTGCGGCAGTGTGGGGAAGTGCCCAGTTCAGTCAGGGATCAGAGCTGCTCTGCTGTACAGCCCCGCTGGGTGAGTTTTCCCTGTTATTTCCTTTCCTATTCCTTTCCTCACTGCAAAAGCACTCACCCTTCTGAGGTGGATGAGGCGAGGCGGGAGCTACCGCCAAGGGTGAAATCTGGGGTGCAACGCATGCCAAAATATTAAAATGTAGGATGCAAAAAGAAACAGCAATAATATCAGGGGAAAAAAATCAGGCAACAAAATCAAGGTAGTGAGATTTCTTCCTGTATTGCAAAGCATTTTCTTTAGCCACAGGTTCATAGATCTATAGTTTCACCAGTTTAAACATGAATAAAAAGGGGCCAACTGTGCAGGAGACAAGTTATTTTGAAATAAAATATGAAAGAGTTGCAAAGTCCCCCAGCTGCATAGAGCAACCCACAATATGTCATTATCTGTTCATCAGGTAATTAAATTTCAGGATCCCACATGGTAAATTTGATGCCATACGTTGTTATTAACAGATGAGGAAAAAGAGAGCTCAGTGAGATGTATCATAAGACAAAATGAGTTGTGGCACTTGTTAAATGTGTTGATCTTTCCAGTGGTGTAGGAAATGTGTTACTTTATGGTGTTATTAAGAAATATTGAGCCCATGGGGGTAAACTCTCCTTTTTCATGTTTTCTCTCCTCTCAATCGCATTCACTAAGAGGTTCTGCCTTCTGCCATTGATGTCCCTAACCAAGGGCTTTCCCACCGCCAAGAGAAATGCTCTTCTCCCACACCCCAGCAGCCAAACGGCCTTAAAATTCCCTTGGAAAAGGAGCAGCGCAGACCCCAGGAGAGCATCGGAGCCAGGTGTCAGGGCAGCATCTCCTCCAGCATTTGGGCCTCTCGGCATCGGCACGTGCGAGTACCGCTGCCCCGCTCCAAAGGACACAGAGTGAACCCAGGGTCTGTATGTGCTCTAAGTAAAGAGAGGGGGGAAATAAGCCATGTGGAGTGATGAGATCGTTCCTCGCTGTCAGATGCTGATGAAATCAAAACAGACCCAGAACAGTTTCATTAGTCCAGTTTTTATTCCAATTAATGGATGGGGAACTACAAAGTGATCTTCTTTTATAATATAAATATGTCAGTGAAGGATGTTTCTTGAGTCGCTCGTCGCACTGGACAAGGCAGCTGTCAAGAATTGCTTTGCAAAGTCCTTGGTCCTCCACACTCATGCAAAAAATCTTTACTCAAAAAAAGGAGCTTCAACAGTCAACCCACTCAGTACGGTATACTGTCAGCTACTGAACCAACAAATTCTGTTTTACAAAAACAAAGAATTTGACACCCAGGTAAATTACTTCACAATCATCCATTACTCTTAAGGGGGTTTTATACATAAAATATACAAATTAAAATTCTCAATATTTATTTATTGTCACTGTAGAGGAAAATAATTTATAAAGCCATGAACAAAGATAAGGGCAGAGGAAAAAACATGAATTAATTCATTTCCAGACTATAATGTCTAACACACTCCCAAACACTGTAGCTTTGAGCAACAAATTTTGCTTGTGTGAACATGACTTGTGGCTATGATGTTAAGCCAAGGGGGCAACTGCTTTGATACTACATTTTATTAGTAACTAATCCCAAAGGTTAAGAATGAACTGCATTTGTCTGTTGAACCATCACATTAGCTTGATGAATAGACATCACACCTCACTGGATATTAAAGATTTTGGTCTCCAAACACTGCAAATGAGAGAACAGTATTAAACTTTCGTGGTGGTTTCATACAAATGCTGCCAAGTATGTTTATGGTAATTACAGTGCCGTACACATCTGTACAAAAAAAGTATTTGGATAAACTGAATGAACTGAAAATTGGTTTTAATCACCCCCAATTTATCTATTAGGCACAAATGGAAAAGACGGACTTGATTCAAACTTGTTTAAACAACAGATTGCTTGAGGCAAATCTAGCCTGCTTTGCACACGCTTGCCTGTTTTGCAAACCCGGTGGCGTGTCGGTTTGGCGGGTGCGTGTCCCCAGGGATGCCGCCTTCTGCAGGAGCAAAGCCACCTTGGAAAAACCCAAGGTCAGAATCCCACAGGGACGTGGTGACCCGCAACAAGCGCCAACACCAGAAGAGAGCTGAGGAAAGCCTTCATATTCACAAAGGGCCATTGCAAGGAAGTAGCCTGAGTTCGGTCTGTAAAGCTTTTACAAAACCTCCTGCAATAATGTCATGGGTTTTGGCAGCCGGGGGGTTGGCACATGCGCCGCTGTGTGCGTGGCATCCTTCATCTTCAAGCAGTGCTGAGCTCACCTAGGAGCCGAGAAACAAAACTGCTGAGAGACAGTGTTGTCAGCTCATCCACCACGCTGACCGGGAAGCAAACACATGGCACAAGGGAATTAAATCAGAGTACTGAAGTTGTTATAAAATAACTAATAATCTAAGAGCATACTGGTGACTGAGGTAATGGATTTTAATTTATCTCAATGTCGAGCCCAACGCTGTCCTTCTAACATGTTAGAATCAACATAAGAGCTATCCCAGATCTTAGTTACAACATGTAATTTCTTGTGTAGAAAACATACAGATTCACACCTACATCACGGCCAGCGAAAACTGCACTGGAGTGTAAGAATTAGGTCCAGAATTTAACAGAAGTGTCATTGGTGACCATAAAAAGCAATCCAAAAAATTATTTAAAATTGTCTTATAAAAATATTTACAGTAAAATTTGTTAGCGCTAATGCTACGTTTTCAGTCCTAGAAAAAGGCAATCTTTAAAGGATCTGGCTCAGGTGCTCAGAATTAACAATACAAACATGAAACCACACACCAAAGATGGACAAATTCAAAAAGCATTTCAGGGTGGGGGGGTTGGGGTGGGGATACAGCTGGTTCATCACGTTACGGTTGTTCATATTGCATAGCTGGAAAACGAGGTCACTTGACTTGCATAACACTGCAACGTTGGAGAAGGAAAGAAAGAAACGTGTCATTCGCCGTGGAGGAGAAGTGGCTGCAGCCAGAAACAGCATCGCTCGCCCCTGGCAAGGCTGTGAGTCCTAGCCCTGTCCAGCAAGCCGCGGCTCTAGGCCAGCAGCGGGCAGCAATGCCATTTTACAATAGCAGGAAAACACCAAAAACTGTTTTCCTTATAAGCAAGGAAGGTTTAGAAAGAGATGTACAGCAGGAGAAAATTTATCCAGCCTTCAGGCATATCCACCTTTCACATCTGACAAACACAGCAGATTTCAAACTTGCATCTCTAGCGCTAACTACCAGCTTTTCTCTCTAGCCCCCGTAAGCTCGGCCTCCGGATAATATTTGCCTTTGCTCCAGCAATGACACGAGTGAGAGAAGGAGCTGGTAACCGTTTCCAACTATTGAGCTGTAGTTGGCTATACATTAGTTATTCAGCTTTATATTCCCTACGTCTACACGAGCCCTAACAAGGGCCATGCGTGCCCAAATGCCCGCGCGCCCTTGCCCCATCATCTCCGCCTGACAAGAGATGCTAACTAGCCAAAATGCTTTGCCTCTCCCGTTTTATCCTTTGTATCCCCAGGCTCTGTGAAAGGGAAACGCCTTTTGGTGTTTGCTTTTGGGGCAGTGAATGCGAGTCAGTCCGAGGCATCGTCTGGCTCACGTCACTGTGAAGATGCAGCTCGGCTGTGACCCGAAGGCAGCTGCAGTCGGGGGCACGTTCCTCCCAGCCCCAACAGCTTTTACAGTAAGCGACAGCCCATGGAAGAGCAGCACGTTGTACTACTAGTTTGGCACATTCCACTGCAGATCGTAGAACCCAAAGCAAAAGGTTTAAAGGGTATTATAGAAAAGTCTAATTTCTAAATTATGATGATTTTCAAGACCTCTGAGCTGACGTACAATGGAAGGGCAGACATCAAGAATAATCCTGCCATTTCTTTGGACAGTTTGCTTTCGTTTGCAAAAACAAGTACATCCAAAGAGAAGTGGGTGCTACCTAGCGCTCCCCAGGAAGGTCAGCCCGCTCTGTGGGAGGTGGCACAGCAAAGGTAGGTGCTGTTTCACCCACAGCCAACAGGCACCCACCTTCCAAGGACTGTGTCAACTCAAAACGCTAAAAATCTACTTATTTACAGAAGTAACCCGTTCCTCTGCAAAAGCTGCAGAAGGCGGTGTAGCCTTAGATCCCTCTGAAATAAATTTTTAAGTATTTTTCTTTTTCTACTGTAGAAGGTCACATGGTGCCTTTTTGACAGCAGATCTATGGAGGAAGAAACCAGCAGAACAACACTGGTAAGTGCTGGAGCTCAGCAGTAACATGGGCAGGTTTGGTCCTGCAGGCCAGCTGCCCACTACAAAAAGCCTCAGCTGATCTACAGTGGGGGCAAAAAAAATAAAAAAAAAAGGGGGGGGGGGGGGGGGGCGCG
>JAVJGI010000064.1:60562034-60576163 GCA_035590275.1 Ibycter americanus | reverse complement strand
CGGAACGGGTGAGAGGCCCGCCCCGAGCCGTCCGACCGGGGGGGCGGGGGTGGCGAGCTGCGCGGCGGCAGGGCAGGGAGCTGGCACCGCGGGGAGCGGCTCCTGTCCCCCCAGCATCCACCCATCCATCCACCCGCTGCTGAGCCCCGTCCTGGTACCAGCGCCGCTGCCTCCACAGCTCGACAGCTGCCCCCTGGGTTGATGCTGGCCCGTAACTGCTTTAATCCCTGCGGTCCATAAGCTACAGAAAAGTTTTAGCGACTGAAAATCCCCAGTACCAAACCGTGAGGTCAAGCCCGCGCACAGGGATGCAGCAGGAGAGAGGACCGGTGATGCTCAGAACTGCTGTCGAGCGAGAGGGTCCCAGCCCCCCTAGGTCTCCCTCCACAGAAAGCGGGATCTAGCCTCCAGTTCCCCAATTTGTAAAAATTTTGCTGCCCTTCTGTGCAATCTATCCGGCCAAATACGTGCTGCGTAGGCAATATGGGCCCTTCTAAGGTGCAGGTGCTATTTAGCCTGAAGCACTGGGCTAAATCACATTTGCCATTTTCATTCCAGTTGACACAAATGCAGGGAGTTTTATATAAATCTGGGTGGGTTTTTTTCTCATTTTATTAAAAGATTTTCTCAATCTTATTCTGCAACAAGGCCCTAGAGGTTAATTATAATCAAGACAAGGAACATTTGCTTTCTTCATTACTCTTCCATTCACAAAATGCTCCTGTGCAAAGAGATTAGTAAAAGTATCAAGAGATTTCTCTTGCAAGACACCATTCCATCTCTTTGGTAAATAAAATTACGTCACTCTTCTACATTCCTCCTCAAACCACATCCTCAGCCTAAGTTCCATACATCCTTTAAAATGTATCAGCAATGGCGATTGAACAGATGCTATTGCACCTTCCACCAGAGCATTTCAAAAGCTTGTTGAGAATCTGAACCAGTCATCACCTCCATTCTTCAGATAAGAACACTTAACACACCTGGAATTTAAAGGACTTTATCAAAGTCACATGGGGATGGAGAGTCCAGAGTCCTGCTGTTCAAACACCATTTGGCAGCCTCCCCATAAACAGAAGAAATACAGATAAAGCCCCAACATCAAACCTCACACAGGATTCAGGCAGAATTCCTTCATTTTCCCTTTAAGAATCCTGTTAAACTATCAATTTAAGACATCAAGATCCTCAAGTACTTCCCCAGCGTCCATTCAGCCGCACGCTCTTGATGCACAATGTGCAAAACTACAAGACACAAGCGTTCAAACCAGAGAAAAAGTGACTCTACTAAAAATAGTAGAATTTACCTAGAAAACAAGGCCTAGAGCTTGTTTCCATTAAGGAAGTCCCTCAGCAACCAGGAAAAGTCCAGATACAAGAGCAAGTCCTGAAATTGCTGCAAAATACCTGTGTATTTTTATTAACACATAGTTTTTAAATAACCAAACATTGGGCTTTCACCATCAAAATCTACATCTTGCTTCAGTCAGCCTGGGAACTAGGCACCTAGGTTGAACCCAACCAGCAATACCTTCTTACCTGCTTTGCCCCACTGGCACGTGTACCACTGGACTCTATAAATGCCAACAGCAATCTTGGAAAGGTAAACCCCTCTGACAGAAGCAAACCAGTGAATAGACCTTGCTGGGATGGGACAAAAGGATGTTCCAGTCATCTGGGATTATCTTTATAGCAGCCTTGCAAAATAATTGTGACTGGGTAACAACCCCAATACACAAATTTCTTGCTTGTTTTTAAGTGCAAAGATTGATATCTTGAAAAAGCACACAGTTAAAAGGAATTAGTTACACCCGATGGGTGGAAGCTTTCCAGCCTCTTTAAAACATTTCTAATCCCAAGGAGTCCTAAATTTCTCCTACATCTGATCTACCTTCAATCACTAACCACCATATAACCGATGCTCAGAGCAGAAAGGTCCACAGACGCCTGTTCTAGCCAGTGCCACCAGCCCTTGGCCCACCAAAACCTTTCCGGATTCCCCAGACAATCCTCAGATCCACAGTGAAAGACCAAACACCCCCAGCTCTTATGAGCCATAGGGAGAGGAGAGATCAAAGCACTGTCAGCATCCCTACAACAGCAAGGAATTTCTTCAATAAAAATGCCAGGAAGGGAGTGAATAAAAACAATCCCTGTCAATCTGACCCAAAACTCTCTTCTGGCAAAGTCTGGCAGCTGGTTTAACCCTGAGGTTTTAAAGTAAAGCACACCGAGTGCTTCAGAGAATTTAATTCTGTGAAGAGCTCCAACACACTCAGACAACACCCTGTCAATCTCCACAACTTCAGCAGAAGCCAGAAAGAGCCCCCTCCCCAAAACCCAGCAGAAAGAAAACTGCATCAATGTGGAAAAAAACCCTTCCTGACTCTGCAAGAGCCCCAGATCACAGGATCATACAGCTTAAATACAGTGCAAACAATGCTTCAGGAAGCCTTCACTCCCCTGTAGATACCTGTTTCCAGGTATATACCAACATAGAAGTTCCAGAGATCTGTATCATAAACAATTTGCTATTTTCAGCAGCTCTCCTTTTTAGTTGCATAATCCCTTCCACTAAATTATTAATCAACTTTTGTAAAAAGCTATGGCTTCTGCACTGAAGAGCTGTGAAAGGTGTACCTAAAACACTGCATTCAGAGAAGCTTCCAAGGCTGCATCTTCTCAGCCTAAATTATTTTTCATTCTGTTTTTTAAAAGAAGCAGTGGTTTTTTTAGATAAATACATATCTTTATATCTAAACATATATATGTCTTTATAAATGCATATATTAAGTGTGTGTATGTATGTTTTTTCTGAGTGACCAACCTGTGCAAACCCTGAAGCTAGTCGTTCTGAGGCGTGTTTGAATCAGATCACCTCCAGAAGTCTCTTCCAACTAAATTTATTCTGCGATTGTAATTAAGTAAATACTCATTTAAATAGATCTGTATTTAGACCACGTTTTCTGGGAAAAGGTCCACTAAGGTAATTAATGTAAGAAAACCAGTGAAAGGTGTGCATGGAAAGAGATGCCCTGGCACCTCGGTGGCTAACTGAAGTCACTCGGAGGTGGTACCTGGGTAGCGCGCTGGCTCCCAATGGATCCGGAGCATGAGGCACCTTGGCAGAGAAGCCCTGAAGGTATCTGCCACCCAACCACTGCTAGAATGCGGACCATGCCATATTGACCCCACGTAACAAAACCAAAAGAGCAGCTAAACTTTAGCTACTACAGCAACACACTGGGATGCAAGTTCCCACAAAGGCTCAAAAGGAAGCTCCAGGAGACCTTCTGGCTAGGGACCTTCCCACCGCTGGGATCAGGGATGTTTTGGTAGCAGAAGCTTAAGAGGTAGGAGACACCGGCTGAAGCACCGTTTTCTGAGGATGTGAAGGGCAGAGGAGGGCGGCTGGAGCATCCACCCAGCCCTCTGCGGTCCAGGACCGCGCTGCGCAGGCAGGGATGCGGCACCGCCAGCCGCCCGGGCTGTTGCCCTCTGCTGGTAAATGTCCCACTCTCACGCTCCTGGCTGCCACAGGCCAGCACAACAGGTATTTCTGAAATACGTTTTCTTTTACCCTTCAACGTAAATAACTTCTCCTATAAAAATAGGGTTTTTACTCCAATAGTTTCATCATAACATTACCGCCTTTAGAATAACAACCGCTGGCCATCTTCGCGCCCAGGCTGTGATTTCTGGGGTGTAAGCCATTCTGCTGCTCACCCTGCACAGCAGCAACAGATCAGCTGAAAATGTTCTTCCTGGTCCCCCTCTTACTCTTCCCTGTAGCATAAGCAGTTGATGTCACCCACAGGCAGCTATGCCAGAAGCCCAGGCTTCCTGCCCTGTAGTCATATTACGTATTTATCACCAACTTGCTGGAAGACTTTCAGATAGATTTTATGGTTTAGAATGGAACACTCAAAAGGAAAATTAGCATTCAAGGAAGAAAGCTGTAAAAACAACTATTGTGGGCACTGGAACAAAGGCAAAGGCCAGTGTTCAGATGCCTAAATACTACCAAGTCCCTCTGCCTCATGAGTCCTCAGTTTTGACTCCCATTTCTGCACCTGCTGAAGCATACAGTTCTTGCTACAGGTTGAACACAGGGACTGAACAAAAAATTTAGGCTATGGTCCAAAAAGTAGGATTGTTTTCCCCAAAATTTTTTGCTTGTGTTAAAGATATTTTCATATGATTCTTTGTCTTTATAATATATCCCTTAACGGTTCCACTACTACCTTCTGTAACAAGGGGAAACTACCCATATGCTCCATAAAGATGTATGGTTTAACTAATAGTTGCACATGGTAAATCTGAAAGACCAGCATAAAAAAAAACATATACTCATTCAGGATGTCACCAACCCAACCCAAGTTTCCTTACTATCACTTACTATTCCTTACTATTACTCCTCGTACACTCATTGCCTTGCTCTCTTCTTGAAATGTTTTAAAACACTCCATTTTTTTGTTCTTTGCAAAAGCCAAGAAACACAATCCACCGCCCTAGTTTCGAAACACAACATGCTGCAACGTTAACACAAATGAGTAAATCACACAGCTGCCACACAAAGTTTAGGCGAGATTGTTTCTGCAGGCACATTATTTTACCTTCACAGGAAAAACCATCCCATACAGCACATCTTCCTCACAGATAACGGATTCTCCTTCATTATCCTGCTTGGTATTTTCTGGGCAAACATCTTTTTCTGCTCAATCTCCATAGCATATTCAGAGTGGGAACTGTACGTCAGGGGCTCAGCTCAGGTTTCTGTTCACTTACCGGACTTTTGCGGTGTACTTTTCAGGGCTCAGCTTTCCCATCCTGTCTCTCCCCACACAGAAGCGCATCCTGTGAGGGAGAAAGAAAACACGCTCTGAGAAGGCGTTGGAAAGCGTGTGGCACCAGCTCGCTGCAACACTTCTGGCCTAGAGCAGCACCAGCAAAACAAGCCCAGCTCTTCCTTCCCGCTCCTCCTTCCCACGGTGATGTTCCTCAGCTCCCTCTGAGCTGACTGCCCAGTACACAGAAGATAAGAGCTGCCCACTGCCACCAGCTACACACAAACCCAATGTAACATTCCCAAAACACACGTGGTGCCCGTTCATCACTCAGCTCACGCCTCAAAGAGGCTTTAAAAGTAACAGTGATACCACAGATTCTAGCTGGCGCTGGGCGAGTAAAAGAAAACTCCGATAACTTCTAAATGATAAAAGTACAGAAAAAAAAACTTGCCTACATTTAAAATTGCAGAAAACAAGGGATGGGTGGGCCTAAAAGGAAAAAGGCATGGCAATGCTACCAGGTGCTTGACACTCCCCCTTGTGCTCCTGGGGATCTCCCGTTTTTTTCAGGAGGATACATTTCTATGAAAGTAACAGTAGAAAGCTAGCATTGCTGCTCTTGCGGAATGGACTTTGCTACATATCCTATGCAAGAGGCATTAGCAAGCGCAACTACAACCAGCCTGCAGTCTGGTAGTGCTCCCAGGGGGACAAGTCTGGAATTTACCATAAGACAGGACAAGAGGAGCTCTCCCCAGTAAGAGCATCGTTATTCCAGCAGTGACAGAAAGCAATAAATTAAGCAAACCCAAATGAAATCAGACCATGAAGAACTTCAGACGAATTTGTTATCCAGTAAAAGATAACTAAAACCTGAAAAGGTCCTAGATAACCACACAGAGCAAATTGGGAACTCAGCATCAGAAATTTTTCACGACTCTGCAGCCCAGCCAGGGAGCCCGAAACCAGGGGACATCCCTTTTGAGGAGGGAGGGGACCTGGAGGATGAAATAGAAGTAAACCATTTCAAAACACAGCTGATAGTGCTGTGCTTTTATATGACAGCTAGGTAAGCCCAGCCTCCCCCCAGGGCCACGTCCTGCCCACGTTGTTGTGATTTGTTCATCAGGGTGTGTGGCTGGGAGAGGGAGGCTTTCCACTGAACCCGTGTTAGTATGTATGTAGAAAAGAAAACAAGATTATTGAACCACAGAGAAAATGAACAAGTAAAAAGAGCATGAACCTCCAGCCACAAACATCACTTGTACATTTTATCCAGCATTGCTTTAACCCAAGTCTAAGCTGGAAATACGGACTGAACTCCTGATCTTTCTTCTTCCCAATCAGAGCCTGCAGTGACTAGAAACACACTTCCTTCCCTCCGGGATTTTGTGGAAAGCAAAATTTCTTACAAAATAGTAAAAATCCATTGCAAAACCACAGAAAGCAACAAGTTACAGAAATGACAGAAGAGACTGGGATGATACTCATCTGTTATGCCGACCAGATTACAGACTAACAGCATATTTTCAGACATGTGGCTTTGCACGTCTTTCAATTCCAAACAGTATTCCCAGTGAGAACAGGGCTTCTGTGAGACAAACTAGTTGGCAATTGCATGCTATAAAGTAGCACTTGAACAACTGAAGTATTTTAGATTCATCAGCTCATTCTGCTTCTAAGGAATTTTCCTGCAACGTTCATCAGCAATTTGTACTTTGGTGGTAGTGAGCATCTTGACACATTTCCAGCCAGAAACTTAAACCCTTTCTAAATTGGCATAGATTCCTTACTGCATTACGCATTAAAAGAGATATTTATAGTAGTTTAATGAATGTAATATGTATCAAAATTATACATGGTGCTACATAGTGGGTTTTTTGAGAAAGAGCTGTTCTTTCCGTAAATCTGCGTATTTCCCATTTGTGAAAGCATTCAGGAACGAAACTGTATGCATCAGACCAAGAGGGTTAATATCCAGATGCCTCAGACAGATGGCATTACTAGTCTGACTGGGCTTGACATCTAGTTTTCAAAGTTAAGGAGCTTTGGTTACTTGGATGGCTGACAATCTGAGAATAGCCAGTACTCTAAGCTTGATGCTTTCTATAACAGCAATAGGCAACACTACAGCTTTGCCTAACAGACTCCTAGGAAAAAAAAAAGTTACGCCAAGATCAACTGCACTGAGAAAGTACTTAAGAAAATTAAGTTAGGACTCCCACTGGCAAAAGCTGAACTGAGGCCAGAGAACAGTACCTGAATTTTATTATTTTATGCCTTTTTTTTTTTCCTACAGCCTAGACCTGAAGTGTTCCATCTTTTTAACTGTTCCATCTATTCAGATAGAACTACAGGAAATACAAGAATCTGAAGAATGTCTCTCTTCTGCACCAAACTATAGTTTTACAGCCCTTGCTCTTTCAGTGTTCCCACTACCCATTTTCTCTGCAAGATGGGTTAGACATTTTTAAAGGGAATATAGATATGATTAAAACACTCTTAGAACCATAGGAACAAGAGGTATCCGTTCAAAAGTGACTATATATATTTCCTCCCCTTTACATAGAACAGAAATCAAGGAAAGTTCTGAGAGCAGAGAAGGCAGAAAGACTAGGATTTGTCAAAGGAACATCAAGGAGGAAAGCACCCACCTCCATCAGCCCCTTTACAAGTCCTAGTATACAGGTAAATGATAGAAAATTCCTAGGTAAAGATATATAGAAAGACTTTCATCTTGTTACAAGAAACACGCATCTGACAGCCTTCAATAGTAGTACTTACATTACAGACCAAATAAATATGCATTAAATGTAGGCAGAAGTAGAGGTAATGTATGTGTGTGGGTATACACACGCATACCAGAAATAGAGTAGTAATACTTCTATAGGCGGCCTAAACAAAGCCCATCGACAAAAGCAAATAGTGCTCGTTCAGGCTGGCTCAAACCTCCTTACGGCGTGCTTGCATCGGGAAATACATTTTAAAGTGAAGCAGGGATGCAACTGTTTTATTCATTTAAGAAATACAAAAGTAACAAGCAGAAAACTCATCTTTAAGGGATACATACACCAAATCACAGAATCAGTGCTGCAAAAAATATTAAATAACCCGTTGTTTTGTAAACTATACCTCTGGCTAAGGTGAAAGACTCACATTTTGGGTGTTACACTTTCAATCACCTGATATTAATCCAAGCTATTATAGACACGTAGTTCGAAAAACATATTGGAAATACCTTATTCCTATTAAATAGCTTAGAAAACCGAGGTCTGTAACAATGTATACCACGTAAATGTGGCACAAACTTGATTACATGATAAACTAATCCATAACAGCCACAACAGGACAAGCAATCCTTTTTAAAAGGCTTGGATAAGCTACCTTATATTAGAAAACCAATCATCTCCCAGACTGTAGGAGCAAAATCCCATTCCCACAAAATGCACCATGGTTTTGTTCACTGTGTGCGTATCTGAAGGCTGTCCTTCAGTATTATTTTATAGAGACTAATTAACAATTTTAACCAAACCTTTGCATTTTAGGAAGAACATTCTGAAGTACGTAGAAAAAAGAAGCTGCTCTATTTTCAGACCTGAATAGGAGGTTGGGGTCCTCAGCACCACTCAGGCTCAGACCCTTTTCAGCAGCAACAGGAATGCCATTATATTGCGACAATAGTATCAGCTGACAGGGCAGGATAATAAACCAGTGTTCTGACCTACACTATCCACTTAGGTCTTTCTATGCTAAATGAAAGCAAAATTTGCTTTACAGATGGGATCTAGGCTGGGGCAGGGGGGAACACCATTGAGAACTCTAGATTACATTTTTAACCACCTTAAATATCGCGGCTTCACTGAGTGTTAAGTATGTGCGCACGGAGTATCTGACAGAGTTCAAGCACATCTGTCAGTGCCCCCGCTGTGCACACCGCTGGCCTCCCAGCGGGTCCACGCTCCTGGAAGCGGAGCTGGGAGTCCGAGAGCTAGCACTACAGCTGCACAGCTTGCAACTATTTCAACACACAACTCAAACCCAAAAGCTTGCTCAATTCTGGAGGGTAAAGATTGTCCACCTTAGGATACTACACAAGCCTGCAGGGCAAGGCACAGCTTTTATTTCGCAAGTCTGTCACAACTGTAATACAGTCAGTGACCCACAGAATTACTGTGATCAAAACTGTTTCAGCTCTTACTGCTGTTCAAAACTACCTTTTCATCACCTCATGTTACAACAAGTGAGAGGTACTTCCACTGACCTGTGCAAGTATCAATTCATTACATATACATGTGTTTAGCACGTTTCTTTTTAATGCAGTAGTCATCAGTATTATAGAAGTGTATGTCAGGCTAATTTTATTAGCCAATTAAAGTTTACAAGTCACACAAGAAGCAGAATCAAGAACAAATCATAGAGTACACGCAAAAACCCATTACTGTTAAAAAAACTGCGCACACATCACAGCACACTGAGCTAATGCTGTGATACTGTTGTTTCTGAAAAGCTTTGATTTGGGGAATTTTTGTTCATGCAGATTACAAAAAATACAAAGAACATCTGTGCTTTAGGAAAACTACTGCACTTTTACTTTCATTATTAAATGCTGAAAGTAAACTAATTGCTCTCACATCCTATTTCTCACAGGTTAAATCAACACAATTCAGCACTCATTCCTGAACAGAAGGCTGTTAAAATTAGAGATAATTTCAGACACATATACTTCCAATCTAAATTACAAACTAAGGAACAGCAAACTCAAGTTACTTTATTTCTACCTCCGTGACCACCCTAGAGTGACTGTGCTGTCACAAACTTCTTTATTTACATGCCAGCCATATACTTCATTTCATCTCAGTTCTTCCTATGCACCTCTATGCAGTTAAATCCACCCAGGGGTCAGAAAATTACTAAATTCCATTAAACACATAAGCAAAGCTTTATCAACAAATCTCTTCTGTTCACTAGGAACTGTACCAGAAGCAGGTTTATAGTCAGTGTCTGTAAATCACTGTGTCTTTAATGCTATCCAGTACAGATTTGCATCTCTCTATATATTCCATGGCACATTCTAACATTGCTGCTCCTTACTAAACAAGCGCTTACACGAGCCTCTCAGACGTTACCTGCATTATTACAAGGAAGTTCTTGCTCCCAAGAGACAAGAGGTCAGAGTAAAGCAAGTCCCACCTACTCAAGACACTCACCACAGAACATCGTTAAACAGGTGACAATCTTCTGAGGGATAAATCAGGTAGCATACTCCCTAATGTAAGTGCAATTTCTGGGATCTACTTCTTATGCTACAAGACATTAGTCCTACAAGGGGACTATTACATACAGTTAATCAAACAGCAGGTTTCAGTACAACAATACTCAAAATCAAGCTATAGCTTGGCAAAACCGCCAGATTCACACACAAAGTCACTTTTTAAAAAACCTACTTGTTTCTAGTATCAACATACTCTTTCATGGCACATAACGTGAAAATACCGTAAAGCTACAGTTGGTGCACAAACCTCTACCTTCCCAAGCCAAATGACAAACCACATCACAGAGGTGAATTTAACCATCTCTTTCCAAGCCAGGCTGTCCCTTGATAAGGTTAAGGCAATTCACCATTCCAAGGGACTAAATCGCATGCCCAAACACAAGACCTAGAACTCAGCAGTTCAGCTACAAAAAGAAAAGCTGTGCTTCAAGGGAAGTTCAAGGATGACTGTCCAACACGGTTTTAAAGTGCAAAGGTGAAGTAAAAAATGTCAAGTCCAGTGAACTGAAATAAAAAAAACACCTGAAGCTGTCTGCCCCTAAAGCTGGTACTTGCAGCATTTTACAAATACTTCTCTGAAACGACTTGTACTTTCAACAACATATCAGTGATACTGGTTCACAGCAGCAGCTAACAAGCTTTTTGAGATTAAAAAAATTACAATATAATTGCAAATAGCAAGTTACTTGGAACCTATTTATAAAAGCTAAGCCAAAGAGAACCAGTTTCACTGTAAGAGCCGTAACTTGTCGCAATCAAGAGGAAACTCGGCTCTTGGTTTAAATCCTGATGATAGCAACAATTTGCCCTGCCTTATTTAAGCTCACATAGGTAACTAAGTTGATGCTAGTTTTACTTCTAATAGCAACAAGACAACTCATTTCAACTAAAATCAGTGTCAGGTTAGATTGACATCAAAGACTGACAATACCTTGAAATTTCATGCGAAATCCTTCAACCCAGAGGCACAAAGTCCTAGACATTTAACTTTCCACTGGAATCAGTGGGAATCACATGCCTAGTCTCTTGCGTATCTGGAGCAAAGCAAAAAACAGCTTTTAAGATGCAGTCTCATAAAGCATCAGCATTAAAGACTAAGTGCTTTGAAAGCTGAAGTCAAAGTAACTTTGTACTTTTTAAATCCATGCCCCATATCATACATACTCTCACTCAAGCATATAAGGAATTCAATTCTTTATTTGATATCCATAAACGTTGCTATTCTATTTTTCTATGCAGGAAGGCAGTTTTCCCCTAAAACATTATGCTTTTTAATAAACAACAAACTTTAATTCTATTGCGTGAAAGGGCTACAAATATACATTTGTTAATCAAGCAGACTACACAGATATTTTTGCTTTACAACTGGCACCTATGTTACTGGTACACTTAGCTGGCTCATTTATCATAGCACTTTGCCCACGTAGCTTAGATTATCACTTTTTGAAAGATGGGCAATTGCAATTATTTAAAAAAAAAAATAAAAGAATACGTGCTGAGGCAGGTATTGCAAATCCATTCCTTTTTTCCAGTCAATACTCATGGAGCCCATCTTTATTCACATGCAGATGTCATTGCATTCTACACCAGTCATCTAGTGGCATAAAATAACTTTCAGAAGTCTAGTACAATTGTTAGCAAACCAATTTTACTCCTGCTGTAACGAAGCCTGCAGCAAGGGGGCTGCCATCCTGTCGGTAGATGGTGCTGCAAGAGATTCTCGGGGAACTTTAAGGAAGGACAATAGTTCAGAGTGAAAAAGTCTGTTAACCCAGTACTATGAAAACAAGTATGCGTTTAATAGAAGGGATAAATGTCGACCCTTTCCTGGAAGGAATCATACACAGACAAACCGATAAGAGGACTTGAAACTAAGCAATTGGAAATTCTGAACATTTTATATGAATGAAGCACATGCTTAACACAAACTATTTCTTCAAAACTACACAGTACATACGTTGATGAAAAAGTCCTATAGAAAAAATTGACCAACCATGTTAGCACGTCAAACTGCCTAGTACAAGATGGTGGATGTACACAAACTGCGTGAGTGAGAACGAGTATTTAAAAAAAACCAAAAAAACAAAACATCAGACCACATCCACGGATTAGTACTTCAAAAATTTCTCTGCCGAGTGTTTGAAAACCAATAAATCCACTGGGGGGGTAGCAAAAAAGTCAGTCAGGACCTTTACTGGCGATAAAATATTTACTCCAAGTACATAGAGATTTTAAAGCAGAGCAATACTTGCTTCAAACCTAGAAAAGCCTTAAAACCGTACGGAATGGATCCTAGGAAAAAAAATTAGACATGTAAAGGTCAATGAACACAATGATTTATTTAAAAAATAAAAAACGTAAAAACGATTTTTTTTTTTTTCCTCCTTTACAGAAATGTTAATTTCAGTCATGGGATCCAAGTAGATTTTGTAGAAAAAATGTAGTAGCCAGGTATCGAGTCCTTACAACAAAGGAAATCCCCCCAAAACCCTCCCCAGTTTTTACTCCAGATCAGCAAGACACTTCCCACCCCGTACCCCCAAAAAACAACTTAAAACAAGACATTTTTTCGTTGCTAGTATAAAAACGACCAAGGTCCAAGTAATAATAAAAAAATAGAGTCCATCAATGACTGTAACACAAAGTATGTGTATGTGGGGCCCAGTCCATCTTCAGAGAGAACGAAGTGGCACAGGCAGCAGAGGCGACCCCCAGGGGGTATTTAGGAGCTGCTCCCACAGCAGGGAGGCATTTAAAAGGAGCTGCCCTTCGGCGAATGAGGGGAGAAACCATTTAGAAGCTGCCCCGTATCAAAGGGAGGGCTCTCCACGCCACCCCCGATGGGTATGGGCGCTCCAGCTCAGAAAGAGCCGCCCCCGTAGCCTCCCCCACCATAGCCTCCTCTGTACGGTCCACTGTTACTGCGGCCCCCCCAGTTGCCGCCCCCTCCTCCACCTCCTCCGCCGCTCTTCATGGGGCCGTAGGAGGACTGGTGCTGGCTGTAGCTGCCGAACCCGCCGTACCCGTTGCCGTAGTCGCCGCCTCCCCCTCCGCCTCCGTAGGAACCGCTGCCATAGGAGCCGTAACCGCCGCCGCCGCCGCCTCCTCCACCGTAGCCGCCGTAGCTATTGTAACCGCCGCCGCCTTTGGAAAGGCCGTTGTGATCCCGGTTGCCGGATCCGCCGCCGCCCCGACCCCTTCCTCCTCCTCTGCCTCCCCGGGAGGGCCTGGAGGAGCCGCCGCCACCCCCGCCCGACTGGATGTCCTCCTTGGGCACGGCCTTCTTGACCTCCACGCGGTGGCCCTGGATGGGGTGGAACTTGACCACGGCCGCCTTGTCGGCCGCGTCGTGGTTCTGGAAATAGACGAAGCCAAAGCCGCGCTTCTTCCCGCTCTGTTTGTCGGCGATGATCTCGGCCTTCTCCACGGGGCCGAACTGGCTGAAATGCTGCACCAGGTCCCCTTCGCCCACGTCCCCTTTGAGGCCGCCCACAAAGAGCTTCTTCACCTTAGCGTGGGCCCCCGGTTTGGCCGAGTCCTCCCGGGACACGGCCCGCTTCAGCTCCACCGCGTTGCCGTCCACGGCGTGGGGGGAGGCGGCCATGGCGGCGTCGGCCTCCTCCACCGCCGAGTAGGTGACGAACCCGAAGCAGCGGGAGCGCTTGGTCTGCGGGTTGAGCACCACCACGCAGTCGGTGAGGGTGCCGTAGGCCGCGAAGTGCTCCCGCAGCCCGGCCTCCGTCGTCTGCACGTTCAGGCCGCCGATGAACAGCTTGCATAGCTGCGAGTTCTCCATGCTGCCGCCGGTGCCGGGGCTGCCCCTGGGCCTGGCGCCGAGACTCCTCCTCCTGTCGGGGGGCAGCTCTGAAGGTTTTTTCCCCCCCTTCTCCGTCTTGCCGCTTCTTCCCCCTCGCTGGCTGCGAACAGCGCGACCTCACGGCTGCGGCAGCCGCCGGCGATGGCTCCCTCGGCCTGGCCCAACGCCTTCGCTTCGCCTCACCTGACCCGCAGAAGAGACGGGGCGTCCCGGCTGCCGCCGCTCCCGTAGAAAGGGGGGTGGGGGTGGGG
>JAVJGI010000064.1:60531432-60561465 GCA_035590275.1 Ibycter americanus | reverse complement strand
GCTGCGGCCGATGGAAGGCCGGGGCAGGCCCGGCCCGGCCCAGCCGGACTTTCTTTGCCTTCTGGCTGCCTTCCGTCTCGCCTCGGCCAGCCCAGCCTTGCGCCTCCGCCGGCCGCCCCCAGCCCCGCGGGCGGTGTGTTGTTGACGGGCGGCGGCTCCCCGCCCCGGGGGTTTGAGCCGTGCCGGTTTGTCCCGTTCCCGCCTGCTCCCTCCCAGCGTTAGTTCTCCCCTCGTTCGTGTCCGGTTTCGCCTTTCCAGCACGCTCCCAGCCACCCAATCTGTTCTCTCAAGCAGCTTCCTTCTCGCTTTTCCTGCTACTGCTGCCTCCCCTGCTTCCCAGTCCCTTCCAACCCTCTCACTGCCTTCTGTTCTCACCCCTAAATCTCTCCTTAGCTCTGAAAAGGAGGTATTTTCGTAGAGAAATAACTACAGCTGTTCAAGGGTGTGCAAACTTCTTTCCTTTTTTTTTTTTTTTTTTTTTGTCTTAACACCCACTGGGATTTATGTTGGCAATTATCTAGGAGCTAAGAACGGGTTTTGTGGTGAGATTTTCTTTCCCTGAAGGTGACAAGGTGTGTTGCCGTTTCACTAGTCATGCTAGCACCTGCACCGCACGGTTTCTGAAACTCATGATAACTTAGTCCTCCTCACAGATAATTATCTAATCTAAAACCTACAGTAAAGGCAGTTTCACAACCTTCTCAGGTGGCTTCTTCCTTTGCTTATTACTTCCACAATGAGAAAAGTTTCCCCTTAGACATTGAGACAGTCTTTGAAAGAATAACCATATAACCAAATTTATTAAAGTGAGCACAGACCTCAAGAACTCATGAAGCATTAGAACATCCATACATAGAGCACCCAACCCACTCTCCCTCTCTATTAAGTACATGTATATGGTAATGCACTGTGGGGTCTACTCCTGATAAGACTTTCTCCTCTCTTCAGGCACCTTTCCCTCTTTGCTCTGCTCCTCGTTTTCTGTCGCTTTGCTTTTTCGGGCACTAGGTCCTGAAAAGCAGATCTGTCTTGCCTCATCTATGATGATAATGCAAAGAGATGTTTTCCAAAAAATTTTAGGACACTGTTCCCTATGAAAGGGTCATATTACCCCTACCAATTAGCAAAGGTTGGGAATATTTCTGACCGTTGCAGTATTTGTGAGATACTGCACCTCCAAAGAAAGAGTTTGTCCTGCAAAAAATCTTGGCATCCCCTAAGTAGTGCCTGTTTTATATCCCAGTGCTTGGCTTTCAAAAGCCTGTCTGTGCTATTTTATTCTCCACACCATCCAAGAACATTGGCACCGAACCTCACAGGCACAAGTCACCTCACCCTCCTGAGTCACAGATGGGAAATCCAGAGTAGTGTACTGGAAATCAGGGGCTTGGGGAACTGGATTAATACAAAATTACTACCAGACCACCTGGTTTCCAGCAAGATCATGTCCTGGATCCCCTGACAGACACATTACTTGTCCCTTGCTCAGGGAGAAGAGTAGAAGTCTTCCCTCCAACACCCATCTTGGGAGCCTTTATAAAGGTGTAAACTGAATATTCCGATCCTCCTGACCTGGTGGTTACAGTTTTGCATTAGGCACAGGATCAGGATGTAGTTCCATGGTTGTCTGAACTAATTTGTGCTGGGAATGCTGCACTCCAGCCATGTGATCCTGCCTTCTCCCATGTGCCAGCCCGGACACTTGGGCAAATACACAGCGATCCACTTAAGAGAACCGAGACAGCCAAAGATAATTTTACCATGAAAAGGAGCTTAGTTTTTAGCCGCCTCAGTTTTCTGGAACAGTTTTTTTGCATGATCCCACGAGTGCTGATGCTGGCAGGAGGGAGGAAGCAGAGCTGCAACATCCCCCTGATGTAGATCAACTGCTGTGGAAACGCACCCTTGGAGACATGTGTAACATTGACTGCGCTGGAAGGTCAGTTAACTATACCCCCAGATAAAGTCCAGAGGGCTGAACATTTCAGCACAAAGATTCTTCCTTACTCCTCATCAGACGGTGTCAACTCCAGAGTTTAACTGCTAGTAAAATTCTGGCCTCCTTTCTATCAGCAAGCCAAGATTTCATGCTTTAGTCTCAAACACTATGATTACCATTAACCAGCAGGATTATTACTTGCAGTATAGTAATCTGAGTTTTGTTAAATTGAAATTTTTTTTCTCTGTTCAAGTCTGTTAAGAGTAACTTATTATGACAGGAATATTAAATGGCCATGTTTGAAAACCACTTACAGGGAAAGATGTCAACTGTTTATATCCATTTATCTCAATGCATGGTCAGACACAATCATTTTAACTAGCTTTAGAAAAGAGAATATGCCTTAGTGTCACTGAAATATTTGTGGTTTTAAACTAAGCATATCCTACTTACTAAAAAAAAAAAAAAAAGTTTTTTCCCAGAGGCTGTCTGCAAGCTCCACACAATTACAGGAAATACAAAAATATATTTTGCCTACCACTTATTGTAAGAAATGTGTGGCCCTTCCCAAGATAAATTACTATCTGTTTCATGTAGAAAACAACCCATGAGAGTTTTATAGAACCTTAATAATTTACAGCAAAAAGGAAGGAAAATTAAGAGGAGCTAATTCTCAATGGGTAACAAAGAAAACAGAACACTTGTTTACCGCTCATATTCTCTCCCTGAAAGCAAGACAGACAAGTAGGCCAAGGAAGAGATCAAAGAAAGGAGTCACTGCTGCTTTCAACAGGAGGAGATGAGGGTCTTTAAGATGTGAGCAAATCAGTCAGCAAAATCAGTCACTGACACAACTCAAGTATAGCTCAACTGCTTCCTCTTCATTTGCACTTCTGACTGCTTGATTAATGAAAGGGAAACGCCTTTAAAATACATATACCCATCTCTTGCAGTTAGAAATGTCTCCTCTGATACTACAGAAAGACCAAACTCCACTTGACCTGGTGCCCTCCTGCCCACTGTCCTTTCCCAGCTGCCATATAAGTGACCTCACGTAGTTCATGTATTCGCTCAAAATCACGTTCTCAGAGACCAGCCCACACACCGAGAGGACCGAGCGCCCAGCAAACGTACATGTGCCCTGACACGTACCACCAGGCTCCCGTGATGCGGGCTTTCCTAGACAGCTGAACGTCAGCTTCTCCTGCATGCCCCACAGACCTTCATGCCTCCCAGGTCATCTGAGCCACCACAGAGACTCCAACCAGACCTTCAGTTCCTGTTGGATTCATGCCTGGTGAGGCATCCAGTCACTCGATCAGTGTACCACGTCACTTGTTACACACATTCCTATAAACTATGTGCCTTTACGTGCTCCTGAAACACGCCTTTCCCTCTCGCTAAGTGAGCCACTGCGAACGTGAGATACACAAGTACAGCAGCAGCGTAAGCACAGAACCAAACAACGAGTCTGGCACTATGCATGTGAGATGTGACAAGTCTGCTAAAACAGACAGCACTCCAACAGCTACAGCAGTTTCTCCACCCTATTTTTAAACTGCTTTTTAACTATATACAAGTAAATATATAATATCATCCTACGTATTCAAAAGTTCTTAGGCAAACACCATTACAGAGAAATACATACTTTCCCTCTCCTGACAGGGCAGTCACAGCATTACACTGTTTCAATTTTGATAGCAACCTATAGAATAAAATTCATCATATCAGTAGTTTCCATTTCTAACACAGGTAAAAAAGCTGCACTTGTAATACTACCTTAAGAAAATGTGTTTCTCAAACCAGAGGCACTGGCCAAGTAATGCGCTGTGTTAAATGTCTTCATGGGATATTTTAGTGATACAGTATCAGAAGGAAGGAAAAACACATTGTTTTCATGCATAAAACATTCCAGTTATTCCAGCAGAAAGCATACTGCCTAGAGTCCACAGGAGGGCATCACCGCTTAAGAGATGGTAAAACAGAAGGCTCCGAACAGTCCCTTTCCAGCACTAGGCTTCCTATGTCACCACATATTCTTAGTAAAAGTTGATGCAAAATAAGTTAAGGAAGTTTTTACAGCAATGTTTGTCACTAAAGAAACACACTTCTGTCATGCTTTTAATGGTTCCAATCTTCTAAGACAGAAAAGGAATACTGAAGTTTTGGAAAAGAGTATTGGGGGCAATAGAAGGACATTAGGAAGTCAAAAGTAGCTCTTACAAATATTTTGATTATCTAAACCCTCATATAAACACAAAGTCGTAGCCTTTTAATTTGTTTCAACCTCTTTAATCTAGATTGTATCAATGTGTTGGCTTCCATAGTCAACAGGTGTTGACTCATTTTTTTAAAACAATATAAGTGTATCAGTTGGATTTTTTATGAGTTTAAGTATGTTTTGTTAGTATAGTGCAATTCTCTAGATTTAAGTCTGGTTTTACCTTTCAGCAGACGGAAAGCATTTTGCAACCTCCAGGATTCCTTCATGCAGACTGTTTGCTCAATTAGTTCTGCACTGACATTATGCTCCTTGAGGACTGTAATGACATCATCCTAGTATAGACAGATTTAATCCTGATTTTTTTAAATGTGTATAGGTGAAAACAGTCGGGAATAGAGGGCATTCAACCATAATTTCCCAGATTACTCTGAGATGCACACACATTCAGGCAAGAATTTTTAATCTAATCATGTCAAAGAGATATTGTTAGACTTTTGGAAGCCTTACTCCTACCCAAATCGACACCTCAGGCAGAGGATAACTTTGCAGTTCATAGGAAGATACTTTTGATAAAATATGCAGCAGCACCACAAACTTCCCCATCATGGCCCCTTGCTTTAGCTACAAGTGTGAAGAACTTCTTCTAAGAGATACAATTGTCCTTGAGAGAGCTCTTGCTTTTTTGGCAAAAGATTTATCTTTCACTCTGTTCTGCTGTTTGTACTTCAATCTGCATAAACATCAAATCCATGATCTTGCTTTTGAGACTGTCATGAATTAGCACTGGTTAGGAGAGGGTTTTCATTGAAAAAGATTGATTAAAATGCACTGAGAGGAAACTAGGTAAGCCTTCTGCCTACCTAAAGTTTGAACATGACACTCTTCTGGTTAAAAATTTCTACCCTGTTGTAAATTCAGATGGGGAATAAAACACTTCCCCTCTCTTTTATTTGCTTAATGCAAAATAAGATTCTACAGATAAAAAGGTAACTACAGAATAACGCACAGGAACTATTTCTTCAGTAAGTAGTATCAAAAGTTCAGCTTGCTGAACAAAATCTTCCCTGAGGCCTTTGTAAGGGGAGTGTGCTGAAAGGGAGAAACACACCTTTGTGCAGGGTGAAGCGGAAAGTCATCAGAGAATTGAATTTGCATCCTTTTCTTTGGACTTACATTACCATTTCTCCTTAAATCCTGCCCTCTGTCCTCTCACCTCTGAAGCTCTATTTCTTTTTCCCTCTTTCATCTTTTCACTATTCTGTCATAACTGATTATTTCCTTTTTTCTCTTTCCTAAAAGTTTATGTAAGAGCTGGTCATAATTTGGAGTGATGGGATGAAGGTAAGACAGCAAAATACGGTCTGAAAAATCAAGGTTCCTGTTAAGGATCAAAGGATCTAGCAATGCAGTGACAGACATAAGGGGGTAGATCTTTCACTGTATCTTAGTTCAAGACAGACTAGGACCATAAGTTTTGCCAAAGAAAGAGCTGGAGCCAGAAACCATCTCAGCCATGTTCTGATCTTTTTCATCTGCAAATCTTTCTTTATGTGTTCTTCAGTTAAATTAAGATCTACTTGCTTTTTTCCCCCTAGCTATTCCTAGGTCCCATCTATTTCTAATTCCACAGAACCTCTACAGGATATTTTTTGTGGTGTTTTTGCATGACTGACATTTAGCTTTATTTCAAAACAGCAGGAGGAGTTATGCTATGAAGTTCAGTATATATCTGCCTGAAATTAGATGTAAGTATCCGTATTATTCAAGAAATTTTAAAATTAGGTGGTGTATAAAAGCGAGACTTTCTAGACACAAAATAGCAATCTAAAATTCATATTTCTAATTCAGAAAAATCAAAACTGTTACTACAGTTTGAAGCATGTAGGAAAATTGAAACAGGCTGAGATTAATGGGAAAAACCTTTTGATTATTTAAGTATTTCTTAATTAACAATTAGGAAAGTGAAAGATGTGCTGGCATGAGAATTGCAGGGTTTGGTACTCACAATGTGGTTATAAAAAGACTGTAGAATGAGGGGGAAAAAACCACAAAACCAGAGATGCAAATTATCATACTCCTTCAAAATTTGAGAGCTATTGAAATAACTAATTCTTTGGCAGAGATCACTCTTGGAAAAGATCAGCTGGAGAAGCTGTAGAAAGCTACAAAGGACTGAATCAGGGTTTGGAAAGTGGAAACGATTATAAAATATGAATTAATGCTGTCACACTGCTACTACAATTGCTCATATATTTCTTTTCCAGTAAGAGAAGTGCTTGGCTGACCCAAAAAATAAAGATGCTAACCTTCCAGCCAGAGAGTATATCAATCTCCATCTCAATTGTACACCAATGGAATACGGTCCAGATATTAGCTGAAAGGTCATGGCATGATATAATTTTAAAAATGAATATGCTATTATAAGTAACTCAAAGTTAAAGCATATTTTAAAACAGTTGACTTTTCATTCTAGGCATGACCTAATTGAGAGGTATGGACCAGAATGAAGCATCAAGGATATTGCAAAGATATTCCCCTGAGCTATGCAATACAACGGAGTGAAACCTAAACTCCAGGTAGTGAACCTGAGTGATTTTTGTGATAAATTTTTGCAGTTAGGAAAAAAATTCTGCATCATGGCGCAGTACTTCAACTTACACATATGCATCCATCCTTATTGGATTGCCTGGACATGACACTGTGCAACCTGCTCTAGGAGAACCTGCTTTAGGCAGGGGATTGAACTAGGTGATCACCAGAGGTCCCTTCCCACCCTGACCGTCCTGTGGTTCTTTATCTGCATTATCTTTGGAGAAAAACTTACAGTGTATACTTAGTTGATGTTCAGATGTTGCTAGTTTGGTCAAATTATAACCTATTTGCTGAGATACCGTATTAGGGTGTTGATGTCTCCCTGAATCAGGAAAATGTAAAGGGACTGTGTTTTTCCTCCATCACAGCATATTATCTTACTTTCCTGACATTAACCGGCACATCTGACACTAACACAAGAGATCTCCAATTATTCTTGCTTATTTCTCTGTGCCTCTTTGAAGTGCTATAGAAGAATAATACTTATTAGGAAGAAATACTCCAGATCCTTCAGAGATGTTACAGGTCACTGAACCAGCTCTTAGCCAAACTGCTATTAAACAACTCTTTCACCTAGGAAGCTGAGAAATCGTAAATGTACATCTCCACTAAATCTTTCTTTCTGAAGAAGGTGGCTGCACCTGGTAGGAGCAAGGACTGCTGCACAGCTGCATGGGAGAAGCAACTAAGCAAAGCTTAGTGTGGTCAGCCATCAGCAAAGATTCCTGCTGGGCAAGGAATCATGTAAATGCCAAAGCAAAGGTGAGCTCAAAGGACTTACACACTAGAGCATTTTTCACCAACAGGC
This sequence comes from Ibycter americanus, assembly GCA_035590275.1. Classification (NCBI taxonomy): domain Eukaryota; kingdom Metazoa; phylum Chordata; class Aves; order Falconiformes; family Falconidae; genus Ibycter; species Ibycter americanus. The sequence continues at coordinate 60,553,902 of JAVJGI010000064.1, read as the reverse complement.
TGTTGCCAGCACAACAGACGTTACCACCAACTTAAAGTTTCAAAACCTGTTTATTGTGGCACGTCATCACTTACCCTGGTTTTCCACACATGGTCTATATGCCATAGCCCGGGAGCCAGAGTAACGGCATGCCTTCACTGCACTCAGGACGAGACTGCACTTCATAGACGTGGACCCTGTTTAGCTGTGAGCTGGCTGGTTCAGCCGATAGTGCCCTGAGCTTTGTGCTTGTACTGGTTAATTGCTACTGGGTTTAAAACCAGCTTGGGAACATTTACACAAGCTGAGGTCATGCCTCTAGCTGCCGTGTAACCAGATGTTTGGAAAAGATCTTCCAATTGATTTCAATATGAATATCATACCTGGAAAGCTTTTAGGATCAGGCTTTTACAGGAAGGATTGTGATCAGGTGATAATCAGCGCAATGACTGGCATTCAGTATAGCAAGAATCAGTACACTGATTTTTCTGAGGTTTCTTGTTCGTTTGTTTGTTTTGCAAAATGAGACAGAAATCCCTAATAAAACTCTTTGAAAATCATATCAAAACTCCTACCACTTCCTCTGACATAGAGTCATCTTTGAACTGCTGAAATCCCACAAAGGCAGAGTTACTAAATTTACACTTGACATTGGCAAGCCAATTGCAGTCTTATTTGCAATATGTTTTAAATGTTATCAGGCTACATACAAAGTCTGCTTCGCACTACAATTGCAGTCCTGCCTTCCAGTTAGTTATCAACGTCTACTGATAAAGGCTATTTTCCCATCACTTAATATTGAGCAATTTAGAAATAAACACTATCATTTATATAAAGTAAATACAATTCCGCTATCCATTAACCTTTTTTGCAAACAGACACTACAGCACTTGGCTGAAAACAGTGTATCTTGATCCCCTCCTACACAGCTATAGCTCCCATTTAGCATACATACCTTTGACATCAGGCATAAACAAACCAGGAGCAGCTAACGCCCACAAGCCTCTGATATCAGGTGTGACCTAATTCACAACAAAACAGATTATGACAAAATTAAATCCACAGAAGGCAGCAGATTGATATGACTATAAAACCGAGGGGATCACTCGTTAAACACTTCAGTCTTTCCAGAGACAGAGGACTGCATGGAGTGTTATATTAGAAACAGAGGCCTATGTAAATAAGCAACCTGACCTTTGTTTGAAATTTATAAATAGAATCAGAACATCTTTTGATTTTATTCATTTATTTCCTTTATAAACAGATAATGCATTTTTATGGCTTGTTCTGATGCATATCCAGCACATTGCGTGTTTAGGTCTTGATTAACTTCCTGGGTAACACTACAACTAGAAGCAGACATACTTTGGAAAAGCTTTGTTTTTCTAGTATTTTTGACATTATCAAAACCAGCAAGTGCTAGAAATGTTTTAGAAAAGTATACTCACATTGCTAGACTGTAGCATTTTGGGTAAAACTCCTAGATTAAAAAGCAATGGGCTAAAGTAAAGTGAAGGAAATTTTAGGGGGAGGTATTAAGGAAGTCTTCTAACAGTAAATTAGGCACTTGAATACCTAATCTACGATTACCACAGATGTTTAAAAACCAGGTTAGACAAACATATCACGAATAGATGCAAATATACTAGAAGCAGGATGTTCATCTGGCTGATCTCAGAGGCTTCCTCCACCTCTATTTTCTACAAATACAATAGCATGACAACTTACAATTATTTTCAGATAATTAGTTCTAACCTGTACTTTAGGTACAGCATCAGTCTTGCTCATGCCAAAAATCCTACTGCTTTTCAGAATCATTCTCTCAAAAAAACCAGATGCAGTAAAACAGACTCCAGTACTCTCAAATATTTTGTCTGCAGGTTTCAACTTCTCTGATTTAACAGGGAATTCTCATCTAGTTTTCCTGAGTCTGTCCCCATACAGACACATTCTAACTCTGGACCATTTTCTATTGCCGTTGCTTTTTCTAGTACTGGAGAGCCACAAGATGGTTCAGCATAAGAGACTGAGATACTGGGGGTTAAGTGGACCCAGGTACAAATTCAAGAGTTTAAACAGCAATGTACCAAACAGCACACCCTAAGAAAAAACAGTTCCTTCCCTGTCCCGTAAACATTCATTCTAAATATTTAATAGGGAAACGATGAATGCTAATTTTTATAAACGAGTGACTATAAAGGGTATGGGTTTTTACTGGGAAAACAGTAAAAATAATAAAGTCCCTTTGCAACATGTGCCAGTGTAATGTGCCATGCTTTGCTTTTAGAAGTATTTTCATATCTCTAGAGTATAAGCTAAAATAGCAGTTTATAAGGAAAATATGATGATCTTAATTGCAACAGAGCAAATGATACACTTGATAGGATGTGCATGCCCTTTCTAAGCAGCTCACTGTATTTTCATATCTCAGTTAAAAAAGCAATAAGCCATCTGCAGATGTTTATGTTCGAAATCCAACATAGGGAAAACATTTGCACTGCAGAACAGATAAGATAATTGAAAATGAAATTGCAAGATAAGGTGTTTGACAGGGTGGAGGGAAGCCGCATAGTGGAGGAAAATCCATCCCCATGACTACTAGCCCTTTCTCCTCCCTGCTCATTGCTGCTCGCCTCTTCGTGGATTCCAGAGCTTGTTTTATTCCTCAGCAGCCTTTCTACAGACTGGTGGATTCAGTCACAGTTGGAAATTGTGGAACTGTGGTTTGTTTCAGAAAGAGAAGAAAGGAGAGTTTAAGTATTGCTTTGGCAGCAGATGGCTCTGCTTTGGATTCTTTTATACACAAAGGAGATGTGTTTGCTGGCTTTGTAATGAACTCAAAAAGGGAAAAGAAAAATTGTGACAGGCAGTGTGGATATGACTTGAATTTTTCATCAGGTAAGAAGTCAGAAAATCCATAGAACTGGCAAAAGTTACTGAAATATATATTTTAAAGGATTATTGTATTCTCTACATCCTATATTTAACACTGAATGGAAAGTTTCCTTCACATTTTATCTGTGCAATACTTTGGAACTTAATAAACAGACGATGTTTACAACTGAAACATTTACTGGTCACTTTGAAAGGATGGGACTATGCATCTTTAACATAGGTAAGAAAATATTTAGGAGAGAAAGCCTTTTTAAAACTCATTTTATTTTAGACTATGCTTTTAACTTTCTTTTGCTTGTGCATTTCAGTAATGTTTCTGCATCTAGAGGAACGAAACAACTAGGCTTGGTGGATTATCATTTCTCACAGTGTTAAACTCTCACTATGGTAGAGAATCTTTTTCAAAATACATGAGTTAGGGATTGAAGTAATTAGTTCTCTTATTAAACACATCAATTCTGATATCAGCTGTAGTTGCAGTTCAAGGATGCTGATTCTGCTAATACTTATTAGCTTTAAAAAATGCCAGCATGTATTATAACATAGTTCAACATGCTGCAGTAAGTACTCGTGTAACTTATTTTTCTAATGCTATGGATACTCCAGATGTTTAAACAAGACGTATAATTGTTTTATTGCCACGGAAATGCTTAAATTGCCTTGCAGAATGACATGTACCAAAACCTACACTTTTTAACTCGCTGTACAAACCAAGCAGTGAAAAGAAATTAATCTTTTTCCTGAAAAAAGGACAATGTAGGTGATCAGTGTGCCTAAAGCTGATGTAGTGAGTGAACTGATCAGAAGGTCAGTATAGGGACTGTTCCTTAATGGTAGAAAGTGCCAAAGAAGCCCTGCCACCCACAGTGAATTCTTGGGAGAGGACATTCAGCACTTGCTATCAAACTGTGTTGTGCAACCATGGATAAATAAGCAAGCATAATAAATAGTGCATAAAATATTACAAACCTGGCTCAGCCTCACGTCCTTTGAGTCCCCATAGCTTCTGCTCACATAAAAAGCAGAGAAGAGCAGAGCTTGTCTTTGAAGGTATCTTGCTTCCAAGCCAGATCCCCTGCTAACACTTGATCTTTTCTCAAAGGGCAGGGCTCATACCTGTGTGTCAAGCAAATACCATAGGCAGCACAAAGAGAAAGATCACCCTTGGGATAAAGCAGCCAGGCTCTAGAACCTTACACATCTAAAGAGGCAGCGAAGCTCATTAGGGCAACATTTACCACTGCCTGGCCCCTTGCCCATCCGGCACACGCATCCTTCTGTGTGATAAGTCCAGCCAGGCAGTTAGTGCTGCTCCAGGGTTTACAGTGAATTTCAGGAAGGGTGTTGCCTAAAGGTGCAGCTGCCCAGCCACATCATCAGTTTCTGCAGGGTGTGACTGTGCTAGCTTCAGCATCCCTTGCACTTCTCCTGGACTCATTGGAAGAGTTTCTGCAAGCTGGTGGACACACAGTAGGGTCCATAGCTCTTGTTCTTGCCCTGCTGGGGTAGGGAGACCTGTGAGGGACTACAAACCCTACCTGAGCCACTAGACTTCAATAGCTTTTGCAGCATGATTGTACAGGTTTCCATGCCATTCCCACAATACAGCTGTAACCAAGCCGGGTGGGTTATTTAGGGAGGCTACAGGGTTTAATGTTACCCCCTGACCACAAATTCAGTTGTATTTGGAACATCAGGGCCACATATAGTCACATAAATCTACAACCACTTTCACTCCAACATGACTACACTAATTGAAAAGTGTATTTTAGTCAGAAAGAGAGTAGTAATAGATGCTCCAAAGGTGGCTGTGTTGTTTTTGGGGGTTTTCTTTAGAATCTTAATTTGAAGAACCCAAACTTCTGTCAAGCAAAAGTATCAGGATAAAGCAGTCCAGGATGTAACTCTGGCTGAAATATTCTTTGAGTTCCTGGGGGCAAACAGTTATAGAACTGGGGGCAAACAGTTATAGAATCGTAGTTCTCAGTTTAACCCTGGATTTGATGTTTAATCTCATGCAAGCAATGAAATTTTTTTTATTTCTCAGTGATTAAATAACGGCAATCATTTCTATAAAAAGGTTGACAAATTTCTACACATAAACAAATTATTTCTAGTAATAACAAAACATCCACCTATCCCTTCTTCTTGTGCATCCTATTTAACTTCCCACTGCTTCTTCATCCTTTCTTCATAGGCTCTCAACACTATGGTATTTATTACTAGGGGTGAAGAATGACCTCCTTCCAGCTAGTTTTCCAATAATTCCTACTTCAAAAAGGAATTAAGGTGAGTTAAGAGTTGAGTTTTGAAAGGTATGTGTAGAATATACATCTGTCTTTCAATTTTAAAAGCAACTCTTCACATCCTTCTTTTTTTCCTTTCTCAGGTTGGAAATAACCTCTTTCTGGCCAGAAAGCTGGTGAGCCTTTGATTTAAGATTAACTTTTTAACTCAGTGATAAATTCAAACCCATCAAGATACTCTGCTGAAGATAATTCTTCCCATTAATGTTACTTTTATAGCAATGGAATTGTGCTAATATCAGATTTTTTTGCTTGACACCTGTTTAAGTTAGAACTGAAAGAAGAATCAACTCTGCATCTCTTGAGTACGTTGCATTTAAGCACAGAAAATTTTGGGGGTATCATTTGTCAAACTTGTACAAAGTGAAATGTGTGTAGGGAAATGAGACAACCTTTGGCAACTACTGATACGGAATAACTGTGTGTATAACTAAGATGTGATCTTTGTTTGGTTTACATTTTTCTCAGATTAGATTGATGAAAAAGGACATGCTATCTTTAATACATAAGCAGAAAGGAAACTCCCTTACAGGTGTCATTCATCGAGGTGTTAAACGTCACTTAAGCTCAAGCACGTATCATTTTGATTAAGCCAGAGGGATTTGGTGTATTAGCTTACATTGCTTTGTGGTTCTAGAGAAAATATAACTGTGATGTCTAAGCTAGCAATGTGATAGCAGGACCCAATTCTTCTTTTCTGATAATAAAAAAAGCAACTGATTATCCTCACTGGAATTCCTTAAACTTTGATAAATCTTTGGCTGAGAGAGAGCTTCAGGTATTTTATCTTGAGAAGTTTATCCACAGTTGCTAAAAGAAGAGTTGTATGAAAATGTTCATACAAGTTTAATCAGAGCTATCACTGCTATTTCTTGTACATCACCATCAGTTACAGGTCTGTAACGCTGCCAGTGCAGAACCTCGGAAAGGTAACAACAACCTCCATCTATCTATCTATCTATACATAAAACCACCGATACTCAACCACTGGCTTTTCCAGTGCTATAATTAATTACATTAAATTTGATCAGAACTTCAAGGACAACAACTAAGACTCATAGTAATCATTGCCTTGGAAAGCTCCATACAAAGTGTATTCTAAACCATACTAGGTTTTGTCCATAGGTTGGGAGATGTTTCACAATGGATAAAGCCATACAGCATCCCAGTGAGATTCTGTCTAATCAGACTCTCTCTAATATTAGCTATTCTCAGTTTTTGAACTTTGATACATGCCAGCCCTCCTTCCTTGCAGAATTTTTGCTTATTACAGCCTACTCATTAGTTACAATAGTGGGGCTTTTTGGAAATCTTTGCCTGATTTTCATAATAAAGAGACGGAAAGAAGCTCAAAATGTTACCAACATTCTGATTGCCAACCTCTCCTTATCAGATGTTTTGATCTGTATCATGTGTATTCCTGTCACAGTTGCATACACTTTAATGGACTACTGGATATTTGGGGAAGCTATGTGTAAAATAAGTTCTTTTATACAAAGTATATCTGTCACAGTCTCCATTTTCTCACTTGTACTGATTGCCATCGAGAGGTATCAGTTAATTGTGAACCCACGTGGCTGGAAGCCTAATATTTCACATGCTTACTGGGGAATTCTTTTCATCTGGGGGTTTTCCCTCATAATATCCATTCCTTTTCTAGTATTTCACCAATTAACTGATGAGCCCTTCAAACATCTGTCTGTCCATAGCGATTTCTACAAGAACAAGGTTGCTTGCATCGAAGCATGGCCATCTGTTACAGAGCGACTGATTTTTACCACTAGTCTGCTGGTTTTCCAGTACTGCTTCCCACTGGGGTTTATTTTTATCTGCTATCTCAGGATATTCGTATGTCTTCGAAGGAGACATGGTAAAATAGACAGGCTGAGAGAGAATGACAGCAGACTGAGTGAAAACAAAAGGATTAATATGATGTTGATATCAATTGTCGTGACTTTTGCAGCTTGCTGGTTGCCTCTCAATATATTCAATGTGGTTTTTGACTGGAACTATGAGGCACTAATGAGCTGTAATCATAATCTAGCATTTACAATATGCCACCTTGTGGCCATGATCTCAACATGTATCAATCCTGTCTTTTACGGATTTCTCAACAAGAATTTTCAGAAGGATTTGATAGCATTAGTACACCACTGCAGATGCTCAGCATCACAAGAGGAATACGAAAATATTGCCCTTTCAAATCTGCAAACAGATGCATCTAAGGGATCTCTGAAATTAAATAATCGCCCTGTGGTTATTTAAAATAATCTAACATCTCCCATCATTTTGTATTTTGTTGCAGATGACCTCTTCCTGTAGGTCTTGATCACGTTACCGCTGGGTTTAGAGGAAGCCTTTGCCATTTAGTTCAGCAAAACCAGGATTATGCTCCCATAGGCATACTCTTAACAAGTACTTTATGATAGTATCAATGCTAATAAACCACTTTCAAGAGTCCTAAAGATCAATAATAATTAATTATAAACTGTATTAACATCAAACTTTTTAATCCACAACTTCCAAGTCACTAGCATACGACCTTAGCACCAGTAAAAATATTTCCAATTCAGCCACTGATGCAGTTGTCCTCCCTAAACACCTGGCTTCACCCCAGTAAACCATGAATACTACAATATTCCTAAGTTCATCAGCCTTTTCATAGACTGCTTTCTGGTATTTTAATTTTCCAACTCTACGTTGTTCCCACCTCTGGTTAATCTGCACAACAGTTCATAGGCAGATCACACTGTAAGGAAGACCCTTTAAGTTACCCCAAGTCTCCTTCTATCCCCGGCACGCAGTTTGCTATGGTTTAGTACCGGTTCACCCCAGAAATTGTATTTTAACAAAGGAAAAGGCTAGAGTTGGAATTTTTTTTTTTTTAAATGAGCACTAATACAGGCCCTATTTAATGTACTGCAAATTCCACTCAGATTAATGCTGTTCAAGATGAAAGACATATTTAGCATCTCTCCTAAAAGCATTGTATTCTACTCCAAACCACCAGTACAGATCATTGCTTTCTCTGTTACCATCATCACTGGCCCTTCAAGTAGATTTAGAATCTCCATTATCAAACAAACACACTACGAATTCAGAGTAAGTTTTTTTTAGCTGCTTATCCAGATTATAGGTTCCTCTTTGAGTAGAAAATCAGGTTTATGTTTTAATTTCAGAAATAACTTTCTCCACATTTCTGCACTAGCAAGAGGCCACACTTGAGGCAGATGTGGTCATTTCTGTTAGACTCTGTTTGAAAATAGTTTCTTTTGCAACAGAGCGCATAGAACCCTAAAGGTGTAATAATGAACACAACTTTCCTCCAAGTAACATATTTTACAAAACACTTTGCAGTCTGGCCATAAAAAAAAATAGCCAAACATATTCTTCATCCATGCTACAGTACCAACATATATAATTAGTCAATATCAGGCTGTTTAAATACAATACTTAGAATATATCAGTCCAACAAATCACCATGCATTCTCTTGTACAAGTTAAATATAATTAATTACCTGTATTGCTAAAGCCCCCCCCCCCTTTTTTTATCATGCAAAAAATCACCCTTGTTTTAACACTTATCCATAAAATTCCTTGTAATTTATTCTCTAACTTCAGCAGTTACTGATGCACCCCCCAAGCAAGGAGAACTAACACTCAGATTACAATCAGCTCCTTGATGATTCAGCTACGATGAAACTTACCTTAAGGCTATAAAATTCTCTTGGATGGGGACCATCATTTTCTGTAGTCATGCAGTTCTCAAATGAGTCCATCAGGTCATAGTTCTCTTGTTCTGTTGCTACAGCATTAGGGCAAACTGCCTGCATTACTCCACTCACCAGAGCAGTTCTGTGAGAAGAGCCTCACAAGCTCTTGCAGATACACTGGATTGCCAAGTGCTTCCCGATTCCCACTGAGCAGAGACCTCACTGAAATCTCCTAGCACCTGATCCCACTGAAGGCCTAAGGGCAGCGCTCACAAAAGCAAGAATGGCAGTGATGTGGTAATCAGGTATTTGAGTGACAGGTATGGATTAATTTTGGCGTAATTTAATATTTTTTTCTAATTAGATCAAATATCACGCATGTGAAATGGAGTGCATAAACCGTAACTTAAACACCTGCCTTGTGCATCATCCAAATAAATCACCAGGAGACCGATAAATACCTAATAAAGGGTAATGATCAGATTGTTGAGACTACCTTAGTACTATTTCCATAACTGGGCTCCCCTGATACACACCACCTGCTTGTCCAGCACAAGAGGCATTTAACCAAGCAGAAAGCAGTAACCTACAGCCAGCGCTCCTCTGCCATCCCCTGCGTGACCGGAGCGGCTGGTACACGCTTTGGGGAAGGGGAGGTGATGGTGTTGGTTCTCTGTTCTAACGATGAGACTCCAGGGTAATAAAGTGATTATCTCCATTTCACTTGCTTAATTGAGAGCAAATCTGATCCAGGAATTTCACTTTTCTTGGAGATTCCAGTACCTATACAGAAACCCATGTAATATTGTCAGAAGATCATTCACTGAACAGAGCATTTTAACAAATCATGGTGGCACACCTGCTGGAGGCTGGCTCACCAGCTGCATTTCTCCAAGTTTAGAACACAAAACTCTGTCACCATCTTCCTCATATTTAAGCACACTCTTTACAGCTTCAGGGCCCATGCTTAAATATTGACAAGCATATGATGTTGACAATATACTCTCATTTATTAATATTAGACACAAAAGTTCAGATTTCTCTCAGTTCTGGTCATGGCAAACATCTCAGACAGTATTTCATGTTTGAGTCAGGCCCAGCTGAGATTCCCATGCGTGAACTTGGCCGAAGTGACTCCCACAGCGGTATTGCCATCCCACAGGCACGCCCAAACGGGCTTTGTTTTACAGCAGAGGTGTTTTTAGCATCAGACCCCAAGTGGTTTAAATAGAGCCACAAAACGAGCACTAGATGATGTGGTCAGTGGGCCCGCAGAAACTCTTGTGAACTTACAAGAAGGCCAAGGATGCTGATGAATGGTCTCCCTTTACTGTCTCCCCCTACAAGTGCTCATGTTGTATGTTTCTGTGGCATTCAACAACTAAAAAAAAAAACAACAAAAAAACCCAAAACAAAAACCTATTGCTTTTTGAAACGCTAATTGTCTACTCCTGACATCCTGATCAGAGTTAAGCAACGAATTTTTCCAGTCTGAATCCTGGCATGAGAGGGTTCCTGGTTAGTAGGTGGAAGCTCTCTGAGCAGCGAGACTGCTTCAGAATCAGCTGTGAGTAATAACACCGCGACAGTTTCTTGTCATTTCTTCCTTACACTTTCATTTGACCAAGTGCTGAGGCTCCATTTCTGGTTGGAGCATTCAGTTATCACCTCTCTCTTTTCTTAATGCCGCACTTTTAAAAATCACTGCTAACCACGCAGAGCATCATCACTGTCTTGACAACGTCGCCCTTCACGCTGTGTGTTCTCTCATTACATCCACTGGCTTTACATGCAGGTTGATCGCTAATTTCCAGCCAAGTCAATAGGAGTGAATTGACTTTGGTAGGAATAGGGACAAAGAGAAGTTAGTTACTTATTTTTAGGAGGTAAGTATTGTGGACTCCAACGTGGTGTGTGACAGTGATGTATGTAACTGTGCAACATGCAATACTTACAGATTGCTCAAGTCACATTAAACTGACAAATGTTGCCCCGTGTCAGGTGATGCTGATAACTTCATTTTCCCTTATTTTATTGGTATAGCAAGTAGACAAAATTGTAACAGCCTTGCTCACCAGACTGTTGTTACTTGATGCAACCAGATGGAGGACTGTGAGCTCCCTCAGGGGAGCAGAAACATGGAATTAATTATGGAGAGCTAGAGCGGGAACCTGAACTCCAGAATGCTATCCAAATGTACAATCAAAGTCTTTGCCATGATGTTTTTTGATAAAACGTGCATCAGAGCTTTGTTCAAGTGGTTTGGTCATGTAGGCCAGACATACATATTTATAAACATCCTTGCAAATTAATATATCTTTACATGTATTTGTATTTTATGGTTGATTGGTTTAACTGTGAGCACATATAACTAGAGCTAGATACTTGGAAAATGGCATTCATTGTGAAAATGATTCCATTGAACAGAGAGCTCAATTGATTATTGATTGTAATTATGTACGTGCACAAAAGCAGTGCCATTGCTGTGTGTTATTTAAATACTTTGACTCCTCCTGCCTACTGATAAATAAATATTACCCTGTATAAGACTGTTACGTTGCCCAGCTGGTAAATTTTACTGTCTCTAATCTTGACAGGACATTTCTCATACAAACAGTTCTGGAAACTGGTGTAGCATTTCACATGTTCACTTATTAGATAAACAGAGATCAGTGAAAAATTAGGTATTGGCTGTTTCCAGAAGACAGAAGGACTTAAAAACAGCTAAAGAACCTTCTCGGGGCTCACGGTGCTGACATGCTTTTTATTGGAGGAGAACAGAATCATAAACCAGGGAGGTTTCAAGTGAATTTCTGCCTCAAGGGCAAAGCAACTTTTTACTATGGTACTTTATGATGTGTACTTCAATATAACCAATGTGTTTGGAATACTGTTTTCTTAGAGAGTTTGCAGATACACTGAATAACCTGTGCAATTTGTCAGAGTGGAAGTTTCCCTTCAGCAGCTCAGGAAATTTTGCCCGTAGGGCAAATACTGAAAGAGGTCTTCTGAGTGCTGCATTGCAGCCCAGTTGGTACATATTAGTTTCCGAAGTAGCATGTACTACTGGGCTTTCATTCATCAGTATCTAAGTAGGAGAAAGATACTTTTGATTTTTCTTGCTTAAGCCAAAATGTTCATACCACATTTGCCTGATTATCCATATTTTATTGCACATGATAAAAACTCCTGGGATTTAACAATGACACATATTACTGGGACAGATTCCAGCCCTGAAGATGAGATGCTTTTATTTTACCCAACCCTGATCCACTACAAATGGAAAATGATACCCAGGTTCTACTTCTGGCATTATATTTTTTAAAGTTACATCACAGCTGCATCAATTGCTGGGCAAGAATATTTCACCCTGACACAGCTGTAAATTCACATTGCACTAAGCTGTACTGCAAAGGGTAACATTCCGAAAAACACTAGAGCAGACTTTCAAGGAGATAAATTTTGCATCTGAGAAGTGTCTGAATTTTACTCGGATTCTAGAAAGAAATAGAAATTATGGCTAGGCAGGTAACTACATACTTGTAGAAATGTGGCCGTATAAGGCAATTACAATATGTTATTTTATGCCCTGGTTCTTAAGCAGCAAGCTCTGCTCCATGCCTCTCAAAGCACACCTTGATTTTAGCCTACTTTCCTACAGACACAAAGTTTATACCGTTATGCTTCTGTCCTTTTAAGCCACTAACATTTGAGCCATTGGCCAATGTTAACCAACTTTGAATAAATGTCTCACAGATTATTACACCCCTATCTTTGGAAGAGCGGTGTCTGGCTAGAAGACAGAAATGTAAATTCCAACCCCCCCAAAAGGTTACACCTGCCGCGGTGTGTGCTCAGTTCTGCTCTACCTGACAGAAGACGCCCAACTTCAGACCTACAAGAGCACACACTGTCCCTTGCCCAGGAACGGTATCAGAGTTTCAGAGAGATGGCACAGAAGCTTTGCTCCAGCATTTGGGATCCTTTGAAGGTAAAAAACCATCCAAATAAAAAAGAACCTGCACACAAGTTGCCACACTATGACCCCATTGTACTGTCGTAAATGCAGCAAAACCTTTGCATTCATGTAGGCATGAACGTCATATAAAAACATTTATGACGGTTTTTCCAGGTTGAAATGGCCTATGGGGCAGAGTGAAAACAAAGTAAAAAGACAACAACAAAACATCACCACTGACAGAGAGGGTTTTTTAACCAAAACATTATCTTGGAACTCACAAACTGTCATGGTCTAACTATGGCAAGTCCTGTAAGCCCTGCACCTCCTCTCCCAAATTCCTCCTCCTGTGCCCCACGCACAGATTGTGTGGGGCAGGGGCTGTTTTACAAGATGCACAGAGTGGCCAACACAATATAGCCATCTTCTTATTTGCAGATCTGGATGTTATTTAATGGAAATGAAATATTGGCTTTCAGGAGAAAAAAAATCATTCTTCACATTCACAGACTCACCTATTTCTTGGTTTTTTTATCTCAACTCCCCACTTTCCCCATGTCCATCACAGTCGATGGGTGATAAACCAAGCGACAAGGTACACATGAAATTTGCTTCATCATATAAATATTTGGTTTTCTTCTTCACTGTTTTAAATAGTACTCTCAGAGGAAAGCAAATCTACAGCAAAGCTTTATGTAACCTCACAACAAAGGGTCAGAAGGACTGCAGATGTACTTAGTGGAACCTGATAGACTCCACAAATATAAAACAACACTGTCCTTTCAACTCTATGCTAATAAGACACTTTAAAATGTTCCACAATGGCAACCTTAGAATTATCTTGTCTGCTATCGCTCATTTTTAAACAAGGTTCCTTTGGCATATAGCTTGGTTTCCATGCAAATGTACTGACTGATGTCTTTTATTTCATTTCATTTCATAGGCTTCTCCATTAGTCACAGGCTATTTACATAATGTGATGGAATTAGCACCTGTGCGGAGCTATTCTCTGTGCAGAATTCATTTCACCCTCGTACCTAGTGAGGAAAACTTGTTAAGTCATGTAGATGATAGGGCTGTAACAGCTACATGAATTAGTTCTTCCAAGCAAGAATAGCTACTAGAATCAGACAAAGCTCTCAAAACTGGGGGTCCCTCTAAAGAGAATCACTTATACCCCCTTGCCAGCTCTATTTTCAGGTTGGAGACTTCTGCAGTACTTACTTGCATAAAGCCAGAACCGCAGTGTCGGAGGTGGCTCAGAGAGGCAGGGATTTCCCAGGCATACACTTCTGTAGCGACTGCTGCACAGCCTTCACCTCCACAAACTCCCAGGCCACGGTTACATTTCCCCAGCACATTCAAATCTCTCTCTCTCTCATTCTCAATACAGGCCAACAGATTTGTCTATTAACAAGCAACAAAATGACTGCTTTTAGGACTAAAATTATTTGGACAGTACTGTTGTGTTAGATGATCCCATGCTCTAATTTCTACCTGGAAGCCACCTGAGGATTTGCCCACATTACCGTTACTAAAAACCACCCAGGACTCTAATCTGACCATATTCCTGTATTTCCTCAAGTGGCTGGCTAATGGAAGCCATTTAATCCACATTAGATTGTTGGGTTGGTGGGTGTGTGTGTGTGTTTTCTTTGTTTTTCAAATAAATGCAACCACTGCTTTCTTACATGTGAGAAACACATCTAGGCAAGAATAAAATTCAAGAAGTTTTGTGTGGATCGAAACAAGAAAGGAGATCCCAGAACAGTCCTCATACTCTCTTCTGTCTCTCCAGAGCCAACTGTCCCATTCTTCTGGAATTTTCCTCAACAAAATTATCTAGCTGCCATCCCTTTCCCTTTTAATTAACTCTGCAGGAAGCTGACAGCCACTATTGCCTTGCAGTCCTTACCCATGCCCATCACCTCTTGGATGGATTCCCCTGCTAAAGGAGCTCTCTTTGGCTGCAGAAACAAGCACCAGACAGCCTGGAGTTTGAGGAAGGGGCCTGGCTGAAGTGGCAGGGAAGATGCTGAGCTTAACAGAGTAGAACAGAGCCGAGACAAATGCTCACAGGAGCTCAGACCATGGCAGAGACTCAGGAAGATTCTGCAAGAAAATGGAGATATAATTTAGAAGCCTCAGAGTAGAGTGTAACAGCGTGAAAATACACATATGTGTTTAACTCAATCCACTGTGGCAACTATCCGGGCTTCCAGAGAAAAAAAAAAAAAAATCTATTTGAGCATCATATTTTCATAGGACATTTTCACAAAGATATAAAGTCACAGGAACTGTTTCATATTTAACTTGCACAGGAGGGAAATCCACATACACACTGCAGCCGTGCCTGGAAAGGTAGGAAATATGGGTTGTCCTTGCAGGAACACAAGGCCATCGGGTGCCTACGATGTTAGTAAGGGTCCCCGAGCCTCCTTGCGTGGGACAGTTTGGTGTTACAGCAAGGAGCGTGATAGAGCCCAAGACTGTGGGCAGCCCCGGGAACACAGCCGACCCGCGGCTTTGCCGCTGGCTGGGTGCTTTACATCCTCACCGGGTGGGTGTAAATATATTCCCTTTTGAGGAGCTCCAAAACAAAGGTCAGAGGGACCTCACGATGCCTACAGGATAAACCTTTGTGAGGATAATTAGTCAGCAAATACCTCTTTTAAGGTATCGAGGTCTAATATTCCACTATTTGTAAAGAACATCTTTATCAGTCAGCCTAGCAAGGCTGTCAGTGTGGCACGATCTCCTACCCAGCACGCATTTTTTCATTTCGGATGGCTTTAAGTGCCTTCCTGCTTCCAGCTTTTTATCCACAGGCCTTTCTGACCGTGTCAGCAGGTCAAGTTCTCACTGACACCATACGCACTGTGCACTCCTGGCTGGTTAGAAATCAGACTTAAAGATCTCCCCCTCCCTGGGACTCGTATCATTCATTTCAACCAACACCGAGTATCTGTCCAAAACAGCCTACGTTTTCTCCTGAAATTGGCTCTCAATAGGGCTATTCCCGCAGGCGCCGTCTGTCTCCGGCTCTTTGTCGTGTGGAAAATGTCACACTCCAGCGGGTTTGAATGCTGCCATCCCGCTTAGTGACCGTAAACGTGATCCTGAGAGAGCACATTCTCCAGGGCACCCGCCACCCCTGGGCACCCCAGAGCCTCCTGCCAAACCGTCTCGGACCCCGCACTTGTCGGACAGAAAACCCAAAACCTAAGCCACATCAGACGAGGGTATAACTATATTTTGAAGTGCTCTTTATTAACGAAAACCAGCTAAAACTTTGCCTGTGTTCAGGCATGCATAGAAAACCATCGACATGCTACACTGAATCGTCAGTTGAAGCAACTGAAGTCTTGTGACTGACTGGGAACGCAAGATCGCTGCCTTCTAATTACAGATGAAGTTGAGATTCCTTTAAAAATTGGCCACAGAATTAGTAATGAATCCACAAACAAAATCTGAGTTGACTGAAAGGTCATCAAACACAGGGAGATAATTACCATTTGATGTTCCAGGAAACCCAAGCTCTGACACTAAATTTAAAAAGAAAGAAAAAAAAAAGGCATGCTGGAAGCCTTTGATGAATGATAACAAGAAGTTTCTTTCTTCCCATCCCCATCGTGCAAACAGACCAGGCACGGAGCTAGTGAGGGCTTTATGCACAAAAACACCAACAATCATTTGAGCCTGAGTATCCTGCTAAACCTCACATCTTTACTTATTGAAATACAGGACAAATCAAATATTTCCAGGGAAAAGTAACTTTTTTGTTGTTAGTATCATTTACTTTGCTGACTAATCAATTTACAGAGTTGATTAGCTTTTGCTTAGGCAGCTTTGAGTCTTTGCCTCTTCCCAAAAGGAAAATATACAGTGTACCAAGATTCTAGGAGTACTCAGGTTGTGTTAAAAGGCTGTGTGGGGTTGATACTAAAATATTTTCAGTACGTTTTTGCATGGAGGGGATCTGCAGCAGCTGTGGAAAAAGCATTGGAGAATACCAACAGCAAGTTATGAACAAAAACAAATCATGAAGAAAGCAAAACTATGAACAGCCAAATTAATGTAATCAAGAGTTACAGTACATCTGCTGCTAAGAAATAATAGCTGCTTCTTGTCTTCTTGGAAAAGCTAAAAAAACCCAACTGCTAGTTTAATAATTAAGAAGGCTTTAAAAACATACAGAATGGCTGAATCTTTGAGGATGGGAAGGGACCTCTTGAGATCATCTAGTCTAACCCCCCCATGCTCAGTAATATATAATGCTTTTTCTCAAGTATAATCATAAATTTAGCTAATTAAAACTTCAACAGAGAACTGCTCCTGGGAGAGCTGCCCACGGAGGAGCCATGAGGGTGTGCGCAGCCAGCAGTGCCCGCGGCTCTGCCACGGCATGTCGCTTAACCGCTGCTGATCTCGGTGGGAAGCTTGGTGCCAGCTCCGGTTCACTATCTCCCCACTCTGGAGGATTATTTTTTTTTCCCTGTCCCAGTTCATGTTGCTGACAAACCAGGAGCTGAATTTTCTCAGAAAAATCAAAATCCCCCGGTGGAAGCCACTTCAGTCGCCAGCACGAAGGCAGCTGTCGGGGAGGCAGCGGTGAGCAGACATGATGTGGAGCCGCTGATGAAGCAGGCAGGAGCCTGGTATGTCTGGGCAGATGTGTAAGGCAAAAAAGTAATAAACTTTTCTCTTTTTTTTACCCAACAGACCCAACCAGGACTGAAATCAATAGAAATGAGTTTCCTGCCCATTTCATCTGTGGGATCATGATGGGTTTGCAAGTTAATGTTTCAGTACATGGTACAGATACAGAAAAAAAAGACCAGCAGAACTGCCTTAGATGACCAGAATCCAGAGATCCTGCAAATTACTGTCATCTATATTTTATATTAAACATGACTAGAGGATTCTTGTCAAATTTGATCTTCAGGAATATGTATCAACCTTTTTTAGACTTCATTTGTTTTACCTTCAGAGCAATCAGACTGGTCCCCGAGGCAGGTATTACTCACATGCCACCTTTAACGCAATCAGATTAGCGACGTGTTTACTCGAAAAGCTGAAGCCTTGGTGCGGTGGCGAAACAAATGCTCAGCATTGAAACGAGATGGCCTGAACAGAGCACGCAGCCTGGCCCCCGTTCCCAGCCCCATCTTGGACAGGACCGTGTTCACCATCTGGTGTCCTGCTATGCTTGTGCTATTTCTAGCTTCAAACACTGGAATTGGGAACAGACAGGTTTAAAAATAAGGCTTTGATCCCACCAAGACGTCTGCTGACCACACCACAGACCTTTTTTGTTGGTAGCTGAACCAGCATTGTGCCACGCACCCTTCAGACGATCCCTGTTAGTCCCTTCGTAACACAGGTTCGCACACTCTGCTCTTCCTTACCCGATTCCTTAGACCTACTTCTACCCACACTGCTTTCTCTCCTGCTTTTCTTGCAAACCTATGTGCTTGGATTTAAATGTGTTTTGAACATGATGCTATTTATCCAGCTGGAAAGAAAGCAAACTTACACTCTAGCGAATGAAATGAGTCTTTCACTTCCTGAAGACCTCATTCCACCATTTACCTGACACCCACCACCAGCACAAGGTGCCACCTGCAGCACAAAGAGACCTCCCGAGGACTGGCCAGCCCCGTGTCCAGCACCCTGCGCCCACCCCTCTGGGTGCAGCTGCCAGGCAGTCTGGTGGAAAACCAGGCACTGACGACTCTTTTTCACCCAAAGGTGCCCACATCCCGGTGTCAGCTTTAGGTAACACTAAAGATAAAATAACAGTTTACCTAAAAGCATGAATTTCTACAAAAATTGCTGGATTTCTAGTTCATAGACCTCTAAGGATTTTTTGGTCAACCAAACACTCCTTTCAAAGCAAATGATTAGGGCTGTATAAAAACCATCCTATTTACTGTTCAGCATTTGGATTAATCTACTAACCAGTTTAAACATCCCAGCAGCCATCCTCCTGCAAAAATGGACACTTTGCAGACCTAGTCAAAAAGCCTTGAAAGGCTTCAGTATTGACAGGGGGGTGACAGAGACACGTAGGATATCTCCTTTGCCCAGCAACTAAGCATCTTAAATCCCCACAGCTGCAGCAAAGACAGAAACGTGGCTGGCAGAGCACTCACTTCAGCGCACTCAGTACATCACAAATGAACCACTTGGCGTGTAGGATCAAAGATGGGAAACGCGTCATTACCCAGCACACCTATGGACAGAGGAAGGTTTCACCCAGGCTGAGTTTCCAAAATACATATAGGAAACGGATTACTCCTGTCTCACAGCTCATCGCCCATTTCTAGCCACACCAGGGCAGACGGCCCTCCAGTGCTCAGTGTGCTCTACCTGGATTTTCAGTTTCCTTCTCCCTCCTTCTCTCCACCACTCCCTTACTGGGAAAGAGCAAAGATGACATTTCTCACAGTGTTTAGCAAAAACACCTACATAATGCAACTACTCAGCACCAGGATTTAACAACCCATCATTCAGGTTTACCAATCAGGACAATGAAAATCAAGGTTTTGATTTTCGAAAGGAAAAACCAAAAAAACAAAAACCAAAAACTTCGGGACTTTTAGCAGCTGTAGTATCTAGACCAAACAAGTGGTTTCCATTGACTTACGTAATTTTTAAATTAAAAAACAGCTACAAAGCAATGGAAATCAAAGGTTAGACTTTGACACTATTAAGCAAGCCATGGGATTTTTACTAGCATAATCCCTGAACAGTGGGCTACCAGATTCTTCCTTCTCCTTCCCAGAGATGTGGGCAGTATTGTGCTTTCCACATCACACCTGAAGTACTCGGGAGGCACCAGACCTGCAGTTGTACAGCAAGTCCTCAAAAGAAATTTGCCACCTTTACCTCTGCAGAGATGAAGCACACATCAGCCAAGGAAGTTTCCTTCCCAATATCACTTCACCATTTCCTCCACCAGGTTTAGCAAAACCCATATACACATTTTCTTAGCCTGGCTGCACCTATACTACAGGGGCTTGGTTGGCCAGCTACGTCAGCTGGAAGCCTCCAGTTTGGACCATCATCGTTTCAACATCTAGCTCAACATAAGCTTAATATTTTACAGAAAAAAACAGTTCAAAGAAAAAAAGATCACTTATTTCTCACACTTGAAGGTTTCATGATTTGGTTATCCGAATACTTAAGCTTACACATCCAGCAACTGTCCCTTGCACAAACACAGCCTCACTTACAAGGACTATGAACCAGGCAAAAAGAGGTAATCGTCATAAACATCAGACCACGTAGGTGAGCTTAGCGTTCTTCAAAAACACATCAGAGGGGCTGTTATGAGATCCCTGAAGAAGCACACACTTTCTAATACTTGGGAACACCACAGCTACAGCTAATGTGTTCCAGCAAGACAAGTGAGATTTCCAAATTCAATTTTCAGCTACTGATCTTCACGGATCTTCTTGCACACTTGGATGCTGAGAAGCAGCAAAGGAATGGGGAAGGGAGGGGACCAAAGTGCAAAGAAAACCCCAAACAAAGCCCCAAAGGGCTGTAAGCCCAGACAAGTCTTAGATCTTCAGATTGACAAGCAATCTAAAGAAACCACTCCATATTCATGTGTGCTGTGGAAGCAGTCTCACAAAGTCTGGAACTTATGCAAGGCATAAATTGATGTCCTCTGGACAGCGCTCCTTGGATTTATTTACTTTTTGGCCCGTTAGTCCTAACAAAGCAAATCTTCCTGCGGTACATTGATGCAAACTGGCCAGCCATTAGCACATGATATGCTATTCTTTTCAGTAAAAGGCAAACTAGGGTGGAAGCTCTGAAACAGCCTACAAGAAAACCAGGCAAGATCTGCAGAAAGAAGCAATATCTGATATTGTTGGACAAGAGAGAGTCTTTCTGCAATTACCAACCTTTCTTCAGATCAGATGCAGTAACACCTGCTAGAAAAGCCTGTGGCTCCTCCTCGGACACAGCTCATGGCTCAGAAGGTCTGTGAGGCTAGTCTGGGCCAAGTCACTAATTCCTTGCTGAGCCTGCCCAACACCACTAAAGCCTGCAGTCTCATATTGAGGGCAGCCTTCCTGAAAGGCACAAAGTGGAGGTTGCTGCAATGTCACGTGCTGTATCAGGATGGTGGTTTTTAACCTTATCAGAAAGGGTGAGAACAAATACCGACAACTTTGGGACACAACAATCATCAGCAGCTAGACTTAGTCAAGAGTGACTTGAAACTAGAATGAAAAAGGTACTGCATCCACTCCAGCTCTCCTCTGATGTAGGTAATTCAGCTGGAGTCTATAGTTCGGACAAATTAAAAACAACTCATATAGAAGACACTCAACCTTTCAAGTGTACTTTATGAAGAACTTTACAGTGCAATAGCCCATACTTCTGGCATGCCAAGGACTCCAGAAATAAGGATTTGTCAAACGTACAAAAGGAAGCAGTCCCAGGAACAGCAACACCCCTGTCGATCCACCGACCACGACCGCATCTTCCTGCAGAGGACGTAACAAACTCAGACAGTTACACACACGCAGGGCCTGCGTTCGTATCATTCTCGTTAAGCCAAATTCAAGCCCGCTTTTTCTTGTCTGCTGTTTACTCCACCTAAGTGCCAAACTACATTAACATGAAGGCTCCCTGAAATTCCATCTCACTAACATTTCAAAATATGCCGTTGACTGGTGTCTGTCTTGTGTCGCAACTTGTTGGCCAGCTGCTGTGAAGGACATGCAAATGAAGTGCGACACTCTTCAGAGATGTTCTGCATCAGAAAGGGAAGGTTCAGAGAGCTCAGCAGCTACGTGCGGTTCCCAAAGGGGTACGTATACTTTGGTAAGTGAGATGATTCCAGTTTCCGAAGCCAGATGGCTGATTGATCTGATATTATAGAGTGCGTAGCCAGATTAAAGCAGTTTGTCATGCTTCATTACACAGTCTGCTTCCATGTCTAGTTGAACATCTTCAGATTCTTTGGAGAAAAAAAGTATAAAAACCCAACAAAAATACATTACTCCACAAACTATCAGAGCTACAGGTACAGCAATACCTTTGTTAAAAGCTAAGTCTTGAACCTTCTTAGAGAAATCAATGTATTTCCAATGTGATGAGACTTTTCCCGTTTTGCTTTTCAAATACTTCCAAAATGGGAAGTTGTTGCATGTCACAAAGACAACACATTTGCAGGTCAACTGCCTCATCATAAGTGTGATGAAAGGTCAAGACAAATTCAGCTCTAGATCCCTGCCCAGGTGGTGTGGTTTAACTCCAGCTGGTAACTAAGCACCACTCACCCCCTCGCCCACACACACCCCACCCCGGGGAGATGGGGAGGAGAATCGTGAAGGAACATAAAACTCAAGGGTTGAGATCAGAACAATTTAATAATTAATATAAAACAAAACAAAAACAATAACACTAACTATAATAATAATTATAACAATTACAATGAAAAGAAGGGAGAAGGGGAGAGGAATGAAATCCAAAGGGAAGGGAGGAATGAAAACAAGTGATGCACAGTAGAATTGCTCACCACTCGCTGACCGATGCCCAGCCAGTCCCCGAGCAGCAAACCCCAGGCCCCAGCCAACTCCCCTCCCCCCACTTT
>JAVJGI010000064.1:60472368-60531332 GCA_035590275.1 Ibycter americanus | reverse complement strand
GGAGCCCAGCAGTGGACGCAGCACTCCAGCAGCCTCACCAGGGCAGAGCAGAGGGGAGCATCACCTCCCTTGACCTGCTGGCCACCCTCCTCGTGGTGCCCCCCTGGACACCACAGGCCTTCTTGGCCCCAAGGGCATACTGCTGGCCCATGGGCAACTTGTTGCCCACCAGCACTCCCAGGTCCCTCTCGGCAGAGCTGCCTCCCAGCAGGTCAGCCCCAGCCTGTGCTGGTGCACGGGGTCATTCCTACCCTGGGGCACGACCCTACACTTGCCTTTGCTGGACTTCACCAGGTTTGTCACTGCCCAACTCTCCAGCCTGTCCAGGTCTTGCTGAATGGCAGCGAAAGGGCACACTGTCCCCTCATCCAGGTCACTGATGGTTAAGTTGAATGGGACTGGACCCAGCACTGACCCATGGGGAACACTGGTAGCTAACCTTCAGCTAGCCTCTGCGTGCTGATCACAGCCCCTGAGCTCTGCCGTTAGGTTCTTGCTGTGGATGGGACGTGCTCTTCTGCTCCCGTCTCTCAGGGGGAATGCAGGTTGTTGCTGACCTGTCACTCCTCCTGTAGGAACCTGGACAAAACCCTGAGCTATGTCAGCTTTGCAGCCTAAGTCCTGTGCCATCCTTTGACCTGAATCTGTGGGTGCCATTTCTTGCCCCTTCTGCCCTCCAGTTTTACAAACCTGACTTTCTGGCAGTTGTCACATTGATAGGAGTGGGGACCCTGGTTGCTCTGCGGTGAGGCTGAGGACCAGCAGTGAGGAGACCTTCAAGGTGCCATTACAGCAAAGAAGCTGAGGTTCAAACCCAACTGTGGGTCGCTTGAACTTGGCTGTTGGCTGCGTAGCCCATGCGTAATGTGTAATCAGGGTCACCAGGAGCTGAGATGCAGCATTACTTCAGTGGGGAACCAGGCTGGAGTTCCTTGCACCTCTGGGATCTTCCATTGCTGGAGGAAAAATGACATTTACACACTCTTGGGTTGGTCCCTCTTTCTGTGGGACATGTGAAGACTATATCCACATGCTTTCTGAAACGTGTGCTTTCCTTCCACGCTGCTGGTTGTTCGGTGGTCCGGAAGCACCCACTCGGCACGTGGGATGCGCTGAGCTCAGGATACCATCTGGTGTGCTGGCCCCAGTCAGTCTGCCTTGAATGAAGCTTGCTTGAAGGGACTACGCGTGCTCTGGCTGTTTTCCCATGAGAATGTTTCAGTGCTCGAGTACAGCTGCACCTGGCTGTAAGCAGCGTTGTGGGAGCTGGAGCAGGCTGGAGAGCCGGCTCAGTCCTGCTCCGTGCTGGCAGCGTAGGCTTGCCCAGGAGGTCTATGAAGCAGTCCAGATGTTACCTTTTCTGAGCAATCGAAAAGCTATCTTTATTTGTAAAACCTAACCAAAGCCTGCCTTCTGTGGCTTAGGGGTTACAAAGAGCTAAAGAGCCCTGTCTGTGTTTTGGCTTCCATCTCTCAGTAAGATTAAGAAAATGTAAGTTTGGTGACCACTAAGATTTGGGCATAGTTTCCCAATGTAGTAAAGCAGGTCCTTTTATTACAGGTTTTATTTAAATAAGCACTCCGTGAGTAACTCTTTCAGCTGGAGATAAATTAATTCATGGGAGCTAAGAAATGAAGCTGATCTAATACAAGATTAACTGATTAGTTTAGATTTTAATATGTGTTAAAAATGTCCATGCTGAAAATGTTGTATGGAATTTAATATAATTTTGTGATGATACGAATAGAAAGTTTAAACAGAAACTTCCATCCTGTCTCTGGGTGTTCACCCCTGAATAGAATGCCGTGAATGGGTTAATATTTGCCAGGAAGAAAAACTTACAGAAGAGAGTATTCTGTGATTCATTGGAAAGGTTCGCATCAGTGAAGGCAAACATGAAGGACAAAATACTAAGCTCCTTGCAGTCTCTGGTTTGGATTAGCGATGTCAGTCCTAGGAAGAAGTGAGGAGGTTTGGTCCCTTGCGCTGTCACATCCTTCTGCTGCACAGCTTTGTGTCAGCCACCCAGCTGGAAGGATGTCGCGGCAGCGCCCGTCTGGGCTTCAGCGATGTTCCTTCAGTCTTGCTTGGGCATGGTGAGACTTTCTCTTTTCCCAGCAGGTATCTCCTGAGGTTTCCTATTGCCGTGTCACGTGCTCTGATTTTCTAGCAGGGCAAGGGTGCATTTTTAAAGGTTTTTTTTCAGACTTCTTCAGCAGCTGGAAGAAGCAATGTCTGGGTATAGGTGCCAGGTAGTTTCATTGTAGATCCTACAAAAAAAAAAAGTTTGCTAAATGGCAATAACTGAACAGGTGCAGCCAAGCTACCAAAACGTGTGAATAAATGCAAAGTCAAGACTATATATCTTCTCAATGAGCAAAAAAAAAAGTGAGAACGGAATTGAAATGAGAAAAAGATGAGCAGCAAAGGTGGCATGGAATGGAGGAATGTGTGTTCCCAAGTGTGCTCGAATGCTGAGTGGTGCCCAGCACTTCACAACCAGAAGCCTTTGAACAGTATTTTTGTTGGTTTTTTTCTAATAGAAACCTGTCTTTTTTTTTTGCTTTTATAGGCCTGGTGTGGTGTTCAGGAAATGAGTCTCTTTTTCTAAGCACGTATTTTTGTAGCTAATTGTCATTTTGTTGCACACAGTGTTTGGTTTTTTTTGTTTTGGTTTGGGTTTTTTTTGTTTTGGTTAGTTTTTTTTAAGGAAGGAAGGATGTGTGTACAAAAAGGGTCAAGCCTGTACAATCAGTTCCAGTCATCATCTATGTAGTGAATTACTGGGGGGAATTAATGCATTTTCTCCTCAACAGTGGTCCCAAGTGTGCAGGTAAAGAGGATTTTCAGTCCACTGTAGCTCCGTGAAAGACAGCACTGAGCCCATGTGGGAGCAAATTTGCTCCTCTAGCTCCGGTGGTGGTACATGGGTGAGAATTGCCCTGACGAATGCAGTCCTGCTTTATGCATTGGAACTATTGGAACTTCATTTTTAAAGTGAGATTTCAAGACAATATAGATGCACTAGTAGGAGGCCATAGGGATGATGAATGATACACTTCTGTGCTGAGCAATGTTTTGCCTCTGAACACGTATCTGGGATTTAACCTCCCGCTTGTTTGGAAGGCATGGAGCAGAGGAAGAATTTCTGTCTTCACTGCAGTCATGCTGTAGTCTCAGGAAAAATCTATCCTGGGATTTCTGTCCCTGCTGCCTTCTGTTGTTCCTTTTCTGTTGCACCCCACATCAGGGTTGGTTGTAAAGATTCATATGCATGACAAAAAACTCTCATTGATGTGAAGGTGCAGCTTAATAAATTTATTTGGAAGAAAGTTGTGCCATGTAGTTTCTGTAAAAGTGAGGAAAACTGAAGTGAGTGACTTGGGGAAGTTCGTAGATGCTCACGTGCAGCCCTGGCTGGCTTCTGTGGAAACCACAGACACATGTCCAACAGAGCACAGGACCTGCTGCTCCCTACCTGTCCGGAACAGCTGGCTGTTCTAACATACTGGTTCCTTCAATTTTTCAGTTAAGTCTTGATTTTGCAGCTGAACTGGCTGCATTGCTGCTTGCTTTCCAACACTCATATCAAATCTGCCAGCTCAGTGCAGAGTGATGGCGGCAAAGTCCAGAGATGGATCTACATGGTGTCCTTGAGCAGAGCTGGATGAAGAGGAGATTTGGGACCTGGACCTCTGGCTGTAGACAGTGACTGCAGTCCCTCTCCAATGTGACCCACCCACCCTTACTGATGGTTGTTAATTACTTGCAGGCAGCCTGAGAATTACCCTCCCAGTTAAGAAAGTCATTACCATTATGTTGTAATGATTCCCTGGGAAAAGTCCTGATTAACCTGATTTCACAATTAAATTCTTACAAATGAGGTGCAGCGTACCACGTGTGTGATGTGTCCTTGTGTACTATTGTGGTCCGAGACCAGACTCGTATAGGAAGAACGAAATCTGAAATAAGCTGTCTGGAGGAAATAGATATCGAAACTGTCAGCTTTGCAGACATAGTAATTATAATAAAAAATGGCTTGAGAAAGGAGGAAAAAGGCTTTGCTAGAAGCTGTAGCATTTCCTTTTCAGAAGCATGCTTCTGCACCGCAGCTTTCCCTGGGGACTGAAGGCTCCACAACAAGGAAGGAGAGTATCCGTGGCAGATGCAGTTTTGATGATAAAGGGGTGATAAATGGATCAGTTCATCTCCCTTCCCCCTGCTCATTCCAGAAGCTGCAACGACAGTAAGTGCAAGCCCTGGCTGAGGCAGAGTGCCTTTCAGGACAGCTTTGGGAGATGCAATAAATCAGGGCTGTCTTCCTCCCTGGAGCAAAAGCCCCTTGCCATGCATCCCCCTCCCCGAGCGCCGGGCTCAGCGGCAGGGCTGGCTGCTCGGGGGTGTTAGGGCACTTGGGTCGGGGCCCTTCCTGGGCCCACGGAAAGGCTTTTAAATTGGATTGGCCTAATAGAAGGTGCGGAGAAACTTGTGCATGTGGCACCAGAGGACTGCGCTGTGTCCGAGGGACGTGTCTCCACATTTTCATCCCGCTCTTTAACTAAGGGATGGTGTATCTGCTCTGTGCGGTGAAGTTGGAGAAGGTAGATCAGGAGGGAAGCTATGAGCTTCTGCCCTGTTTTCTCTGTCACCTCTATGACACCTGGTCCTTCTCCCTGTGCTGGGCACTGGGGGGGCCACAGCACGACCCCTGGGGTTGTGTTGGGCCCCTCACTCCCAGTGGGATGCTGAGGGGCTGGAGCATGTCCAGGGACAGGCAGGGGACTGGGAAAGGAGCTGGGGCACCAGGCTGATAGGGAGGGAGCTGGGGACACTGGGGGTGCTCAGCCTGCAGAAAAGGAGGCTCAGGGGGACCTTCTCGCTCCCTACAGCTGCCTGGCAGGGGGGTGTAGGCAGGGGGGGTCGGTCCCTTCTCCCAGGTAACAAGTGACAGGACAAGAGGAAACGGCCTCAGGTTGTGCCAGGGAGGTTTAGATTGGGTAGTAGGAAAAATTTCTTCATTAAAAGGGTGGTCAAGCATTGGAACAGGCTGCCCAGGGAGGTGATGGAGTCACAATCCTTGGAGGTATTTAAAAGCTGCTGATGCAGTGCTTAGAGATGTGGTTTAGTGGGACTTGGCAGTGTTGGGTTAACAGTTGGACTCGACGATCTTAAAGGTCTTTTCCAACCTAAACGATTCTATGGTTCTGTGCTTGCTCCTGGAAAGGTTTTGTGGCTCCCTGATCCTGTCACACCTGCCTCTGCCTGGGCTGTTTCATCCTAGGTGGAGCATTTAAGTGGAAGCACCGCTGTTCACCCTCTGCACTGCCTGGTAGCAGCTGGGGAGTGATAAAGCCTAATTGCCTTCCTTGCACTGAAAAGCCACATTACAGTAATGTAGTTTTATCTCCCCTACTTGTGCAGTTTAGAGCTCTTCATTTAAACCTGAGTATTTAACCTGCCTTGCAAACACAATATCTGCTTGTTTCTCTGGTCACGGCTTCCCCTGGGAGGGTGCTTGGGAGCTGTCTCTGTTCTGGCAGATGTGCAGTCCCAGCTGTGGCCCTGGATGTGCTGCTGAGGATTACAGCCAGTATGCTTATTTGGCTTCTAATCTGACAAGTTGTCAAAGCTGTTCATAAGTTTTAATACATCCACTGCCCTGGGGAAATGCTGTTCTCCCAGTCTTGCAAAGGAGGAATGGTGCAGGTTAACTTTTGGCCAAGGTTACCTGGGAGGCTGTGTTGGAGCAGGGAACTAACCCCAGTCTCTGAAGTCTAGCATTAATGTCCTGCCTATGGAGTGAACCTTGTAGCAACACAGAGCACTTATGGCTGAAAGATGTTTCTAGTTCAGAGACGTGAAAGATTTATGAAAGTTTTTAATTGCAACGGCAGTGTTGTGTAAAACTTGAGCTTGGTACAGAGTCTGCAGAACGAGAGAGCACAGCTGGTGAACTAGATGGTTATGGATATATATATGTATGTATATATATATATACACACACCCATCCGCCATGGATGAGGTTCTAGACATAACTTATATAACAAAGAAGTCAGACTCAGTAGTAATAGCAGATAATTTTGACATAGTTTCAAAAGGCAATTGGGTTTTGGTGTGGAGGCTGATCTGGTAGAGAAGCCAGCTCTCTGTAAATTGTTCGCAGTTGTTAGAGCTCAAATATAAGAGCCAAATCCAAACCAAAGTGAGTAACTTGCCTGGATATTAATGGGCTTGCAGTTTGGTCCTGCTGCATGTTTAGGCAGGGCATTTCCTCTTGTTATTTCTAAAGGAAACAGACTTTGTACTAGCGGATATCCTTTGCTTGCTTTTCGCCTTCCCTGGTAAAAACAAGATGAGCGGTGAGACGTTCAGCTGGGAAATAAGAAAGAGAAAACCCAGTCATCTCTTAATAGGCTATTTATATCCTAATTCTGAGAAGTATTCTGTGATAATGCCCAGTTCCCAATAACTGCAGTGGTGTAAGGGTCCTTCTACGCTGTCCTCTCAAGGCAGCACAACGCTGTAATAACAGTACTGAGACATCCAGGGGGTTGCAGCATGTGGCTATTAGTGAGCACCTTCTGTTTTAGAGGCAATATCCCAAAACATTTAAGGTAAGCAGCCCACCAGGATCTGCTGGTATGCACGCTGGATGGGTGGGCAGTGGACCGAGGAAACTCTATCTGGTATATGGCCAGAGATGGTTTGCAGGGAATCCGACTTCTTTACCCAGCCTTTCTGCAGCTCAGGTGCCTTTCTGCTGATAGAAGGAGATGGTTCAGCTAGGTAGGAAGTGGTTCACAGCTAGGTTTCAAAAATGCGAGAGCATTGCTATCTTGATTTAATCAAAACCACAAACTAATCTCCTCCTGGCATCAAGAGGCTTGGACCAAAACTGTCTCCCGGGTTAATTGATTTCCCTTTTTTTATCGTTGCCTGTTGGGGTGGCTGCTTGGCAGCAGCCAGACGCCGTACAGCTGGGCTGGAGCTGGAAAGTGGCTTAGAAAACACCTGGGACAGGTTGTGAGTGTCCTGCCCTGATGTGGAATGGGACTGTGGGCGCAGGTGGGCAGGGACAGGCAGGGAACATTTTTTTCCCTTCCCTGCCATCGAGATCCAGGGAGGTGAATGCTGTTAACCTGTTTGTTTTGTTTAACAGCCGCTTATTTTTTTGAGTTGGAAATAGTTTTCCGGAAGTCTGTGCTCAGATGGTGAGCACAGACACCCAGTTGGAAGGACATATGTGAAGCAGCCAGAGCTACGGAATTGCTGGGATAAGACACGTCTGCAGTTGCTGTACGACGTAAGGAAGCAGCTGATGTCACGGGCTATAACATCCCGACTGACTTTATTTTCTACTTCCTATCCCGGTCACTGGCCTCAGAGGTGGTTTTTCCAGCAGATGTCACATTCCTGATCCATTCCTATCTCCCTTTTCTGCACTTAGTTTTGTATATACAAAGCAGTACCCCATTTTCAGGTGCAGTCTTGAAGCACAAGTGTCCACAGCATTTTGTGTGGATGAAAACGAGGGCTGTTGGGTTTGAATAGTTGCCCTCGTCTTTCCTGATTGCCTTGCTGTCACCAAAACCTGCTTGAGCTTCTGTGCACTCCCTCTCTTACACAGCAGTTAGGGCACCCTGCTCACAAGCCAGCATGGTTTGGGGTTTTGTTGGAAATAAGCAAGTTCAAGGTTTTGAGGAGTGCTGGGCTGCTGTGGGCTTTGAATGTGATGGTAATGCACATAAATAATATAAAGCTCTTCAGGGGGAAAAAAAAAAAAAAATCCGTGTGCAGGACCTGCCTGCAGCAAAGCCAGAAATTCAGGTGCATCTGTGGTTGCTTGTGTTTTGTCCTCACTTTACCTGCTGTGAAGTCTTGTGGGGAGAAGATGTGAGGCGAAGAACTCTGCTTTTAGCTCAGCATGGCATGGCTGGTTCTGTCTCTCACAGCATGGATGGGGATCTTCTGCATATAGATAGGGCTAAAACTTAAACCTTCCTTCTTGTACGCCACAGGGATGTGTCCCTGTCTGAAGGGAAATTGCATCTGATTTGTGCAAGCTGTGAATCAAACTTTCTTTGTTGTTAACTCTAATTCCCCTTTCTTGCCTTTGCAGGTTTTGTTGCCAGCTGCTAGTTTATTACAATTGATGGACGTGAGAAAAAACTGCTGTGACTTTCTTCAGTCCCAGCTGCATCCCACAAACTGCCTTGGAATCCGAGCTTTTGCCGACGTGCACGCGTGTACCGAACTGCTGCAGCAGGCGAATGCCTACGCAGGTGAGGGCAGGGTTGTCTGTTTGTTGAGTTAAATCTGCTTCCAGGTACGGCAACTCCTAGGCTGAGCAAGATCAGCACGTCCTGGTTGGTCTCTGTGCTTCTGGTATTGGAGCAGAGAAGGGAATACTTCGCTGGGTTGTAGACTTGTAACATTCTGTCATGCTGCAAATCATGAAATGTGGTTTGGTCGCAGGGGAACACCTAAGGAAATAAAAAAATCCGATTCCCTGGATCCTAGCCCACAAAACAGTTCCTTAGTAAGTTCCTAGTAGGCTCTCGGCTGCCTGTTCAATAGCACAGTGTTGGCATGCTGGTGTCCTCCCCACGTGTGCTGCCCTATGAGAGCAGTAGGCAACACTGAAACAAATGTGGGAATAAACGGCACCAGGCAAAATGAAATCTTGTGAGTGGGAATGTTCTGCTAAAATTGTTATGCAGTTTGAGCCTCTGATCTGTGGAGCAACGGCCACTTACCCCAAGGGTGAATAGACTTTTGTTTCCTTGAGATGTGGATGTGTGTGGTTGCAGTAAGTAGGTGCAGGCAACAGCTTTCAGCATTTCGCCTCTACATCGTAAATGTAAAGCTGTTCCAAGTGGCCTCATGCTCTTAACTCTGCAGTGCTTTCCAGTCTCCTCTGGCAGAGTTGCCCTTGACATCTGCTTGGGAGAAGCTGGTAGTTTTCTCTACTCGGTTTGGTTTTCTGCATTTTTGTCTATTTGTATAGGGAAAAATACACCTGCTGTCTCCCAGAGCACCTGCTCTGTCCTGCAGCATTTTCCTTGGTACGGTTTTGTCCTTAATTGGACCATAAGTAGGCTCAGTGGAATTAAAATGTGCCCACCAAGCCCTCCCCTATTCTCCTGCAAATAAAAGTAAAACCTTTTCAGCTGCCCTGGCTGTATTATCCCCTGGAGGAAAAGGTACTCTGGAAGGAATGGTTAATTGTATAAAGGCTTGCTTGTAATATCTCATTATCCTTGCTTCCAGGCCCTGTTTAATCTTTAACCCAACAAGCAGTGCATTCACTGTATATTTATTTGGTTGTTTGGCAATTAGAAAGTCTGCTTTGTTGTTTTATTGGCCTTCATAAGTCCCAGTTAGTACAACAGCCCATGTAATGTTAATGGAACTCCATTAATAAAAATGCCATTAAAATTCTTTTCACTATGTTGTTTATGTAACAGCGTTAAATCAAGACAGAAGTCCCCAAGCCCGAGAGTCCATGCATGCATGAGCTCAGTTACTTGGGAAATGCTTAGTTCTGGCCACTGGATAACTTCAGTAGGCTGAGGAGCCTTCTTGATGCAGGCGCAAGGTACTTTAACAAAATCAGTAAATATTTTTACTTGCTTCCAACTACCGACAAGAGATCAAATCTCTTTCTGCTGCCAGATGCCCGTCCAGAATGAATAGGAGATTGTGTCCAGAAGTCGGAGTGCATCCAGCTTACCGTGTGGGGAGCATTTCCTGCTTCTCAAGTACTTGAGGCCAGAAAAGTTCATTAGATCTTATATATGATTTCCAGCATAACAGACTATTAAACTTTATCCAGATACTGCCGTTTTGAGTCAGAGCCTTTGGCGTAGCTGTGGTGTTTTGGTCCCTGTTAGACCAAGCAGGGTCCATGGTGGGGGAAGCCCCAGTGCCCTCTGCAGCGCCGGCATCGGTGCGGAGTTGTTCAGGTGCGATCCCCAAGGAGCTCCGCTCTGGAAATTATGCCAGCTGGTGTCCCTGTGGTGCTGCTTTTTGGCAGGCAAAGCACTTTGCAGATGTGAAAATTAGAGGCAGATCTTGCTGTGGAGGGAGCTCTTTGGGAACACGAGCCTGAACTTCTCAAAACGAAAGGATTAGAGCTTGAAAAAAGCTGCTTCAGATAAAGTGCCTGAGATTCGTGTTTCCGTATTTCAATCAAAGATAAATGGGACTCAGCAAATGGCAGGTGAGATTAAATTGGCATGTATATGTAACAAATGCTTGCAAAGCTAAAATTGTCTGCAACGGGCTAACAACAGTTTTGACCTAGATAGATTTATTCTCTGGAAAATAATTCTTTCCTAGTGCCCTTTGGCTAGATTTGACAGATTTGATGATCCTTTTTGGACGTGTATTGTAATTGCTCATCATTCTTCCAGTTCGGGGTTATAAGTAGTGATGTCTATTTTGTTTTCAGGTAGCTCCCAACGTTACAGCATGGAGGGATTTGGAGGCAAAAAGGGAGAAAGAGAAATTCATACAATTGCAGGCTTAAGTGGGAAGGGGCAAAGCTGCTGGGGAAGATGGGCGCTGAGGGTTTGGAGCAGGAGAAAGGTTATTTACACATTTGGGAGAAAGAAGTAAAAGGTGGAAGGAGAGGAGGAGAGCTGATGCCATGTACGTGCATGGGATGAGGATCCCTATTGCCCATCTCTTCGTGTGCCCCTGGCACATACAGATTCAGCTGGGTGCCCTGGGATCCCTCACTATTTGCTGCTGAGTGTATGCACCAAACTGATTCGTGTTAAAAATGGACTTTCCTTTGAGTACCTACTAATATCAAGGACCCTTGCTGCAGTCTGTCATCCAAGTGTTGAGCAGATCTGATTCTCTCTAGCTTGTTGAAGTGGCCAAGAACTGGAATCTCGAGGTGACCAGGTTATTTACTACTCTAGAAAGGCATTGGCATTTTTCTCAGTTGCCGCTTCTACTCATGTTTGCCCCTGGAAGGTACTTAGTGGCTTTGCAGAAAGTTAAGTTCCCATTCAGCATCATTTATGAAAGTGTCTCATGGGGCTTGTGTTACTTGAAATAACATCACAGTTCTTTAATCTGCTCTGACGCTATTTTCTGTTTCTGTTCTGCTGTGCAGTTGCAGTGTGGTGTTTGTCTCGGGTGCTCAGAGCTGTAATAACAGCGGGTCTCTGAATGCTGTAGTCCTTCCGTTGACTTAAAGCATGGATTTCATTATAATTTTCTGTTCCCCCTTTTCATTTGTTGAACAGAGCAGCACTTCCCTGAGGTGATGCTAGGAGAAGAATTTCTTAGCCTTAGTCTGGACCAGGTTTGCAGTTTAATATCAAGTGACAAGCTCACAGTCTCCTCTGAAGAAAAGGTACAGTAAATTGTATAGCAACAGTGAATGTAAGAATGCTGGAATGTCTCTAGATCTTACATCAGGAACTGTTCTCATTGTATGCTCTTAGGGGCCATTTTCCAACAGAGATCGCATGGAAGGGAAAATGAAAAATAACATGAATCCTAAAAAACACATAAAAATGACCTTCACTTGGTTGTTCTTTGCGGGAAGTAATGATTCTCAGATCCATATCGCTTCCAAAGCCCCTGGAGGCCAGGACCGAATACCTCCCTTCTCTGGAAAGCTAGGAACCTCCCATCTGCTGTTGTGTAAAGCTCTTATTACCTGCTGTAAAACCTCAAGAAAGGTGAATTTCATTAGGCCAGGGAGGAGCATTGGCTTCTGTTGTATGTCAGGCAGAACAGCTGAAGGAGGCCTGCAACCAAAAAGGAAGGAAGGAAACATTTTTTCTAGCATCAGCAGTGTTTTTAAGGGAAGATGGGAAAAAAGGCACCGTTTGATGTTGTTTTGTGGTTGAAATGTTCAGCACATCTTGATGTAGTCCTGGGAGGGAGGGTGACCAGTGGTTGCGGTACCTGGTGGACACCAGGTCCAGCCCCTTTCTCCGGTGTGGGCTTCTTGCATGACCTGCAGCAGGTTTCTGGGGAGAGGTGTGTGCCTCGAGTCCTTCAGCTCGCTCCGGATTGTCCTATGGGCAGATGGACACCTTGTGGGAGGCTTCGGGAGAGCTTGAGGATTACGTGGCTGGTAACTCCAGGACCCATGTTGAATGCCTGCGTTTTGGTGGGATGAGGCTGGACCCCAGGTGTGCTTGGTGCTGCTGGTCTGCGCTGAGCTGGTCAGCTGCACATCCAGGTGCATGGACCCATCCTGCCCGGCCCCTCTGGGCTGCAGACGTGCAGGTGCTTGGGCCCATAGGGACCGCGAAGCTTGCCAGAAAACCCACACCACGTGACGTGTGAACGCAGCGATGCTTCATTCAGATCCTGAGCCAGCGAACTCGGAGGCTCCGGGAGCGCGTTTCCGCAGACGTGGGGCTCAGCGTGGGCGTCTCGGCGGGGTGCTGTGAGGTGCCACACGGGCAGGGCCAGAAAGGGGAAAAAACAAATGGCACAAACCCACAGTAGAATCGCTTTGCCGTGAGCCAAGCAGCTGCAAAGGGAAGTGCAAGTTTAGTAACGAATTTTTCCAGTCCTGTGCAGCATTGTTAAAAAGCTTTTATTGGCCTTGTGCCCAGGGAAATCAAAGCACTCCCTCCCTCAGCCGAGCTTTATACAATCTAACCCAGTATTTCTTTAGCTGATTGTGAAAGTTGAGAATGCAAGGCAGTGGAAGGAAATGTAAGCATAAGCTGCATGTTCAAAACAACAGATACAAAACTCTGGAGAGAGGCAGAGAATGGGATTGGAAAATAAACATGAAATATGTGCTGGAGTCCAAAGAAGTGCTGAAAATTGAGGACGGACTCGTAGGCTGCTGTTTTATGTTGGCTTCATGAGAGACAAACAGTTTTCCTGACCTTTATCCTTCCTATCTGCTAATGCATGAAATTTTATATTATAAAGAAATAAATATGTATATATATATATATATAAAGTGTATATATGTGTATGTGTGCATGTATATCTATGCATACATTCACATCTATATATCTATGTGTATGCATGTGCACCTGTGATGGATAGATAACTGTTTTTCAGCAACAAGATGTTGTAAGTAGTCAAATACTTCAAACGTCTGAGAGCTAAACTGTCACAGCCAGATGTCACGAGAGGCTCTCACCGTGCCTGGTGCACCTTGTGCAGCCTGTGAGCCAGAATGTTGCCATCCCTGGGTCACTGGAAAGTGTTATAGCCCAGTCCTGCCAGGGCCAGCCGTCCAGAAAGGGCTCCTGCTAACTCAAAACAGTGATGAAATAAATTTTTTTAAAGGGTTGGGATTTTTGGATTGGAGATTTCACAGAATCCAATAATTGCCTCATCGTCTCATGCTGCTAACACGCGGTGGAAGCTGATGCATGGTTTGGTCCTCACTCCTGGGAGTATCTAACAACTGGATTTTTGGCTGGAGAGACTGGGAAAACATCTGGGCTTGTGTTTTGCTTAGGTAGGGTGCAGAAAGGGGATACTCCAGGCTTTTACCCTTTTATTCCATAGAGCGGGAAATCTGCTTCTCCCAAGCTCGGTGCTGCTCCTACAGCCAGGCAGGTGCCAGCCACTGGCTCAGCCCGTGGCTCTGCTCGAAACAAAGCCGTGCGGGTAACTGCTTCGTTTCATCACACCCTGGCAGCGGGTCTCACATGGCTGGAAAAACCCGTCTCCTGCGGGAGCGGCAGCAGCTGCTCGGGGTCTGCAGCGGGCACAGGGTGCGGAGGGAGGGCATGGCAGCAGTGGAAACAGATGTGGCCTTTAAATAGAGATATTGCTGTCTTGGATTAAGATTTTTTTTTCTTTCCCTCCCTTCTCATAAAATTAGGAAGCGGAGCCAATGGGAGGTGCCAGAATTTGATTTTTTTAAAAAAATTTCTGTTATTTTTAGAGTAGGCACAGCAGGGTATCATCAGTGTATGCCTAACTCAGGAGCGGTCTCCAGCACTGAGGAATCAGTTTATTCCTTGTGCCCATTTGCTTTACCGTCCATTAAGACTCGTTCACTCTCGTCTTGGTCAGTAGCTGGGCCTGTCCCCATCCTGTGACCTGTTCTGTAGCTCAGCATTTCTGCAGAAGGGGTTAATGAAAAGCATGTTTGTTGGCTAAACAGTTGCTTTATCCTCCTTCCAGGCTCATTTGCAATCAAAAAATCTCACAACCACCTAAGTTTCTACTTTAAATGCCTTGTAGCCACAATGAAATTGTTTGTTTATTTATTTTCATTTAAAAATACTTAAAGGTTCTGCAGCAGTTATTTCCCTCTGTGTTTGCTGGGGTTTGATTACATGGCTCCCTTTTGCTTAAATCCTCATTGCAGTGTCCTGAATTCCAAAGAGTTCAGCAGGAGCGTTTGTTGGCATAGGAAATGAGGCTGCTGCTTTACTGATTTTTTTTTTTTTTTTTTTTTTTTTTTTTTAAGTATATAGTTTAGCCTAAGCAGAAGAAATCCCTTTCCACTCTGCCCCTGCTCTGTGGGAGGACGCGTCAGTGGTGCCTCCTGCAAATACCCTGGCCAGCAAAAACTGGGGGCCGAGAGATGGTGCCCTCAGTTCTGGTTGATTTTGTCAAATTAGCGACCTTGGACCAAACAAAATGGTTTCTTGGGGAGTGATGGAAGGGATAGAAAGAAAGAAAAAAATATCGTGCAAATTGGCCTGACCATTGGGTGACCCTGGAGGGAAGCTGAAGCCAAGGGCACTTGCTGAGTGTGCTGGGGCAAGGGGCCAGCGATGCTCTTCGGGACAAGCATCTTCGGGAGGGTTGGGGTGTGTGGGAGGGGGCTGTGCTTAGCGCCCCCCCGAGTAACTGGGTGGCAAGAGCGCTTGGAGAATTTTGCCTGGAGATGCAAGTTAAGGGCCAGAATTTAATTCTGCCTCTGTGGGGAAACTCCACTGCAACGATCCAGGTCCTGCCGTGCAGCATCTGTGACTGCACCAGCCCCTCTCCTTGCCTTGCATGGTGGTTCAGGAAGCCTCTCCTGCTCCCAGTGACATTTTTAGGGCTTTCTTCTGGGAGGAGTGAGGCTCACAGTTATATAAGCACATGCATATTCATACAGGAGCCCACGTAGGATGCTTCTGCCCGTGTCTGTGCATCGTGCAAGGCTCTGCGTGGCTCCTGCTGTGTGGGGTTGTTTGTGAGCAGTTCGTCACCGAGCAAAGTCTGGATGCTTAGCTGAACTGGTTGGATCTGGGAGTTCAACTAAGATTTTTGATTTGGACCAGGAGTCCAGCATGCCCTTGTTTCCCAGCTGGAGGAGCTGGGTATTTTTAGCAGTGAAACACATGCAGTGCAGAGGCTCCGCGGCTGCAGGCAGGGATTTTCCTGCGCCTGTGGTGAACTTGTCCGGAAGACTTCGTGGGTTTTTGGTGGGGGGCAATGCACGACTGGTGCAGTGATTAAATATGATGGCAAGCGTAGAGACTTACTGTGTGGCCGGACTCCTTCGGGAGGGGAGATCTCTGTTCCCAGGAGTAATCGTTGTGGCTGATTTCATGAAAAGCGTCCAGTGCAAATGTCAGCAGGCTAATTAAGTTTCCTGGCTGCCTTCCAATACTAATGTCCAAGAGGTATACGATTGTCCTGGCCACACGCTTAGCTTTGAGAGGGATACAGCACATCTAGATGTGAAGTTGCTTATTAATATGCATGGTCAGCTCACCCCTTCGCTGCCGTGGTGCTTGTGCTCTGTGTGTAGTCACGACTTGCTCCTGTTTGATAGAGATCTTGCACCTCCTTCCTTCGATACCGTAAAATCACAGTGCTTCTGATTTTGGGTAGGTGACTGTGCAAGCCAGTTCTCTCTTCTCTGTTTAATTGTACTTTATCTATGTAGGTCTTTGAAGCGGTTATTTCTTGGATAAATTATGAGAAGGAATCTCGCTTAGAGCACATGGCTAAACTGATGGAGCATGTTCGCCTGCCCCTTTTGCCCAGAGATTATCTTGTACAGGTTAGTCTGCAAATAAGTAATTAATACTTGCACTTAAGCTGCTGGTAGCTTCTTAATCAATGGCATGGCTGTTTGTGTCTGAGATGGGTAATTTGGCATGTCGCTGAGTCTGTAAATAGAGGAATAAAAGGAAAAACTGGGTGGACTCTGAAATCAGTGTGTGTGCGCAGAAACCTCTTTGTAAATGTGACCTCAGTGCCAAGAGCAGAGCTCCTGCTCCTCTTGGTGGAAGCATTTAGAAGTTAATATGTTGGGATTTTTCACCCTGAAAACACCCAGGTGGAGGCGGTACGAGCTTGTGCAGTTTTTTTCCCCTAATGCGCAGGTAAATTAGCTTGGTGCAAATATGTCATGTGCAATAATTTTGGCTTAAGATGTGTTCTGCGCACAGAGATGGGTCTGTGTGACTGGCAGGTGAGATGCTCTCTGGCGATCTGACTTAGAGAGAATCCCCAAAGAAGGGGTGGGCATACAGGCTCTTTGACTACTGTACTTTTATCATGTGTCTAAAAAAATCAATACAATCGAAATAAAATCAGTATTGACAAGATGAACCCATCACGTATTTTTTTTCCTCTCTTAACTATATTTTCTGATATATTCTGATAAATGGTGTTGCCTCTCCTTAAAAATTCTGACTCAAATAAAAGATATTAACTTGCTTTGTACCCAGGCTTCTGGCGAATTCTCCTGCTGAGTTAAGTGTCTGGCAGAGGGTGGTAAAATAGAGGGAGTGCTGCTGTGTGTGAGTGATACTGGAAAAAAGTGAGAAGCTTGGATGTTACTGCATGTCTTTCTTTGGGAAGAGCTGGAATTCTGCGTGTCTTCTGTATTTTTTATTTTTTTTAATTATATTGGTACTTTGGAAGATAAATTCCAGGTTTCATGTTCTTTCCACAAAGCTCCTTGTGACCTGTGCCACCAAGTACTTCAGTTTAAATGATCTTTCATGTGTGTACATCTTCTCAGACAGTTGAAGAAGAAGCTTTAATCAAGAATAACAACACCTGTAAAGACTTCCTTATCGAGGCCATGAAATATCATTTGCTTCCTCTGGATCAAAGGCAACTGATAAAGAATCCCAGAACAAAGCCAAGGACTCCCGTTAGCCTGCCAAAGGTAAGCAGAATCTGTCGTTTCGTGTCACCTCACACCATATTACTGATGGCATTTTCTGTCTTTGAAAGGAGCTTGTGTACTTGCCACATTACTTCTTACCAACTCCATCATCGTCCTTTCAAGTGTTTTACTCCCTCTTCTGGTATTGCCTATGCCCACCACAGATACGTAATTCAGTTGGACAAACTTAGATAACCCCTTAAGAGAAGCAATATCTCTGCTCCCAGGGGCAAGGAGCTGCTCTTGAATCATTTTGTCAGCCACGAGTGGTTTTGTGAACGGCTGTTGCTCCTGGAGCTGCGGTTTGGGAATCGCTGCCCCGTGGAGCGGCAGGGGCGGCAGGCAGCTGCCTGGAGCGCCCGGGGGGGTTTGATTTAGTGAAAAAAGGAGTTTGATTCCGCACATCAGGTTGGCTGAGGTTGCTGCCGGCTGGCAGCACTATCGTGGAGCCCTGCTGAGGGGGGTCGCAGCAGGTGTCTTTTCTTTTTCCCATATCCGTCATCAGAAGCCAGGCCAGCAGGAAACAACGGCACCCAGACCCGTGGGCAGGAGGTCTGAAGCGATGGACTCAAAGCAGCTACTGAATAAATGATCCTCGTTACTCCCTGCATTTATCCTGCAGGCATGTGATGCTCTGGCCACCACTTTATTATTGAAGAAAAAAGTGACAACAGAAACTATTTTCCCTGTGACCCTGGGATAAATGCAGTTTGGCACAATGACTCTCAAGAGACTGCTGCTGAAGTTATCAGTAAGCTTTTTGGAGGTTGTAAGACATCAAACCCACAGTTTATTATTTTTCTAAGGACAAATCATGGGGAGCTTGGTTTGTGGCGTGGTGTGTGAGATCCGTGCTATGAGGGACTATTCAGATGTTCAGATACTGAACTGTCCATGGAGAAATCGTGGCTCTGCAGAGTGTATCAGCGTGTTGTGTCCTTTCCACCTGCTGGCGCTGAGATGAAGTTGGTAGAACATAACTTTGGGGGATCATGAAGGGATGATGTGACCCTTGTTCAAGGGCTAAAGTAGTTAAGGATAAAAGGAACAGTGAACCAGCGAGTTCAGAGGTTTTCAACTTCTATAGCATAACCTCTAAGTAAAAACCCAAATCTTCTGCAGGTCTCTCCTGCCGTCTTTTTAACTGTAAAGAAAGGGGAGAAGGTGATGATCTTCCAGCAATCCTATTACTGAGAAACTTTCATCTGGTCTGTTGCTCCCACTGGTGAGGGATTACCGTCTGCTGTGAAATCTCTTAATTCTGTAATCGCGTGAAGCTCTGCAGCTTTCCATGGAAGACTGTTACACAACTGGTAGTCAGGCTGCTAATTTAGATGCAATTTGCTTTCTAATATCACGTTCTTGTCTTTGTACATCAAACGGTCCACTATTTTCTTAACTTCAGATTCTTCAAATGGCTGTCTAGCTCTGTTCTTTTTTAAAACAACCGTGATTGGAGTTGAGCTCATTACCCGAGTGACCTCAAGTGACAATCTTATCCCCTCAGCTACTCACAGCCGCCGTGC
The DNA here is from genome assembly GCA_035590275.1 of Ibycter americanus. Classification (NCBI taxonomy): domain Eukaryota; kingdom Metazoa; phylum Chordata; class Aves; order Falconiformes; family Falconidae; genus Ibycter; species Ibycter americanus. The sequence goes on along the minus strand of JAVJGI010000064.1, from coordinate 60,512,729 downwards.
AGGAGCTAAAGCTAGTTTCCCATCTGGCTATATTTGAAGCCTTGTTATCTTGCTTCTAGCTCCTTGGCCTTGGAAAAATCAGGTTGTTTTGGGTAATGTTTGCTTCTGCCAATTTGCTGCGATAAGGGGACCAAATCTTCCCTCTTGATAGGTGTGCAGGGTTGAAGGCAATGTGTTCAGAACAAAGTGCGCAGGTCGAGCGGTGTGTAGGTGCGGGAGGTCTGGACTCTGCCTGTGCACCTGTGGGTTTGTAGTGCCCAGCTGGGGCTCAGCAGCCGTGGGCAGCCCTCGAGGGCTGAGGTTCAGGCTCCTGGGACCACTGTCCCTGGGCAAGTCGGCGAGTCCATGGGAAGTTTGTCGTCTAGTGGCAGACAGGGCAGATTTGGGAAGGAGCACGCACCACGCTGCGTGCTGTCCAGGTCTTCTTGCTTTTCCACCAGCGTCCACCGCTTGCCGTTGCCGGGAATGGAGTCTGGGGCTGGATGGACCTTCAGACTGAGCTGGCAGAGCGCTTCTCGCACTCCTGAGATTGCCCTTGATCACCCTCACATAGATCTTCCCTGTCTGTAAGGAATTTAGGGTTTAATTACCGGATTTGCATCAATACATGTTGCAGCCAAAAGTTTTAATGAAGCCGACAAATCACTTCCTTCGGCAGCCCAGCACCCTGGGTCTTAATAGTCCTGGTGATTTCCCCGAGTGTCGTCTTCCCCGCAGGTGGCAATACAGCTGTCAGGTTTTATTTGCTAAGTGGCATCGATTATTTTTAGCACCACCATGGAGATAATGACTATACAGTGGGCTGGCTGTGGAAATGACACTGGGATCTTCTTCACTTAAAAAGACTTACTGCAGCGAGTCTTGTGCCGTGGCGCCAAGCAGTTTTGTGTTTCATGGGGAAACAGGGCGGGTTGCCCACATTGGAAATGGTGACGAAAGGTTAAGGGGGCTGCCATACGTAGTGTGCGTTACATTGAAGATAACTTTTTTCCCCCCTCGGAATAGAATTGACTGAAAGAAGCGTTACTGCGGAGGCTTCTGGTGGGCTTGCAGCATGTTTTTGGCAGCTACTCTTGGCCAGCACGTGGTGATGGTTCCTTTGCAGAGAGCAGCTGCCTGGGCTGGTGTCTGAGGTTTTTCTAGTTCTTGTCTTCCTTCTCCAGGTGATGATCGTGGTGGGTGGGCAAGCACCCAAAGCCATTCGCAGTGTGGAGTGCTATGATTTTGAGGAGGAGCGGTGGGATCAGGTGGCTGAGCTTCCCTCCCGGAGATGCAGAGCAGGTAATGGGAAACTTTGCTGCAAAACCTTCTTTGTTTTCCTAGTGCAGCTCTTCAGTGCTGGATGGATGTTCTCAGTCATCCCTTCAGCCTTCCTCCGTGCTCCTGGCCTCAAGCAGCTCTTTCTTTTTGCCATTCCTTCTTCTTTCCCTACAGACATGTGTCCTTCACATTCAGGTGGATGCCCTGCTCTCTAGTGGCGTTGCTCCTGTCTGTCTGCCTTTCATCATCTCTCTCCTGGCTGCTCCTCCATCACTGTTTCCCCTCCTCCTCCTGTCCTGCTGGCCTGGCAGCCCACAGGGATCCAGTTTTCCATGCTGGTTTCCTGGTGAAAATTAAAGGAGCTGAGTCAGTCCCTCTCAGTGCTGCGGAGTGGGTGATGGAGAGCAGATCTGTAAGTTAGGAGTGTTCCTCTGAAGACATCTGACAGGGTTGTGAATGTGGATCACCATTTGGTGTTCCCGCTGGCTCAGAAAACTACTCATTCAGGTGTGAAATCCATCTGTGCCTTATGTTGCCATGTGTTTATGTGCATTTCACCTTCCGTATGACACTATGTTTTATCATACTTGGCTCCAATGCTCTTAACCTGCAGAAAATGCCAAAGACCTGCCCACGTTCTGCTCTTCCCTGCTGTCCTACCCACTCTGACAGACGTCTGATGAGACGCGCTTCCCATACTGTTTGTAAAACCTCCGTAAAAATCTCTCTCCTCTTTTGTCAGGTGTGGTATTTATGGCTGGCAATGTTTATGCTGTCGGGGGCTTTAATGGATCTTTGAGGGTACGGACGGTTGATGTGTACGATGGCGTGAAGGACCAGTGGACATCCATAGCCAGCATGCAGGAAAGACGAAGCACTTTAGGTGCAGCTGTGCTCAACGATCTCCTGTATGCGGTGGGCGGCTTTGATGGCAGCACCGGTAGGTGACTGAGCAAAAACCAGGCAGTGCCTGACCTGCAGAGATGTTTTCAGAGACCCCTGCAAAGACTGCAGAGCTTTAATGAGGTTTCTGCGCCCTTCCTCTATGATTTTGTAGAGAAAGAGCCAGAGATTGGCCTTACTGCGTGTTATGACGCATCAGTAATTGCAGAGAAGTTCACCCTGCGCTTTTCCTTTAGTGATACAGTTCTTGCAGTCTCATTCTCTGTATGAATATGCTTTTTCTGGACTGAAAAGGGATTTTTCCTTGTTTTAGTTAAATTTTTCATAGCAACATGAATAAAGTGCCAGCAAGGCATCTTACGGGGTGTGTGCGCCTGGGATTTATCTTGGCATAACTGCATGTTTAGATTCACACCTCTGCCTCTGCTGCAGAGCTTTGCCACTTTGTTAAGCCCTAAACTAACTATTTCAGCTGGCGATGAGTATGATGCAACAGGGTCTGGGGGAAGTTTTAAACCTTTGCATGGACATTATTTTGTAATGCTTGAAAGGATGTGGGACTTTTGGCCTTGGAACCTGGACTCTGCTCCATCTTGGTGTCCCCAGCACATCAGAGGGGCAGCAGTCCCAGGGCAGGGGCGATGGGGTAACAATTTTTCCAGCTGCTGAAGGAGTGGCATTGACACACTGGTCACAGCCTGAAAGGCAAGGGACTAGAAAACTGGGCTGCAGGAGTGTGGGGGGAATGACGGGCTTGGGAGGAGGTGGAAGGCAGATGAAAGTGCAACACCAATCTTTTTTTCTTCTCTTTTTTTTTAATTAGAAAACCTGTGTATCCCCTTTTTAACTAGGTCTGGCATCAGTTGAGGCCTATAGCTATAAAACCAATGAGTGGTTCTTTGTGGCTCCCATGAACACAAGAAGAAGCAGTGTTGGAGTTGGAGTTGTGGAGGGTAAGAAAATCAACAGCCATTTCCGTCAAGCTAATGTTACTGTGTCAAACCGAAGCCTGAATGGTTAAGTGCAATAGGAGGGAACTGCAGGAACTGTTCTCTAGACCAGTTGGTAAAGATTTATTTTATGTGACGTATTTGCTGCAGCTTTTTCCATTCTCTTTATCTTAGTGAAAAATCATGCATAGCTTTCCAAGAGCCTCAGACCCATATCAGACCAGCCCATGCCTCCCGTCAATGCCACTAGGTGTGTGCAGGTTTCTTTCAATCCTTGTTCTTCCTGGGCTGCTTCTGGCCGGTGAAAGCAAATGGTATTGTGCAGTGTATGCTGTTGCTATCGGCAGATAGTGCGTGGATGGAGTACCCATCACAGAAAATCTGCTCAGCGAGAGAAACAGGAGCATAGTTCATCCCACGGCCCCAGGCTGGTGGTTTGGCAGGAATACTAAAACCTGTGTTTATTGACATCAGGTCTCGCCGGCATGCACAGCACGCTTTGCTCTGGTTCATAAATGAGCAGGGACTGACGGCAGCGAACACTGGCACTGCGGCAGCTCGGGAGGCAGGCAGGCGAGGTGGGTGGAGAGGGCGCTTGCAGGGATGGGGGCAGCTGTTGGCACCCATGTGTCAGCACCAAACGCGAGTGAGCTGGAACTGAGCAGCTTGGTTTGGATCCAGGAGAAAAGAGATGTTGAAGCAGGGATCTTTTCTTGCTTTAGCAAAATCAATTCTGAAGCAAGTGAGAGGTTTTATTTGACTTTGTCTTTGGTGTGACGTAGCAGTTTCCAATTAGTACAGTGCAGAGCAGCCGCTGGCAGAAGTCTTGTTGTAAACTGTGCTTTGAAGTGGTTTGGTTTGACCTGTTTGAATGGGGAACACATGAAATCTGTTTATGTATGTGAAATGTGTTTATGTGAGAAGAGGGAGGGAGATAAAGTCAGAATAAATAGTGGTAGTTGTGCTAAATTTGCATATTTGTTTAAGAAGCATCTCCTTCAAAATCGGCCCATGCTTGTGAAGTGCTAGGCTGCTGATAGTTATTGGGATTTGCTAAAGTGATTTGAATGCAGAACAAATATTAGGTATGTACCTGAGAGATGCATTTCTGTGGGCAGGTTTTCTACTGGAGACATATGAAATCCTTTTCCTTTGCTTGGTTTGAAAGTGCAAATAAGTGTTGCACATGTTGGAGTCCATGGTAAAGTTAAAAAAGGAGGGCATGTGATGGGCAAGAAGAGCTGATCATATTGATGTAGGGGACAAGCTGCAGCCTGCAGCTAATCTGCAGTGTTCATCTGAAGGTGGTGAAGATTGATCTGATGTCTGTGGGTACTGAAAATATCTAAGAATTGGTGCCAGCCAGGGAACTTTGTCTTGTCTTGCTTGGTCTGGCACTCTTGCCTTGATTCATTGACTGGCACCGGGTGGCTTGAACCAACAGCACAAATAAGAATCTGAAATGTTTATAAAGGCAGGAAGAGGCAGAAGGAGCACAGTTGTAAACCTGATCCTTGCAGACCTTTCCTAACCATCACAGCCTGAGGAGGCCATGAGTGGAGCTGAGGGAGAAAGAAAAGAGCTGGCATGTTCTTTTGGAGCCTTGCAAACATCAAGGAAACAGGAGGATGCAAATGCGTTAAGACTATAGATGGTAACTGCTGGTGGGAGTCTCATGTGTGTGCAGAGAATTGCATAGCTCATTTGTGGCCAGGCTCTGCTGTGATGGATTCAAAATCAGTCTTATTCATGGGTTTTGCACAAAAATTTGGGTTAGAATTTTGCTGCATATTTGTTGAACTTTATTAATGGTTGTTTGTTGTAGTGTCTAGGAGGTGTGGTCTTGAACCAGAATGCCTCTGTGCTAGGTGCTCTATCTGGTGAAGGAGCACAAAGAAAGGCTCTCTGCCCAGAGTGTTTACTGTCTAAATGCAAAACAAGCTGCTAGGCGGTATGGGGAGATGAGGAAAGAGTATTAGTCAGGCCTGTGAAGAGAGGACATGGTGGAACATCAGCCTTGTTTCATGTACGGTGTAGTCTCGTGACATCTGATTGTGCTTCTCCAGTGTCCAGGTTTCAGCTGGGAAAGAGTTAATTTTCTTCTGAGTAGCTGGTACAGTGCTGTGTGTTGGATTTGTGTGAGAATAAAGTTGATAGCACCCTGATGGTTTTAGTTGTTGCTGGGTAATGTTTATACTAAGTCAAGGGCAAGGACAGTGAGAAGGCTGGAGGGGTGCAAGGAATTGGGAGGGGACACAGCCAGGACAGCTGACCCGAGCTAGCCAAAGGACTGTTCCATACCGTATGGCGTGTTGCTGGGTATATAAGCTGGGGGAAGAAGGAAGTGGGGGACATTCAGAGTGATGGCATTTGTCTTCCCAAGTAACCATTACCTGTGATGGAGCCCTGCTTTCCTGGGATGCCTGCCGATAGAAAGTAGTGCATGAATTCCTTGCTTGCGTGCACAGCTTTTGCTTTCCCTATTAAACTGTCTTTATCTCAACCCCTGAGTTTTCAAACTTTTACTCTTCTGATCCTCTCCCCCATCCCACTGTGGGGGGAGTGAGTGAGTGGCTGCGTGGGGCTTATTCAGCAGCCCGGGCTAAACCATGACGGTGCTTTTTGGGCACCCACCCCCAGGAAAGCAGGGCTCCGTCACGAGTGGTGGTTGCTTGGGAAGACAAACACCATCACACTGAACGTCTCTCGCTTCCTCCTCCTTCCCCCAGCTTATACACTCAGCATGCCGCCATATGGTATGGAATAGCCCTTTGGCTAGTTTGGGTCAGCTGTCCTGGCTGTGTCCCCTCCCCATTTCTTGCACCCCTCTAGTCCTCTCGCTGGCAGGGCCCGAGAAGCTGAGAAGTCCTTGAGTCAGTATAAACATCACCCAGCAACAGCCACAACCATCAGTGTGCTGTCAACATTGCACCAACAGCCTGGGTTGGGCAACTAGGATAACACAGCAACTGCCTGCACAAGGCATACCTTTAGCTAGAGGAATTGATCATTTTTTTGAAAAACAACCAAATCAACAAAAAGTTTAAGAAGAGTGGTTATTTTATTGGCATATTTCCTGCTAGTGTTTTATGGGTACAAGCTATTTTTTCCATTGCAGAAAATCAAGGCAGTATTATGCTTAGATTGTATCTAATTAATTTTTCATACTAAAAACTGTCTCAATGCCAGGTGGCTGATATGTGGCCATTTAGCAACCAGAAGGTATTGGTCAGAAAAAACCCAAAGCCCTCAACTTTGTTCACTGAGCTCCCTTTTTAACTATGGTCTTGCTAGTCAAACTGTATTAGATACTTTTGAACAGGGAAGTTATTTAGGGAAGCATGAATCTTTATGATTTTAATGCACCTCCCTAGCCATTGGAATTATTCTTTCCCATACAAGCCGTTACTCTCCAGGGTAAAATACAGGAGCACAGGAAACCAACAGAAATTAATTGAGTTATGTTTTGCTAGGTCAAAAGATCTTTGGGTCATCTTCATCATCACCTAACTAGAGGCCATTGAGAAAGATGCACAGGGAAACCTAGAGTTAGGATCTGCTGTGGCTCCCATTGGCACCTTCAAGGTCCAGTGTGCTAACTGGCAAAGGAAGAGCATCCCCACAGGGGCAGCTGAGCACGGGACAGAGAGCGCTGCCGAACCCAGCACAACCGGGATCAGGCTCCACGTTTGTCAGTGCCAATGCAGAGGGGAGCAAAGCCCCCATCTGCCTTCTGCACAGGTGAAACAAACAGTGCAAAGGCATTTCTGTCCTGTTTATGCCAGCCTACCTGCTGGCTAACATTTGCCAGAACGTCACAGGGAAAGGAAAAAGAAGTGCTCCTTAATTAGAGTCCTTCTGTTGTTCAACCCAGGGGTTTTATTAACAGGGAAAAAGCATAGGGAGCAGCTAATCAGCTGCTCCTAACAGATGAAGTTCTAGAGATTGATTTTTCAAGTGATTAGCAGTGCAAACACACATTTTCACAACTCAAAATCTTTGCATTTTTATGCAACAGCTATTTCATTAACCAAGAAAGGATCAGAGAGAGAGAGTTAACAGCCAATACTAGCTTCAAATACTAATGGCTTTATTACCACTGCACACAGATTTAAAAACCTACATTGCAGCTCCATAGGTTCCATATGCAGCTTTAATTAGAAGCAAAAGCTGCTGCTGTACCTTTGCATTTATGATTCTTTCACGACACAACATCACTTGCTGGACAAAATGCCATCCTGCTTTGCACAAGCCATTCAGCATCTCCAGCAGCGTTTAGCACTGTTGCTCCCGTGCTTGCCTTAGAAGCTCTAATGACAGAGCAGAGTAGCTGTCAGCAACTTATGGGCTGAAACAGGAACTGGAATAGCTTAGAGACAGACAATATACCCTGAAGGGAGCTAACAACAAGCATGGTGGCATCAGACATGCTATACGTTCAGTGTGCTTCTTTCCATACCTGCTACTCCCTTGAAGTACCAAGAACTTGCAGCTGACTGTACCGCTGGGATCAGGAGTGCCGGCTGCTCAGTACTCACCCAATACACCTCCAGGTAAAGCCAAGCCACAAAAATTACAGTCAGAAAACCTGTTATATAGATCACTAAATAGATTTTAGTTTAAATCTCAAGAATAAGACAGCTTTAACAAAATCATCACTTGTCTACTGCTTGTTATCTAATTTTCTGAAGGTAAAAGTCAGACAAGGTTCACCAGTGCCTTAATACCTTTCTGAGCAATAGGCTAGATAAGGAAAATCTTTTTGCTCCCACAAACAATCAGCACATCTTCACCTCCCTGGTCCCACGTACATCAGTGACAGAAGATACATTTTTTCCCCCGTGAGCTCCTTTTTAGCAGCCATGTCCAAGAGAACAGGCTGGATGAGCCTTGCTGCCGACAACTTGAAGAGAAAAAAACAGGGAATTTTCCTTCCCTCAAACATGAGTTTCCATGGCATTCCCAAACACCAGTCCAAAATCCCTTGGATTGGCAGCAAGTTACCATTTGTCAGAGTAGCTGAGAAATGCACGTGTGCAGCTAAACACAGCGGCGTGCAAAGCGGCTACACTGGGGAGTGAGAGACTCTTGAGCTGTGCGTCACACTGCCAAGTGGAAATTACAGATGAGGAGAGAGTGGCTGGGCTCTCAGCCCCAGGAGGCAGCATCCTGCATGCTCCATGGCCTCTCCTTCACACAGCACAGCCCAGCTCCCTCTCCCTGCCGTGCAGCACCTCACTGGCACCTCTCCACTGAAACGTCAGTCCTGGCACGCTGTTAGATGTGACTTCAGACTCCACAGACTGGTGGGAAAGTCCCAGGTGGACAGTGGGCCAGCAGGACCCCTGCCCACACCACAGCAAAGCCTTTCACAGGCTCCCAGGGGAATGAAAACGTCCCTAACTCATACTGGAGAAAGGCATTTTCCATAATCAAGGAAATATATTTAGACTGTGAATACCTCAGTTCCCAGCAGCTGGAGGGAGAGGAGAAGGGGGGTTGATGCTTTTCTTTCATTTTCACCAAAGCAACCCTAATCTTGCTTAACTCAGAGACAATTTATGGCAGGTTTTAGATTCTATTCCTTCAGCCTCCTACAGCTTCCGAGATGCAGCATTAATGCTCTGGGAAGGCAAAGGACTCTGAATTAAGGGCACAGTTGTCACACGAGTTGTTACAGCCCTCCCACTTTCACCCACTGCGCTCTCATTACAGAGCACCACAGGACATTCACTTACACCGACGACTGGAGCTTCACCGCATTCCTGCAGAGTGATTTTTCCTCTAGCGAAATGCCGTCATTTACGAGCGCAGTTGTGCAGGACACTGTTACCAAACCTGCAGTTAAAAATTATAATTAACTGTTGGTGATAGGAGAAGCATGGATTAAAGCACTGTCTATACATCACACAGATCCATATGAATTATTCTTTGGCAAGACATTTCATGCTATATCTGCAAATCCAGCCTTTTCAGTGCACTGCTTTTCATCCGGTCCTCCACAGCGAATAGAGCAGGTCAGTGGGACCAAGCCAGAATATGACTATACAGGTTTGTCCCAGCTCAAGATCTGGGGCTCATAGATCATCTTCTGGGGCCTCCAGGATGAGCCGGTCTCATAGTGATCCATGAACTATTTCCAATCTCAGTGCCAGGTTTGGTTTTCCTCTCCCAACTGCCTGCACAGGCAGCTCTTAGACCAAAATTTCACTCCCAAGAGAAGTTTTGCCCCAGCGCAGTGCAGCTGGAAGGCCACCTAAAGTTTTGCCCTAAGAATCGTTCTCTTGAAGAGAAATTCACTGCCTAATTTAGGGCTTTCACAAAATCCTGTGTGCCCCAACCTCCACTTTCTGGCCCGTGGCACTGACAATGAAAGCAAGCACTGGCAATAGCCATGTGATAGTTTTCTGAATCCTGAATTACACTAGACATTGGCGCAATGCATCCAGTCAGGGATGTTCCTCCCCTCCCTTATGCAGCTTTAAAATCATGAAGTATATACGAATACATATGGGACCTGAAAGTAAAGGTTGATTCCTCGTGGTTACACAGGCTCAGAGATAATGTCACTGCAATTTTCAGCGGAATTAATTCATGCACTGTGGGCCCATAGTGTTACCAAGGTATGAGAAGGAATGCATTACGTAAATATACATTTATCATAGGGAGTGGAACAGCTGAGACCAATTTTCATTTTTGCTTCTGCACTTAGATATGCTTTGTAGATATTTTCCTTCAGCAAATGATTCAATCCATCACAATTAAAGCAACACAATGTAATCTTTCCTTTGATTTAATTGTTCCCCTTCTGCCAGATATACAAGTTCAAAATACATTCAAAGTGATATTTAAAATAGAAAGATTATTTTCAAAATTAGCACAAATCTCCTAATGGGTTCAGAATTACATGCTGGGAGTCTTGCAATGCATTGATTTTTGGTACTTAATTTTAAAAGATTTCCAAAGTATGCCAGCATGAATCCGAATTGATATTTCCCAGGAAACTCTAATGGACTTGGGTATTCAAATCCCTCAGAAGATCAATCTTCCTTCCTGTGCACTGCTGTAAACACTCTCCTTCCCCTATGTGCTCAAAGCAGAGCTGCCCCTCTGCGATGCAGGATGGTGCCCGCAGGAGGAGCAGACCCTGCCTCCTTGCAAGGCAGCAGCCCACAACATCCACAGTGCAAGTCCTTAAATAGCTCAGGAGCCAAGCCACGGGGAAGGTCACAAACACAAGGTTGGAATGACAGATACATGGGAAGACACCAAGCAGAAACTCAAGACGGTGTCCATTGCTTTGACAAAGACATTTGGGGAGAGGCAATGACCAGCTACGAAGCCAGGCCACGTGCCCCAGCAACTTTGCTCACTGCTAGCTTGGGCAGATTTGACCTGACAGCTTAAAAGCTTTTACTAATAGTTGCATAAGCTTGCCCAAGGTAAAGCATATGTACTTACAGATATGCTTGTTAAATAGCAAACAAGGGCTACGCTCAGAGTCCAAGAGACATGTGAAGAAGAGCAATTCAACATCACTCCAATTAATGAATGCGATTTCTTCTGTCCTTTCCTTCTATCTGTCATCTCCTGACTTTGTTTTCAACTCCTTTCCCTTGCTGTTCCTCCTGAATGTTTAATTTCGCGTCCAGGTTCTGCAATGGAGAAATGCCAGCACTGATGTTTCTTAGGCATAGAACTGAGGACTTCTTAGCATGGGGCAGCCCAACACTCTCAGCAGGGACACCAAATGTTGGAGTGCAACACGTGGTGTCCCTGCCAAGGTCCCCAGATTGCAGACCCACTGACAACAATTTTAATGGAAACAGTATTCACCACCACTGTAAGGATTTAAGTTTTCATTAGCTGTTGAAGCACGGTTTTATACAAGCAGCAACGTTGTTTTTTCAGGAACTCCTCCTCAGTAAGCAATTCAAAGGAGACGATAACCCAAACCAAGCTCTGAGTGTCCACATTATGCTGAAGCACTTGCCCTTCCTCACCATAGCCATCCTAGAGCTCTCTAACTATGTAGCAAGACAAAGGATGCTATAATAATCAGCACCTTCAAACCCTTACTGTAGCAGGCATGCAGCAGGACCTGAAAAATAACCTTAGAAAACAAACCAGTGTAAAAGGAGTAAAAACTCACAAGTGTTTTTTTTCCTTTTTCAAATGTCTCACTGTGTCTGGCAGGCAGAAAGCAGCGTGCACGCACACCCAGTAAGCTTTAGATGGTCAGGATGGGAACCGAAATCAGTAACATCCTACCAGCTCACTGGCCCCGCAGCTGGGTTTGCACAGAAACAACGCTGCTCCATTCCAGGTGGGCTTGCATGTTTCTATACCATGCTGCACGAGCCAGTTCAGACCTATCCCAGAGGACACTAGCATTGCCGCACATCACCTATAAGCATGAGGCAGGGAAGAAAGGGTCCCTATTCGCCTTCTCACCCTGGTGGGCTGGAGCAGGGAACAGCCTTCATGCCAAACCTCTCCCTTTCCTTCTCCTCCACACTGAGCGATGCACACGAGGCAGGATGGCGAGGCAGTAACGGACACCCAGCAGACAGAAAACTGCCTATTTTCAGCACACAGCAACAGGCAGCAACTTGCCGAGTGCAAACTGCAGCTTTTGGAGTTGTTCTCCACCCCAGTCTGGTGTCAGTGGAGGAGCAAGCTGACCAGTTGTGCACTAATGGATCAAAAGGCCTGTCTCTCCTACTTCACATATGAACTGAGGACCATTCTGCACAGAACCACTGAATACAGTTACTTACACCAGTGTTGCAGGATCCAGACCCTTTGGCTCTAGATACAGACTTACGTCATGTAACCGCTCTACGCAAAATAAAAATCACCTAATACCTTACCTATAAACTCATAAATTAATAAAAAATTAAATTAATATTCTTTTTTTTCATGTGCACATACTACTATTAGTCTATCCCATCTGGAGACTTGGAACTAAATGCAATGCATGTTTAAATCAATAAAAGATTTTCCCCTCCTCTTCAACAGAATTGAGACTCTGAACACCAGGTCCTCACTGCATTGTGATACTGACTGTTAGCAGGATGCATATTAGTATGTGCAGCAAAACATAACATTGTATCAAATGCTGTTAGAACAGAGCCTTATCAAAGAAATGATTGACAGGAAATATGTTCTCCAAAAATAACCACAGGATTTGCTCATGGCACTCACACAAAGGATATCTTTGAGCCACAGCTCGTATCTTTGCCAAATGAGAAACCTCTAAAAGAGCATAATTTTTTTTGTTCATTTTAATTTTGCCCATTTTAATTTACATATGAAATTTAAAAAAAAATGGTAACATATTTTAAAGAGGAGAAGTGTTACTTTTTTTTTTTTGTATTGTTATTATTTTCTACAACACACGGACAACATAAACAAAGCCAATTAGTCATGTCAGAGCAAACTAACAAGATTCCACACAGCAATTTGATGCTCATTTACACAGAGGAAACAAGCAGGGACAGGAATCCTCCTAAAATACAGGATGAACACAAGGAACAATCTACATGGTTTGAGCTGCTAAAACTCTAAAGGCATGCCACGGCAATTATAACTTTGTGAGGTCTTTAACTACAATTTCTTCTGCTTGTTTGTGTAATCACAGCTTACATCTTACTAACATCCAAAGCCTAACAAGCTTTTTTTATGCTCCTACCACCTCCAAGCCATACAAATAAGCAACCTCACTTACAGCAGGTGAGAAGAAGGTGTTTGCTGAACACAGGGTTGTAACGATGTAAAGGTTGGGGCTGCAGCCACAGTCAAAACCAGCTTGCACAGAAGGACAGGCTGCTAGGCCAGGATAAAACAGGGGCTAAAATTCCTGGCCACTGCCACCACACACCAACAGATGGTCCTCACCAGGGCAGCTGACAAAGCAGCTCATCCCTTCCCGTGATTTCACCAAGCTGCCGCCTGCCCCAGCCCCTGAGGGTGGCTGGCCTGCGCCCACCTGGGCGATAAGGAGCCCTGTCCCACCCATCAGCCACGAAGCAGAAACAGATTTGTTTGGCTACAAAATACTGCAGCAAGGCACCCAAGAAGGAAAGCCGCATTACAAGAAGAATTACAGCCACCAGCTGCCTATAAAGTTGCTTGCATTAAAAAAAAAAATCATAACAAAAAAACTACCTCTGCTATGGCCTTAATTTTACAGCTTAAATGCACAGTAATACGTCACCTGCTCAGTTACAAGTTGTAAGATGTTCTGCTGAAGTTACCTGCAGTTTGCCGGAGCAGGCACAGAGTGCTGGTGCCATCTGCCGTTCGCTGGCTTCGGGCAGGCAAGCACAGGCAAATCAAGTAATAGCACAGCAAAAGAAAACGACTTGATAAATTAATATCTGGCATAAATGAAAATCCTTCAGATGCCTGAGGGTCTCCTGTGGCATTTTAGGGATAAACTGGGTTTTAGATAAGATTTATTTACATGGGAAATATCACAAGCAAATCCTTGCTGACACAGTCCTTAATGCTGCATGAAATTAGACACAATGCTCTTCTAGAAGCGAAGAGCAGGATAAAAACAGATAGACACTTACTTTTAGGGTGAGGTTACTTTTAGCTTGAGCTTAGTTACTTTTAGCTCCTCAGCCAGGGTATGGTTCCTGGAGCTCACAAACCCAGCACTCCTTCAGAGAACGGCACCAAGCTCTTTTCCTAAAAAATTATCTACTGTTTAGGATACACAAAACCAGCTCCATATACAAAACTCAGACAGCAACCCAGCTTGCTCTCAGGCAGCTCCTCCAGTGAAGGCACCACCAGAGGCTCATGACCCCCCACCTTTCATGCTGTTGAGAGCCACCTTCCCACACCACCTCTGCAGAGCCTTCCTCAGCCACCCTCCTCCTCGTACCCTCCAGCCAAGCCACCCGGGTTTTCAGGACCCCCTCAGTGGGACAGGAGGTGACAGTTCCCCAGAGAAGCAGGTCCTGGCTGTCCTCTGGGAGGGAAGATGCTGCCCTGTGACAACGTGGACGGCCAGCAGCAAGGCTGAGTGCTGGGACACGACTGCCCAGTGTGGGGACAGGGGACCTGCCACCTCCCTGCCAGGGGTGAGACCACAGCAGCCAGTGACCTGAGGGACTGCAAACACAACCACTTGCCCAGCTGCCTCTTCAAGATGCTCAGTTTGCATCCGGACCCGATACAGAGATGGCAGCTCCCAAGATACTGGTTTGAGTTTGACAAGGGAGGATGTTATTTTGCTGGGGACCAATTCAGCTGCTTTGTATGAGAATCATTTCCACTGTCCTTCCGGAGAGTTATTTATACTGACAACTGTGCTCTGCCTTAAGCACTTAAGCCTGCTGTCCAGCCAGAAAACAGGTTTCACACCAGATACCGTGCCTCTTCCAACCCGTACCAGTCACTAAACACTGATAAAAGGTGCCGTGCCATACAGAGAAGGTAGGTAGAATATTTCTGGCAGAGCACAGGCAAAGTAGTGTTTAAATGTCCTTGCTTATGGGCGTTGAAACCTGCAGACCTGAGGGCCAGAGGTGCTTGTGTGGCCATCGAAAGAGCTGCAGCTGTTGGGATGGCATTCTGAATATGCAGAGGGAGCTTCTGCCAGAGCTAAAAACAGAAAGCCTGGGTGGCGCAAGCAAAGTGCAGGCAATCCACATGCTGCATTTGTTCTGACCATCTCTGTCTCAGCCATGCCAAAAGGAAAAATCTCTGCTTTTAGCCATTTTCTCTACTTCAATAAATTTACTCTGTCTCCTAAGCACCAAAGGGAAAAGCCAATTATAAGAACCACTGTCACAGTGGGAAATGGAATAAGAGATCATGACGAACGCAATCTTTTCTGCTCTAGCAAGTAGCTTGCTTAGGGAAAGGCCAAGATGAAATATCTCTCTCTGGAAATATCTCCACTCTAGCTGGATAAAACCTAGACCCACACCACAGGGGAAACTCACATAAAATTTTGACATATTTTGTGGAGCTGTATCATGATGCAGCCTGCAGAGATCTGTTAGGACCCAACTTGGGGGCACATCAGTACACTCTCTCTATAGATATCAGGGTAAGCATCCTACCCAGGACTGGCAAACATCCAACAATGCTCACCACTCCTCAGACTGCCTATAGATAAGTCTTCATAGCCCAGACTGGCACAGGTTTAAGTTACAGTGGAAAATATATTGAATATGTCAAAATATCTGAAGTTAACCCCACGGGAATGCTGCCAGAAAGTATAGCTGTAAGATCATCCAATAAGCGGATGCCTTGAGGCATCATACAGTAATGTCTCTATTGCAACACTGTGAGTGGACTTTGGTTTGAGGCTGCTCAGTCTCCCCATTAAAATACTGCTCCTGGGGCTCAGCAAGTGGAAAGCAAGCAGGCACCTCTGCTAAGTTGCTCTCAGAAGTTAATACTGACAGATGATTGAGGACATATGCCAGCAATGCCACTTTTGTTATGTAATAACATAATTCCAAATTACTCACACTCATCTGCCATCCTTTTCCACCACTCTTGCTCAATCCCTTAAATCCACAAATGTGTGCCAGCATAATTTAGAAGAGTATTTGTCTAAGATCATCAGAGATAATCTGAATTTACACCAAGATACACATGATAAGCATCTAGGCTAAAACTACTGATCTGCCTGGCTCAGTGAGAGCGTCTGATCTTCAGTGGACAACTAGTAATGGCAGGAGAAAGGTCAAGTGTGCCCTGTTGTCCAAACACAGCCCTCACATAAACCTGCATTGCTCCTCTGAAGCCAGAGGAACTGTACCAATCCAAACTTGGTTTGGAGCAGTGTACTATCAAAGATGGAGGCAGCTCAACTATTGCTGGTCTCAGACAGGCTTGGTTAAGTTTAAAGAGTCAGACTTGGCTGAGTCTACTGGTGAGTCCAGTTTCAGACAGGTTTGACTAAGTGCAATCAGTCAAATTTGGCTGAGTCTATCAGTGTTTACCACCCACCTGGCAACTTTGGTGGTGAGAAGACAGGAGGGAGGGCTTGGGGAGCCTCCCAGCACACACACTCGCAGCCCCTCCACTGCTTTTGGACCACAGGCAGGCTGTGACACCTGGCAATGGCACCTCTGTGTGACTTAAACCTCCCCAAGTCTCTCCTTCCCTGTTCACAGATGATTACTTTTAACTTGCAGTCATGTTCAGTGCACTTTGCTGAGGACCTCTTTGAGAAAGAGCCCTGACTGTCACCAGCAATGGGCACCACCACCTTCAAACATGTACTGCAGGTGCAGAAGGCTGTCCTTGCACACCTATCTATTCAGCGTCCTCTCCCCCAGCAGCTAGCCTCTACCAGCCTCTGACTACCAGAGGCAAACCACTCCTTGGGCAAGACCAGCTGGAGCTTGCCAGCCTACATGGAGCAACTCTCCCTCATGAAAGTCACAGTGCTGCCAGGCTCTCTCCCTTCCCCAAGCTCCCTTGTGACATAAACACCAGCTTATGCTCAGCTTCTTCACCTAAGAATGGGAAGATGTGCTGGATTTCCTTGCAGAAGTGAGAAGTTTCTGCCTGAACTCTGAATCCAACCACAGGAATTAATTCAATTCTTACTGTCAAAACTACCTTAGACACCAACTTGCCAATGAAGATACCTAGTTTCTTCACAGAGCAGGCCCATTCATTTTCACACCAAGACCATTTGTTACCCTCATTTCTCCATTCAGAAATCCCTTTTGGAAAAATAATTTTTTTTAAAAAAAATTAAAAATCACTACTCATCTGTCTCAAGAGTTTGATGTGGTATAAATCAAAATGTCACTTCAGAGGCCCCTGACAAAGCACTTCAGGAAGAAGGGCCCCAGCATCTGTGGCCTTTGTGCCAGCTGCTTTTCCATTTTGGGAAGGGTTTAAGATGGCTGGAATAGCCAGTCTCTTCCCACCACCCCTGCATTCAAGCCAGCGTCAAAAGTTCATGTGATAATTACGCCATCAAGAGGTGAATAATAGTTTAAATTCCTCAGGCTAGATTCTCTAGCTAGAGCATCCAAGTAAATCCCATTGACTTGCGGCAGAGTTGCTTGTCCACAGGAGG
This sequence comes from Ibycter americanus, assembly GCA_035590275.1. Classification (NCBI taxonomy): domain Eukaryota; kingdom Metazoa; phylum Chordata; class Aves; order Falconiformes; family Falconidae; genus Ibycter; species Ibycter americanus. The sequence continues at coordinate 60,495,548 of JAVJGI010000064.1, read as the reverse complement.
GGGGCGAGCAGCACTCCTGGAGTTCAAGACCCCTTCCTCAGGGGTCTTCAAGCACAGATGAGAACCGGAGAGGCAAAAGACAGCCAAAGGAAGCAGGTGCAGCTCCCAGAGCATCCCTACCCCACAGTCTGTGCTGAAGGGCAGGATCCGCCCGTCCTTGGGCACAGATGGCCATGATACAATTTGCAATGACACAATAAAAATGATACAGCCACTAATAACAGTGCCAGTAGAGATGCTTTAGCCAAAAGTAAGTTATACCTTTTCGCACAGCTTCTGGGACTCAGTATGAATGAAGCAGGCAGGTAACTGGAAAAATTTAGGAGCTCATGCTTGCAGGAAACCCAACTGCAAGTCATATTTTCAAACTGGGAATCTGGGAAAGACCTCCAGAACCCCACAAAAGGTAACAAATTCAGTGTACTTTAGACTGCTGGGCAGGACTTTGCAAAGCAGCTGAGTTATTTTCATGGTCACAAAACTGACGAAGACTGACAGCACCAAGACTGAACGGTCTAACACCCCTTCAGCCTGTGGAAGTGCACCGCTATGGTAGAAGACAAGATTCAGTTTGTTTCTAGACATTTTCAGAGCCATGGGCAGCTTTGCCTGGGAATCTCTCCTCCTACCCTTTATGCATTTACACAAAGCAATTCCTCCAAATGAGCTGTTAATGAGCATTTTGGAGCACAGGCATTTCCACTAAACTTTCTGCACTAACACTGGGCACAGACACAACCCTGCATGGTACCTCACTGAATAATGCACCTTGCTTGAAATTTAACAGCATAATGGCACTGTGCTTCTGCCAGCGTCAGGACATTACTTCAGCTCCCACGAGCTTTACACAGTTCTACCAAGTCTGGAGCTAATGTGAAACTGTTCAAGTCAGCAAGACAGTACGCTGGCTCCACCAAACCCAAGCCTTCCCCCTGCATTCATCAGCATTTGGGGAGAGGGGAGAAGCTCAAGTTTTCTTTATATCCCAAGTGAACAGGAAATTCTTTACATTCCAGATCTGTATAAGAGTCCTGCTTCTAATGAAGTTTTGCTACACTTCTCTTTCTTGGCTCTCTTTCAATGTGGAGATTCACAATCGACCTGAGCTGGCATCTTTCCAGCACTCAAGACTACTAGCATGATAAAAATATAACCAACTACAGATCTGGCTACTTTTGTATCTCACAACTCTGGGCCTGTTTTTTTCCAGCTAACGGTGCCTCCCTGTTGACTTTCAAACAGGCTGGAGAGAATAAATTGCTGCAGTTTATTCCGATACAGCTGACATTCCCGCCATGCCATCACTCACAAGCAGGGATCCGAACATTAGAAATGTAACCCACCACCCCAGACAGCCCGCAGTCCTCAGAGGGGAGCTGGCGGAGAGGAGACCTTCCACTTCAAGACTCAGCACTGACTAAAGCTGCTGGCAGCAAGAGCCCCAAAACCAAACTGATGGCTTAGAGAGGTGAGTAACATTTTAATTTCTAGCATACTAATCATGTTCTCAGGTTACATGAGGGCTTTTCAGGGGGTGGGGAGGAGAGGCAGGGATATGATTTTTGATTTCAGATACCAGCATTACCCTTTCTGGCACACTGAGCTGCTCTTACCTGTAGGCTTGTCAAGGGTGGTCATTTGAGCATGCTGGCAAACCAGGAGCTCCAACCGCACAGCATGCTTGGCTCAGCCCTGCCTGCATGAGCATCTCTTACCCTCGCACCCAGGAAACCCAGGAAGACTGTGGTTTCCAAAGCAAGAGAGGACATCAGTGCCAACCAGCCAGCATCCCGCCTTCACAGCAAGTGTAACAGGGGGTGAAGCCATGATGAGCTCTGCTCCCTTGAACATCTCACAACATTAATGAGGTACTTTGCAAGCAGCCAGTCCATCAGTACTTGTCTTGGGCTGAGAGAAGAGGCAAACAGTGCACAAGACACTCAGCTGAGATGCAGGCTCAGTTGTGCAGCAGAGCATTGGCCAGGCTCCACAGCCTCCTCCTAAACATGGATCACAGGCAGGTTAAAAAGAAAAGAGAAGGGCTAGAGATGCTAAGGGAAGAAAGTGGCCAGAAAATATAATGCATCTTCTCAGTAAGAGTCTTGTCATAGCACCGGGAACTTACGTAAAGGGGTAACCGGAACCACAGGTGTGGGATCTGGATTTAGTCTTTCACCCTGCTCCACCTTTCAGCAGCACAGACCGCTCCCGTTCTCTAACAGCACATCATTTGCAGCCACAGAGGTTCACTGTCAAGCAAACTAACTCAAAGCTACTATCATGTGCACGAAAACACATTACCTTGGCTGCTCCAGAGGAATATCCAGGAGGCAGGACACCCTGTTTGTGCCCCCTGCAACAGGGCAGCAGCAGAGGGTAACCTCAAGCAATGGGCAGAGCTGGGGCAGTAACCTCTTCTCCTATCCCACCAGTGCAGGACCCACAGCCCCAGCCCCATGGAACAATAAACATCTTGCACATTATCTATAGGCCTAATCCAGAGTGTCATGAAAACCAGGGCCAGGTGTGGACGGCTGTTTGGGGTCTCCCAGCTCCAAATGACAAAACAGCTGACGACCAAGCATTTCCTCAGCAGACCAGGGAGTAAGGCATACCTGAGGGAAGGACCTGCCCTTGAAAGGAACTTTATTCCCTCTGTTGCCTGGATATCAACTCTTCCTTTTCATATTTTGCTTTTCAGTTGCATTAACTAATAGATTTTGGGTGTCCAAGAGCTGTGCCCATAACACTGTGTTTTCTCCTAGAGAAATTCCTAGCTGTTGTTGCAAAAGGTAGCAAGAAAATTCAGTGGCATCTCTTCACTGCCTGAGAGAGGAACTTGGTCCACTTACCACAAATACTATTAACAAGAACTGTAACTTGCCTCTACTTCTGTTGCTTATTTAACCTATAACATTTAAAATACATTTACTGACCAGCTCTCTAAACAGAAGCAAACTCTTTTCAGCAGGAAGGGCAGGCAGAGACAAAGCCCTGGCTCTCCCGTGTCTTACACTGCACACATGCCTTCATATTATCATTTCCTAATTTCCAAAGGCTACGGCTGTCAGAGGACAACCCCTCGCTGACTGCCAAGGCTGCTGCAGGCTCCGGTTGCAGCACTAGCTGGAGTTCACAGCCATCCGGACACAGTCGCGTTTGGTGCTGAACGCTGGCGGGTGAAGTGTTTCCAGAGCAGCTGGATGCACACTAGATTAGGCATTTTTGTTTTCCCGAGACTTCCCAGTAACCAAGCAATACAGCTTGCTTTCGGGACACTTGAGATGGAGTTTATCAGACATGCTATCTCTGTCACTCTCTAGTAGACAGAAAATTCGAGCCCTGCTGTATTTTTAGGGGGGTTCTACCTAGGAAGTTTGTGTCTCAGCTGCTAAAAAGGCAGCAATCTGAGCACCCACTGAGATCACTGTCTACATATACTCTTGAGCAATTAACATGATGCCCAGCAGACCAAGAGACCACCAGTAGCTTAGGCTCAGGCCACTGCCGACTTCCATTAGATAAACTTTTCACTGTAGAAGACCTTTTCACAAGAGGGGAACAGCAAGAGCATGACCAGAAAACCTTTCCACCAGTTGCAAACAGAAACAGGTAGGTACTAGCATGAAATGCAATACAGGTGAAGAAAAATAATTAAGTCATGCCTCACTTTTCTAATAAATGGCAATAAAATCTAAGAGTTTGGGAACTGCATATCTATGGTTACAAAACTATAGCTCTGATTTTATATTGAGTCAAGTGCAAGTTAAAATCGGACCTGGCTTTCTAGATTGCCTTTGGGTGGAAATGAACATATTTGCTTTAGTGATGCGCTCGGGTTGCTTGACAGGCCTGCAGATTTGTATGACACCAGCTGTTTCCATATCAAATGCTGTCCATGTAGTTAAAATTAGACCGATCATATTCCCTGGAGGGGTTTCGGCTCTTCAGTCCACTGCCAGCCTGCGCGTGGGCTCCCCAGCAATGAAGCGTTCACTGCTCAGCATAAACCAGGCACACGGTACACTGTGGAAGCCCAAATGCCATGGCTACTCATTTAAACTAACCTTTTCTCCTCCTTGGACACAGGGTATGGCACATGTCACTGTCATAAGAGGTGTTTGTGAGAGTTTAAACAGTCCAGTCTTGATGTTTCCTAGAGATAAAAAAGAACCCTTAGACCAGGTGTATGTTTATTTTTCATTCAAGGAACATCTGTGCAAGTTATTTAATTTTATGCAACACATTTTGCCAGCTCAATTTTCTGTGAAATGGCTTGGGTTTTGTAAAATTATCTCCCTATAAAAAGCTTCCTTTGACTGTACAGTGACAGCTTAATTTAGGCAACTTGAATAATGACAGTTTTCAGAACTGCCACTTTTAACTGCTTCATAGTCTACGCCTTACTGCTACAAACATACCTCTAAACTACAAGTGTTCAGCGATATTCTGATTATTTGCACTTTGCAAGCATGATTTATGCTGTGTGTAAAAGCTCTGAGGCTGGAATAGTTTTTTTACCACGTTTCACAATGCAACAGGTAGATCCCTGTTTTGAGCTTAGTGGTGATACTGCAGCACGTGCAACGGGATGACAACACTCTGACTGCTGCGGGCCTTCCAGACTTGGTTATATGATGCCCTCTGGGTCCCAGCAGTGTTGGATAATTACCACAAGCCTCGCTGGTGGAACCAGAGCTGTTGGTACAGACTGTCTTTTAGATGCCAACAGCTGCCCCAGCTTCTCTAGTGAAGAGATCAGAGGTAGGGCCTGGCCTAGACATAGGAACTGAGAGCAAGTATTTAAGAGACCCCAGCTCTGCCCCACTACACAGTAGCCCTCCAGCCTCTGCCAGAGCTACGCAAGGCCAAAATGACTGAAAAACCCCTCCTTGCGTTGGCATCAGTGCTAGCTGCATCCCCCTGCTCCCTCACTACTACTCTCACACCACACAGCACTAAGCTCCTACTCTAGCATTAATTTACAATAAGTCACTTGAGATAACTCTGCTGCTCAGGTGGCAGCGGAGGGAAAAGCCTTGCTCCAGTGTGAGCAGGAGGTGGGCAAAGACCCCCATCCTTCAGATGCTCAGCTCCCAGGCCTGCCCACCCCAAGGCACTGTACGCAGCCATGCCCAGGGAACTGGAACTGGTTTCACCCATCTCTGATGACCAGCAGCCACCCCTGCAGTTTACGTGCCCACCGCAAACCCCACAGCTGCTGGGGGAACCGCACAGCGATGGCGTGCCACCTCGGGGAAGGTGGCTCTGGTCAGATCCTCACACCGCCAACACAGGGACACAGGGATGGCTCTCCCCAGCAGCTCAGAGGCTCCTCTGTCAGGAGGCAAGTGAGCTAAAAACATCTCCTGGCATGTCAGGGAAACTGGAGATGAGAGAGCTTTAAATAACATGCCCCTCAAGCAAACAGTCTCCAGGGGAATCCTGGGTTTCTTGTTTAATTGTACAAGTTCAAATCTCATCCACTGACTTGCTCCACTCATGAAAGCACTGGCACTGCCTGTCCCGGGTGTCGGTGGCTTGGCACACTGGAGCAAGGGCAGACCAGGCAGCGGCAGAACCCCCAGCAGCAGCTCCATATGAACACGTGCCCAGAATGAGCGGTGCTGGTGGAGCTGAACCAGGACAAGATTTTTAGGCCAGAATTCTCCATGGGCACAGATGCAAGATGATAAAGCGCAGCAATGGGTAGCCTGGGGGATTATGTGCTGCTATTCATTGCAGGGGCTCCCCTGTCTGGGGCGCAGGCTGGAAGCAGCTGTCGTGCACTAGCGATCAGACAAGGTGCATGAAACTCAGCCACTCACCTCCGTTTCACTGCATCCTTCTCCATTGCACAGCAAGACCATGGGCAGCTCAGGGGTCTCACACGCAGTGGGACAAGAGGGCAGGAGATCTCAGGAGCTTTGGTTCATCTCTGGATCCACCAGCTTTGGTGACATCAGGTTGGATGGCAGAAGCATCAGACCACCAGTCAGGATATGCTGTGGGATAACCACCCAAGACACACCTGTGTGACAGGGGATGACAGAAGCTATAGCAGGCACGTGCTGCTTTGCATAGCACTTCAGAGAAAAATACTTTGCAGGCTTTGCAAAAGCTACCCCAGATGCCTATTTGCTTCTGAGTGCAACTTAGCTACTGCCATCAGTCTACAGACATCTCATTTGAACACATTTCTACCTGAGGATATACTTCCTCTTTATTCCTATTCAAAACAATTTAAATTAGCTAAGTAAAAGCAAAAGGCTCTGGGACAGAAAAGGCTCTTTTTCCATTTTGGTAATTACTAGTATAGTAAAGCCACCCCGCGCTATTCTGAATGCTATAGAAGTCACAGTTCATACAGTGCTGTCTGCAAAAATTCCTTCTTCATGAAGAAGGAGGGACACACGTAACAGGTCTGGTTTGAGGACAGAGATCAGAACATGCTGCATTCTGCAGAAAGTGCAAACGTAACAGTACAGCCACTGACAGGAGAAACAGCAAGTCATCGTTGGAGTACCGGATAGCAAAGCCATGAGTCACACGCACAGTTACATGTGCTGACCACACAATTCCAATCTTCTCCTAAGCCTGCTGGAATGACATATCCACCTCTTTGGAAGGTCCGCCCCACATGATGTATTGAGCTGGCTAGATTGCTCTCTCTCCTCTTTGGCCCCGTTAACTTAATCCTCCTTATGACTCACAGGAGAGTCGTCATTGTATTCTAGGGTGGAGAGGCTAACTTACTTTCTGACTGAAGAGCATACGGCTATATTTTGCACTTTAAAAAAAAAAAAAAAAAAAGACTGTGGGTTGTCTTATGTATTAAGGCTGAGGCTCTGCTTCATTATTCACCGCAGGTGTCCATGGGGGAATGAGGAAAGCATCCTCCAGTAGTCAGCAGTGAAAGGGAGAGCTGGAATTTGATTCATCCCCTCCCCATGCACAGGCTGGTGCAGGCAGGAGTAGCTGCTGGCTCCTGGCACTGTGTGGCTGCAAGGAGGGGAGCTGATCAGTCATATGGCTCACAGATTCGAATCAGACCAGAGCAGCTCAGCACTGCCCCACTGCCTTAGCTCTCAATCCAAGCACTGACAACACAGAGTTTTTAGAAGTATTAATCCAGGAGACAGTGAGCCTGTAGGTGTTTCCACAGAGTTTTCAGGAAATAACTCTGTCTAGCTTTGTTATTGTATAGCATCCTAACTGCAGAAATAGCCATTTCCAGGTTCTTAAAAATAACATTCTTTCCATGGCACTGAACACTTGTCCTTAGGGTCCACATAAAGGCTCCCAACCTTCTCCAAATGCAGCTACTGGGATGCGCCTGTGCCATGTGAATGCCAAAGGTACACACAGCACAGGCAGCAGAGAGCAGGCAGCGGTGTCAGGATGCCCAGGGACTCCACAAATACTATTGCCTTTACTCACATCTGCATGTACTCTGCAGGTTATAGCCATAGGCATCAGTTTTCATGCACTATACTGCTCAGGATCTGCTGTCTTCATGTGTCAGGCAGTCTGGGCTCAAAATTCTTCCACATTCTGGTAATGCGCTGGCATGCAAAGCAGTGGGGCAGGGTTGGGCTTTTTTTATAGGGAAGAAAGGAAGCAAATGATCAGGATCTCTGTTTGACATGAATCTACTTACTTTAACAAGTATGGAGCCTCATGATTTCAAGTGGAAGCTTAGCATCTCTTAAAATAAGCTCTAGGCGTCTTTTAATGTCGGTGCTTAAAAGGGGATTTAGTCACTTGGTTCTAGGAACTCCAGTTTGACTCAAGTGTCCAATATCTGTCGGCAGTTCAGCTGTTATCCAAATAAGGGGAGGGAAAGCCAGGATTTTCCAGCCCTGAGAAACAGCTGTACTCAGAAAAGGCATGTAACGCAAGGGATAAAATTTAATTCACTCTCAAGCCCTGGTTTGTGAGCCCTTCCCAGCCTCTGGATGAACAGCCTGACTCCCACAGCAGGTCCCACAGGGATGCTGGGGCCACATGGGATGCACCCCGCTAGGCGGCCCCAGAGCCACGCCGGGAGGGACCTCTGCTCTCCTCCAAGGGCTGGACCAGGGGACCTTCAAGGCAATCAAAAAGTGATTTGAAGGGAGAGATACTGAGGCCCCATCCATTCACACTGCACTTGGAGCGGGATGTGTACCATGAGCAGTAACACCCTGAGTATGTGCACCCCTGCACACTGCCCAGAGACACCAACATCCCACAGACTTCACGGCCATGTGAGCCACGCACAGGGTGTGCCTGCAAATGTCCCCCATCAGGGACATGCCTTTAGTTCCAAGATCAAGCTTTCTAATGTGCTTTTTCCTACATTAAGCCCACTGTTGCTCAAATATCACTACATTCAGATTGTTGATGTTCTTCTCCTTGCAACATTCAATTCTATACAATGGATGAACTCATCTGAAGCTTAGTAAAGGCTTTCAAGCATGGAGCACAGCACACACATTTCAGCAGCCGTGCTGTTCCCCATGCTTGAAAGTCTTTGCTAATCCCAGAGGGAGCCTGCCCTTGAAAGCCAGCACACCTTTCTGCTGTTCCTGAACAGCATGTATGGAAATGCCCACAGGACTGTCATATGCAATTTTTGAGATGCAAATCTAATATCCTGCCTGCTTGATGGGAGGCATTAAAAACCTACTGCACGGAAAATGAGCCTTTGAAATAATGCACTTCAGTGCTACATGTTCTGAAAATATGCTACAAAAAATTTGGTTTTGAAACATACTCAGTGTTCAGCTGCATTTCTACAATTTAGAAAGACTCTCAGCAAGCTTCAAATACAATCAGGATTCTGCAGTTTCCGTAAATACCTTATCAATGGCTATAATAACCTCTTCTAGCTATCTGCTTATTTTCGGAGTATCTTAGCCAATGCAAACCTGTCCTTCTCCCCACCCGACGAGCAGCCGTTTCAAGAAATCATTCCACAATGATTTGTGAATCTATCACAAATTTCCCTGCAATCTAACCGGTCATCTCAGGATCTTTGGTGTGTGGGAAGAGAAACAAATAAAATCACTCTTTTCTCACTTTCTACAGAAGGCTTGTTATTCACACCCCAGGAGCAACAGAGAAGCCACTTTCAAATCACATTTCCCATCACCAAGTAACTCACTACTAGAAAGTTCACTACTGAAGTGGTGACAACTTCCCTGTTTGGCCATATGGCAGAGAAGAAACACAGCTCCAGACGGAGCTTTCTCCAGCCCACTGCCTTTGGGAAAGCCTCATCCTTTGCAGCCCTATGTTCATATCACTGTTAAGCCGTATAGGGTAGTGCCACAAGATATCCAAGTGTCTAGCATACACTCCCAAAGCTTGAACACCCCTAGGAAAATGAGTAACACCATCAGGTACATGCAGATGGCTTGCAAAATGCATCGCTTTCAAATTGACTGAAGGTTGTTACTGTATATATCTATTTGAGCCTGTTTTCTACATAAAAGACATGCTTGTACATTAATATGATGACGCAGTCTAGGTCTGCCTCACTTCTAAGTGTAAACTTTAAAATTTACCCCTCCCTCCTACACGTACTCTTTATAATGCAATGTATTTCAGATCCAGCAGATGCTCATTTTGTTCCTAAAACAGATTTAATGGGTTTTCCATGATCTAAACACCTGGCAAAAGAGCTCCATGCAGCTTTAATACTTTCCTAACCCTGTGTTAAATTTGTCCTAGTGTTTCATATAGCATAATTCTGCAGCCATGTCAACTATTCAGGTAATGCTAGAATGTCGTCATTATGGTTTGTGTCAACAGCATGATCTGTATGTACCTTGTAATCATTCTGGTGTTGGGTTGCAAAGGTCCTTGGACTCTTCATTTGGCTGAGTCTAATTCTGTCCTCTTCACAAAGATCTAGAGTTACACTAAGTAAAGGCTGACATTTACATGAGACACTAGGACTGCTAGAATGACTCACCAAGGTAAAACCTTGGCTATATATTCTTTCAAGGGCGTAAGCTGTACAGTGCCAACATTTCATAGAACCATAGAATCATAGAAAGGTTTGGGTTGGAAGGGACCTTACAGATCATCTAGTTCCAACTTCCCTGCCATGGGCAGGGACATCTTCCACTAGACCAGGTTGCTCAAAGTCCCGTCCAGCCTGGCCTTGGGCACTGCCAGGGATGGGGCAGCCACAGCTGCTCTGGGCAGCCTGTGCCAGCGCCTCACCACTCTCATAATGAAGAAGGTCTACTAACCTGCTGTACAAAGCCTCTGTGCCTAGCAAGGCAAACACAGAGAGAGGGGCACATCACACGTGGAGCTTGGCAAGACTTGGGAACAGGATCTCAGATAGTTAAAGAAGCCTGGAGCATCGCTCATAACAAAAAGGAGACATATCAGAGAGAAAGCAGCTATCTCAGAGTGACCTTCCAGTGTTTTCTTGGAAGCTGAATGACCTCTTTTCATTTCTACTGCTAAGTCAGACTGCCACATACACAGCCTCATACACAAGACAGCTTTGCACTCACACAGAAGCCCACTATTTCAATCACGTGAAACCAACCAGTAGTAGCAGGGCTGGTCAGCATTGCAGCCAGTGTCCAAATGCTCTCAGTATATGTACTCTCCCAAATTCACTCTGCCCTTTAAAGCAGCACCAGCCACCACATTCAGCACACTTCAAAGTTTCCTGGTTTGCTAAATATCCTACACCCCAATGTCATTAGGTCTCAATCAAAAACAGAAAATTCAGACTAAAACAGTGACTGTTCCAGTGATGAAGCTTATAAGCCTTTTATCTACTCCCATGAACTCTCCTTTATCCAAATCCAGTATTAATGTTGAAAGCATTCAACACACGAGGAGCAAACTGTGAAATGCAAGGACCACGGAACAAGAGATGAGAACAGAGCATCTAACATGAACCAGGTGTGTGAAGGATGAGTTGTCTACAAACCAGGGTGCTGCAAGCAATGTGGATTTCAAGGATGGCTTCTGCTTTAAACAGCAGACACCTAGGGCAGCCAAGCACAAGCAGACTTCCCAACGATGGCATCTCAATTGAACTAGTAGAATCTGCTTTGGCAAGAGATTAGTCTAGCCTTCCTCGAGCACTGGCTGCTGCAGCATCACATATATAGCTGCCTGTATTTACTGTGCGAACACTGCTTGGCGTCCTACATGGCATCAGTCCAGTTCCACTTGCAACTTTGATAGCCATCATCTTTGGCCATGGTGTCTGCCATGTCAGAAGGTCTTAGCAGTAATCATCGCATTGAGGAACTAATGCCATGCAACTGAGTAACTGTCTTGAGCACAAGTGCTATTCCTGCTTAGGGCTAAAGTTCAGTGCCTGTTTTATCATGGCTGGAAACTTGTCAGAAGCTGTTCTGTTTCAGACCAAACTCTCTCAGAGATTGTGCTTCTCCTTCAGATACGGTGTGTCCGACCTTTCTGAGCAAGCTTCCTGCAGTACCCCACTGGGCTTTGATCTTAAACCACAGCCCACCACAGCCCCCTCTGACCACCTCACTTACTCTTGCTAAGGGACATGTCTATGCCTTCTGTTTCTGTGCACGTCTTGCCTGATTCCAGACTGATCATGGATTTGGAAACAGAGGGGAACAATCAAGAGTGATGGCATGTCTACAGGAGAACTCAGTTTGCTCTACAGAAAAAAACAGGGCATAGACCCTCCAGTGCAGTTTTGTTAATGCTATTTCAGTCGTGTGGAATGATCTTTAAAGCAGGCATGTCAGCCCAGGAACTCCTTTCATAATCTGCATGCCTGATTTTTCACCGCCCTTTTTCTTTGGAGGAAAAACAGAAAAAATAAATCAACCAGTTTTACAGGTCCTGAAAACTGACTATACTGACCATTACCTGATAGACTGCAAGGAGGCAATGCAAACAGAATCACAGGGATCTGTGCCGGAGTACAGCCAGGATTAGTTTGCGGTGGGAACCTAGGGCAACTCAATAACATTGGCTTCCCAGGCCCTCCTCCCACATCAAAGGGTTTGGGATTATCCAGCAGTTCTTGCATCACGGCACAGCCCTGCTGATGGCCATGTGACATAACCTTGGACAGGAGCCATCCTTGAACTGCTTGAGAGATACTTATAACTCAAGAGCAGCAGATAGAAATATGAAGGCCATGGGTTGCCCAAATACATGTGTAACTGTACTTGAGGCCCTGTACTCAGGGCCAAGAGTAACATACTGTGGGTTTCAATGGGAGACACAGTGACATGTTCTCATCAGGGATGTCTGACTGCCTTAAAGCTGCCAGTCATCTCACGTGGCTGCCTGCAGTTGTCACATGGCTACACCAGTCAAATCCAACTAGACTGCAAAATATCCTTCGCTGTAATCAGTTGTGACCGTTTTGGAGTGACAGAAAGCAGGAGGGAGAGAGAGAGAACAGACCTCAAATCAATCACTTGGACCAAAGTCTATTCAAAGCAGCCAAAGAGTTCAGATGCATACACTGATTTTATTTGATGAGATGGGTACTTTTGTAGCCTACTGACCTGTTGGAAGTAACTAAATCCTAGTCTGTTGAGGTGCCTCCATATCTCTATGCCTGGTGAGGCACCTATCTGTATCGCTACAAATATGATTCCAAGATAGGGTGACAGCTAGAAGACCCCAAATCTGCAGTTACTCTACTTGTCATATTACAAATGCTTTAAGTACCAAACAATACCATATGGAACTGGAAGCATCAAGCGTAGGATTCAGACCCTAAAGAAACACATATATTTGTCTGATCTAGAGCACTGCTGGAGTGCAGAGAACCAACTGTAACCTTAAGGAGAGACTTCTTACCTGCCAGGTCACGACCACTCACATCTGGTTCTTAGCAGGCTGCAAACACAATGCAAAACCGCCACAGCAGCAGCGTTTCAATACGTGAGGAGCTCACAAGGGGACAGTTACAGTGGCCTTAGCACTGATCACTAAACAACAAACAACAGCTTTGTAACCATCTGCCAATACCTTAAGATACTGTTTGCACGACCGCAGCCACACACAGGCACAAACATAGGACTTGGCAGTATGTGACAACACCAGCTACCAGACAACACAGAATAAGACTCCAGATTTGAAGCTGCAGGTGCTAAGAGTGGGAGAGGGTGAACAGCTGGCTTAGTGGCTGGGGCACGCAAATCCCAGGGCACCCTTTAGCAAGTCAGCAACTCAAGAGTACTGCATCACACCGAACCGATCAGCAAGGGGACATGTGTTGCTCCTACAGCCAGCGGAAAGTCAATTCAGTTCTTTCCACGCCTTTTCTTTGCTGACAAACCAGCTTCAATTCCTTCCCTGCAGCTGTAGCTTAAGGCAGACAGACATAGGAGCAGTGTCTTCACATCTCATACATGCTGCTCTCTCTCAGTCCAGAGCCACTTCTTTAATGTTCACTCCAGAAGCAAAGCGTACGACAACAGCGCTGCTGCTGCTGCAAGTTATTTATCGAGACTGGCATTTTTACTGATGCAGCTGGGCCCAGGAGAAGCACGATCGTTAGTCTGCAGCACTCCACCAAGCAAAATCTCTCTTGACATAGTAAAAGGGAAACAAAGATGAAATCTGTAAACCTTTGATTACCGCTGTAAGCTAATAAGCTATCAGGTTTGTGTCAATTCAGTATGCTACAGTCCTTACATGAGAAGTTTCTGGTAGCTGGTTTATGATGTACCATTTTCACTTGAGCTAAATTAACAAGGATTTTCTTCCGACTCTTCCATCCAAATGCAGAAAAAGCCCAGCTCCACCACAGAGCCAGGTTTCACAGGTGACGTGGGTCTTTTACAAAAGGTCTGTATCAATCAATAACCGTGGCTAAATGTCTCCATGCTCTGGTGGTGACCTGAGCCTACTCTCAAATACTAAGGATGCTTCGATTTTCTCTGGCACATACCACTTACTCTCCAACCAGCACATGCTCAGTTCACAACAGAGCCATCACTGTGTTGTAAGGAAAAGGAGACAGTTCTAGACACACACTGATTTATGTTTGCCTCTCCAGGTTCCTAGGGTAAATCCGAAGGCTAAGGCTCCTTGCAAGTCTCAGCATCCTGGCAGGGCCAGAGGAATGTCACAGTAAGTGCAGACATTGTTGGGTCAAGTATACTCAGCCTCCCAAAGTCTCTGTCTCCATCCCGCCCTGTTTATTTCCCACACATACTAGGAAAAAGTAGAAAGCCACCAACATTTTGCTGACCATTGGTTCCTCAGCAAATGAAGTCTCTGGCAGCCATTCAGTTCAACAGAGTTGCACCACTTGAATCCAGCCATTCTCTGAGTACGTTATACTTTTTTTAAATTATTATTTATAGTATTCTAGAAACATTTTGCAACGATCAACTCAAGCACATCTTCAGCAATTGACTAAGAGGCAAGGGTCATCATGAATATCAAGATCTAGACCCTAGCATCTGCAGAAGGGCTTTCTGGCTTGACATGTTTCGTAGCCAGAATTGCTAAGAGAACCGATGGAACAGGTGACAGGGCTGGGAATGCTCAAGGGGCTGCCACACAGCTTAGCCATTTGTCATCCTTCTTCAAAGATTCACTTCAGAACAGATAGTTGGTTTAGAGTACATACTGGGTCAAGACTGCCTAGAGACAGACTCACATCTTAACCCAGACTGGAAAGGAAAGAGAACTTGGGTTATTTCAGAGAAAAGACAGATTATAAAAAAACCAGTGCCATAGCAAAACAAATTCAAGCACTTCAGTTGCATATTTATATGCAAGACACATGGTTCAAAAGGTAAATGAGACAGATATGAGTGCACATCAACACTCCACCATGGAACAAGAACATACCTATCTTGCACTGCAAATATTTGACCATCTTAAAACTGCCCTTCTTGCTTAATCAGAGACTTTATTGTAATCTCTGCATCAGCTGATCTTTAAAGGAGGATGTCAGGACAGAGTACCAAAGTTCCTGTTCATTTCTCTACATTCAGCCTCAATGTAGTTATCACATAGACCAAACAACCCAAGAAGAGCTAGACCTGGGATCAGCTAAACCAGGTAGGGATCTCTGTAGAAAGGGACAACTACTGGGCAAGCAACACTGCTCTTTACATAGAGACTACAAGGTGTGGGCAACATATTTGCTTACAGCTCTAAGGTTAGCACCATTTACTGGTTATCAGCTCCTCTTTCTGCTAACCTGGTGTTCACAGTCCAGGAAGGTATTTCCTCTTGGAGCACTTGAAGGGAGACTCCACAGGGTATTTATTAGGCTGGCACATGAACAACAGATAAAAAACATTCTGACATCTTTTTCTGTTTCAAATTAAAGTGCCAGTAACACAGCCAGGTTTCTGCACATGAGAAATTCAAGCTACAAAAATCACTTTTCTTTGCTATATAGATGCAGAGTCCCTCGGCGAGCCTGACCGGGTCTGCCTACGGAAGCACACCTGTGTTTACAAAGGTAAAGAGCTGTTGTGGTTTAACTCCAGCTGGCAACTAAGTACCACGCAGCCACTCACTCACTCACTCACCCTTCTGCACCCCCCCAGCAGGATGGGGAGGAGAATCGGAGAAAAATGTAAAAACCATGGGTTGACATGAGAACAATTTAATAACTGAAATAAAAGAAAAAAAAAAACCAAACAACAGTTGTAATGAAAAGGAGAGAGGAAAGAGGAATAAAATCCAAAAGGGAAAGAAATAAAGTGATGCACAATACAATTGTTCATGACCCACTGACTGATGCCCAGACAGTCCCTGAGCAGGGAACCCCAGGCCCCAGCCAACTCCCCCCAGTTTACATACTCAGCATGATGTTCTGTGGTATGGAACAGCCCTTTGGCTAGTTCAGGTCAGCTGTCCTGGCTGTGTCCCCTCCCCATTTCTTGCACCCCTCCAGCCTTGCACTGGCAAGGCCCGAGAAGCTGAGAAGTCCTTGACTTAGTATAAACATTACCCAGCAACAACTAAAACCATCAGTGTGCTATCAACATTATTCTCACACAAATCCAAAACAGGGCATTGCACCAGCTACTATGGAGAAAATTAACTCTCTCTGAGCCAGAAGGAAGACAAGCGCACAGGCTGTCTGAACAACGTAACTTGTTCTGCAACTACTAGCATTAGATTTTGAGTTTTCTTGCTCCATCAGAAGGTATTTTGAGGCTGGAACATTGGTTCATTTACAATTCAAAAAAGCCAGCATGCTTCATTAGTGATGCTATCAAACTCACAACTTAATTGGTAAACAATCCAGACAGACAGAACCACTTACATGAATTCATCTCATTTATTTCCTACAAAGTAGGCTAAAGTGGAAACCTTTCACAGTACACTCCCTTATTATGTTGTATCCACTGAAATACATGCTTTTCTTCCTGCATTTGTATCTTTATTTAAGTGCATAGGCAAGCTAAAGCCTTTTAGTGAGTTCTGGTCTACAGGCGAAAAAACCTCTACTCACAACACACTGCAAATGCATTTAGAATTAAATCAACTGTTATAAGTAAAATAAAAATAAGGGCATGAGATCATCTTCCTCACTGAAGGGTGTATCATTCCCTAATAATTGCTTCAATGGGGAAATACTTATGACAGCCATTTAACAACAATTTTTTCTCCTCCAGGGCCTGCAAAACATAAGAGCCACCAAGGGTCAGTTAGTGGTATTTGAGTGTCGCATTCGTGCTACACCCACCCTACAGGTACACTGGTACAGAGAATATGATCAGATAATAGATTCTGCCGATTTCCGAATACTACGAAAAAGTAGGTATCACTACTTCTGTTTGATGTACAGTGATTTTACTGGGACAGTGATAAGACAGGAACAAGAACTGCTATAAAAATTAGGAGATCATACATGTTCATAGAGGCAGAGTCAGTTCACAAGTATCAAATGACCTGAAGTCACAGAGTCACAGACTGCGGTACAGACCCCATGCTTCCTCTGGCAACACGTGAGCAGATCAGACACAATGGAAGGAGATTGCCATGCTGTTAGTTATTAATAAAAGTACTACTGAGCCATGGAGGCATTGCCACCGTATATTATAACTACTGATGAACTTGGGGCAGGAGAAGACATCTTAAATAATGCATGATACTCCCAGGCATGAGGTTATAGCTCAGTGGGCCAAATTCATAGCAACTACTCCAAAGTCAAGGGAGGTCTTTCTATATCACCTCAGTGAAGAGATGTTTGTACCATCAGATTCCCCAGCCACACCAGAGCTTCCCCTATCTGGATGGTATTTCTCTTGATAGATAGAAAGGGAGGTGGTCCCTTTGTAACCAGGGTGGACAGTTGAGGTGGGAAAGAGAGTGAAGGCTGAAGGTCTTTCTTCCGTTCTAGCATTGTAACCATTTAATTTTTTTCTCTCTTATTTTGAGCAGAGGCTTGTTCATCAGCAGTTCCTGGTAAGTGTGTGCATTTCTTGTTAGACATCTCACCAGTTAATTACTCCACACTTAGTTTTTCCCATCTCATCCAAGACAAAACAATAATGTTCAAAGGGTAGCCAGAAGATAGCATTCAGTGTCAGGCTAAAAGCTTTCAAGTTCTTAGTCTTGACATAAAAACCTGAAAGGCTCTGATTTTTTTCACAACACTATAAAAAAGGTACATTCAGTCAATGAAGAGTACCCTATCTGTTAAGGGAAAACTTATCAATCACTCTGACATATTACAATTTCTGGGTTCAAACTTGTGCAAGAGAAGACAGAATTTAGCAAAAAATTCTTTCCTTCAAGTCACAGGAAGAAAGATTCTCCCTTCAACTTCACTCCTTCTGAATCCCTTGACTTCCTATGCCCTTTACACCACTTTTTGCACTTTATTGCTGCCAAGCCCCATCCCTAAGTAACAGTCCTTCTGCAAGGACCAATTCCCATAAGTTAACATTTGGCTTTGATGGTACAACAGCATGCCTGAATTTGTTATTTCAGAGGAAGTCTGCACCCTGGTTATTACAGAAGCTTTTCCAGAAGACTCTGGTATATTTAAATGTGTTGCTGAAAATGAATTTGGATCTGCGGCATCCAGTGCACGTCTCTGTGTTTCCCCAGGTAAGCACATCTATTTCTGACCTAAGCAACCAAGCACAAGAGAATTTGCTGCTGCTCAACATCAGGCCCAGTCACAGATATTTGCCAAGCAGAACCCAGATGCAAACACTTTTGTAGGCTCAAGAGAAGATAAATGCCCTAAAAATGCAGTCTGCTTGGGCACCTCTTAAAGCTGGATTGTTCTGCGTTTCTGCTTTTGGCTCGTCTTCCTCCTGGGTTAAGGATGACAAGGTGGAGATGACGTTCCCTCTCACAGTTTCCTCATCACTGAGCTTCATCCCTTCAGGGATTCCAGCTTAGTCCAACAAACTGGGTGTACCTATACCTTGTTTATTGTAACACATAACTTGTCTGGCTTGCGCTGAATGCCATCTCCAAGCAGAATAGCACCTTGTATGTAAACCAAAGCTCATCTGCCCTGGCAAGAAGTCAGGTTTGGCTAACACAGCTGTGCAGGTTTTGGTCCATGCAGAGCCTAGGCACACTGAACTCTCATCCACTTGCACAGACATACCAGTTTCCCTTCCCCTGTTACTGCAGCGTGCTGTACTGGCGAACTACCACTGCTTCCTACCTGACTTGTGGACAATTCCACTTGCAGGAGTAAAAGAGCTGGAAAGCTTTGTGGGTGCTGCCCACAGGCCAACTGTGCAAGTCACCATGAAGAAACCCACCTTCCCTAGGAACAGTCAAACAGGAGGCAAGGACAGAGATGTGGCTGGCCTGCCATCCTACAGCACAGAGACCCCAGGGCTGGGCAGTCAAGCAGAAGCCACAAACTTCAGCCAGATGAACTCCAAGAACGAAGCTGAAGATTTTCATGGAGCTTACGAGAATTCACCTCAGGCTTCACCTCTGCGGTAAGACAAAATCACATCCCTTGGTTAGTTTTGTACAATACTTAGGGGATGAACTTTCTAGTGACCCCAGCAATACAACTGCAGAGGTCCCATGCCCCATACCCCAACCGGGAAACACGCACATGCAGTAACCTCAGTTGTTTGCCTGTATGACAATGGGAACGTGTAACATCAACCCAGCTACAGAACAGCACAGACTCGATTTGACAAAGCACGTAACTATCTAAAGGCTCAGGTAAGTGCCCAATGGCATTTTCAGAAGTGCCTATCTGTAAGTGACTTTAATGATCACCCCAAATAATTAGCCTCTAGAAGACCTTTGGCTTCACAGCACAGCATGAGGCAAAGATCAAGGCACCTGGGAAATTTCAAGGTACAATTCCATTGCCACCACCTTCCTCTGTAGCCTTGACCAAGTGGCACCACCTTATGTTTCTGTTTCCCATTCTGAAAGACAGCAATAAAACTCGAGATCCTGCAAGCATGGTGCAAATAGCACTCTGTGGAGGAAAAGTACTGAACCAGTGGCCCACTAAATAGAATTAAAACTGTCTCATGCCACGGTAGGGATACCCCCCCTCTTCATGAGAAGGAGATTTTCCCCCAGGAATGGAGTGTTCTGTCTTATAACAAGACCTGACCCAACTTCTGTCCCAAATGCAGCTCTCAAGTAGCTATGTACCTGTTGCATTATTAGTTACCCTGTTTCATTGTTCCAGCAAAACAAAACAAGTGAGAATGCACATCTTAGCAATTCCATCCCAGATTTTTGCAGCGTTTCTCAGGTGCTTATAGGCATAAGGAAGACCTCAAATGGTGACAGCTAAGAGGTCTAAGCCCAGGACTACAGAGGAGTTTCCTCAGACCTGCTTGTGAAGGCGAGAACTACAAGGCAGCCATGTGCCTCCTCTCTCAGCTGAATGCCAGCGTTGCATTGCAGCGATACTGTTACATCGTGTGTAAATGGCTGTCCGTGACAGAAAGCATTCTCTGTGTTATAGATTATTTTTGGATGTACTCCACCGCTTTAACTAAGGCGGTTATTTTAACAATTCTGAAAACCATCCTCCAAATTCACTACAGGAGAGATCATATTTCAACATAGATTTCTCCGTGCACAGGAATTTTTTTGCTAAAACACTGAGCAAAAATGGGCTTGCTTCAAAAACCTGCAGATCGCTAAGAGGTGGCTCTCAGTTTAGCTTCAAGCACTTCCATGAAACAGGCTTGCTCCAGGGGAAATCAGCTGGAACCCTAAGCAGACCCCACTGCAGAATCAAAGACTCAGCTGAAGCTAACTTCTCTGCACAGACTTTAGGAGACTGCAGCACTGTAAAGCTGCAAAGGGTGCGCTTGCAGCCTGCAATGAATGCATAGATAGAATCAGAGAAGCATTTAGGTTGGAAAAGACCTTTAAGATCATAGAGTCCAGTGTGCTGTTGCTGCCTTCAAACATCACAAGCCAAGCATGGGAATGCAGCATCGTTTTCAAGTCAACTCACACTCAAATACCCCAGGTCCAGAGATAAAGCTGTTTGCTTGCAAGTATCTAATGCAGACCAACATTGCATTGCTTGTAATCTTTACCTGATGATTCTTTTAAACAAGGGCAGACTGTTAATTGTCTGCTGAGCAAAAATGAAAGCCTTTTATAAAATCTCTGGCATAATGACCTCTTGGAAGGAATGGGGGCTGTAGGAGATACTTGCTAGCTGTCCTACTATTAGAGGACTAGTTTTCCAACCTCTCTCCAGATGTCTCAAAGGCCACAGGAAGCCTGTATTTTGGCATTTCTAACAAGCAACCTGTGGGGAAGCTCTTTTAGATGATACTTGCTGTTTAGGGCGACTACTCGTAAAGTTTATTACTTGCAGCAGTACCAGTGAGCTGTAGCTGCATTTTTATTTTTAAAGTTCTTGTTAGTTTAAAATGCAGTACCTGATGTCCTGCATGAAGGGATATAACATACCACTAAAATCAGCTATGTAATAGCTTTTAAAAATTTGGGTTATATAAAACATTAACAAGTGTATAAAGCTGCAGAGTACTTTTGACTGACAGCAATGTTGACCCAGATTTTGGAAGGCATTTACACATCTCAAGATACAGTGAGAAAACTATCAACATTTCAAGCTATACCCATCTATGAGCAGCTATGAGCATTTAAGTATCTTTAAAGCCCACAACATTATTGCCACGTGCTTTGAAACATCATTATGAATGGGACTCAACATTAAATGTAAATGCTGTTACCTCAAAGTAAGCAATCACCTCTAATGAGTAGCTGTACAATAAATGTCTTGTTAGACAGATTTAGCCATATAACTCTCTCATGTAGTGTATGTGGTCACAACTGCATTGCCAAAGACAAAAAGAAATACCAGCAAAGACGGTGATGACAGAACAAAGCTATTACTGGGAATAACTGTAAAATGAATTAAGTCCTGTACTCTTAATTCTCCAAATTACTGCTTAGCAACAGCCACTCTACAAAAGCTAGAAAATGCAATTCTAGAAGACTGTCACTACCAGCTACTCCTTTCCAAGCCCTTTATATCTGCAGCTTACAATGTCCTCAACAGCCTTAAAGAAGCAGAACAAAATCTATACCAATTATTAACTTTATTAAAGGAACTTAATCCAAGCAAAAGAAGAGACTTCAGGCACTAAGTATACTGACAGGTCTTTTAGGTAGCTTTTAAGAGTCCTCAATAAATAAGCAAAACATTCTTAACTTTTTTCTAAACATTTTTTGCTGAAAGACTCAAGCAACTAGAAGAACCCAACCAGACACAACGGGTCACTATTCATAGAAAGTAAACTGAAGCAGTAGAAAAAAAGTTTCTAACACCTCACAGCACTGGCCAGAGTACTATTAAGTTACCCTAGCATGGGCTATGAGATTTATTCCACTGCCTTTATCAGTTCAGCTTCTAGTTCTTTCAAATTTTTTCCTACCTTCTGGATCTCACGTTTTTCTGTTCCTTCTCTTTCACACAAGTCGTTCTAGTTGTGTCCAGCCTTTTATGTGCAGAAAACTGTCCTTAAATTGATGCCTTGCAGCCAACTTTAGTTCTGAAACAAGCACACTGCACTCTCATTGAAGTCGATGGGAAGCCAGGGAGTCGGTCTGAGCCCAGAGTCCGACCTTTAACATGCCCACCGCTTCCTACAGGGCAAATGATCATGCTACAGTTACCGGTTTTTAAGTACTCGACTCTCTCTGTGCAAACTACACCTTTTTTTTCCCCTAACTTAAAAAGCAAATAACCTCTCCAACAACTAGGGACACACTTCCTTCCTTAATCACTTCCATGAGGATGAATTTAAATAAGTTAGCACTCAATTAACACCTGCTATGTAGATTTAGTTCACAAACGCTGGGCTGACGTCTGAATACAAACACTACACGTAGATTAACTCTTGAAGATCGCTGTGCTTAAAGACCCACCGGTACAGTGAAGGGAGGCAACGGAGGGACCACACGCAGCCGAGCTGCGGTACTTACGGGGTTGGGGTTTTTTATAGCGTGCACGTTAGGCAAGAGTTGCCGAAGTATGATTAAGATACTTAAAACGCTATAATGTTAATTTAAGACGTAATTAAGCGTTGAAGCCTTTGATTACAGGGATACAAATCACCTAATCTGCCAGCAGGATCTGTTGCTGTTCTGGTGAAGGTACCACAGTTGCATCTTTTAATCCAAGTAAATATCTGTTATAATAAACACAAACAGCAAAATATCCAAGAACATTTTACCACCAACTAGATCTTATTCGTGTTACTCAGTTTACGACCGCTCAGACACATCCAGGAGCAACGGCGCTGCTCTCGGTGCAGCTCCGTGCCCGAGGGAAGGTGCGGGTCGCACCGGGGCAGGAGGGCACGGCAGCCCTGGGGACCGGTGTGTCGCGATTAAACATTTACATCTGGCTTGCAAGTATCTGTTGCCTTAAAACACAGTGTTATCACCACAGCGGCAACTCGCCGGAGCTTATCAGTAAATGAATTAAAACAGGAATGTCGTTGGGATAACGACTTTTTAAACACATTTGAAAATCTTTCAGCGGGATTTAGGGACGTTTAAGCAGGTGGCAGCAGTCCTTCCCCGCTGCTCCCTGTTGCGGGTAAAAAAAAAAAAATTCCGTGCAGCAGCTGCCAGCTGCTGCCGAGCGCAGGGACCTGGAGCCCCAGGGAGCCCCAGGGCCGGCACTGCCGAGCCCCAGCGCAGCGGGGCGGGGGGAGCGGCAGCCGGCAGCTCCTGCC
>JAVJGI010000064.1:60457531-60472258 GCA_035590275.1 Ibycter americanus | reverse complement strand
CCCCCCCCCCCCCCCTCGGCCGGGGCTGGCGGAGACTCTTATTGTGACAGCGGTGCGGGCCGAGGGCAGGCAGGGCCCGGTCAGCTGCTGGCAGCGCCTGCCCGCCGCGCCTCTTATAGCGCTACGCAGCGGGGCTGCTATGCCACTCCGGGTCAGGGAGTGACCGCCCCGTCCCCAAGCACTGGTTAAAGCCCAGGTGACAACTCCTAGGCTGTAGGTAAGGTGCTGCGTTTGGGGGTTTTGGTTCCACGTCACTTTGTACCGTCGAGGCTGGTTAGGGAGCTGGCAGGAGAGGCCCGCGGGCGGTGCGGAGGTGGAAACGCACCTTCAGGTGTGTCACAGGTAGCGTGGGAGGCAACGAAGGAAAAACAAACCGGTTTTTTAAGCAGCAGACGGTGTCTTACTACTTACTGTTTTCGTCTTGTAAGGTCAAAAGTCTCTTTGGATTTATTTTTTCACCCCAATCAACGTGGAATGATTGGAGGGAAACATAACTTAGCCCTTGCTAAGTGACAAGTGAATCAGTGCATCGTGTCATGTTTAAGTCCAGTATTCTAGAAAGCAACGTAAATGCTGCCTTCTTAGCACAGCCTGTAGGTAAAATGAATGAATCTGTACACCGGCAGTGATATAAAAATGGTACAAAACCAAGATTCAATGAGTTTTCTGCACCACTGAGTGAGAACATAATGTGGACGTGCTCCAAAAATTTGAGCCAGCTTCAAATTCCAAGAGCATGACAAGGGGAAAGTTAGGGAATTTTTACTAGAAAACCTCTGTTTACGTACAGCTAATTTACAACTAATATTGATAATTACCTTTTGGAAATGAAAGCTTTGAATCTTTAAAAGGAGAGCAATGCATTCAGTTCATCTTCCCCCCCTGGGGAATTTATGACCTCCTGGAGCCCTTCTTTGGGCTCTCCAATGAGAGGAATACAATATACTGTGTATATATAGCAGCAAAACAGCTGATCTCAGTGGGGCAAGATTACAATTTTTTCCAGCACATGTAACTGTGTGGATTTATATTCTCATTTTTTATTAGTAGCTTTACATTTATTTTGGGGGGTTAGTTATTTATCTTGGAGGTGAAGTTGTTTGTCAGTTTTAACAAACTCACTCAGTTCACTCTAATGAAACTTTCCTGGGTTTTGAGTTGATGGAAAGCCTCGTATAGATATCAAGGACCTGCAAAATAAATGCAGGACCTCTGAGCAGCTCAGCTGGCCCTACTTTATCCTGCAGCTATGTCACTCTGGCAATTACTAGCCCTAACAGCAAATCTTGGGAAATCTCTTCAAACAGAGAAGTACAGTCCTTGCCATTCCAATGCCAAATCTCAACTGGATATGAAAAGCTCTGAATTCAAAAACCATTAGAGAAGAAATCAGGATGCTTGGTTTCTAAGGTTTAGTTTTAGGCTTAAAAGAAAGTGGAACCTGTTTCATGCTTCCCTATGACGTAAGGAATTTCTCGGCACAAATAGCCAATTCTCTGAGTAATAATGCATTTAGTATTTTGACAGGGCACAAAACTGCAGGATCCAGAGGTCTTTAGTTAAGATGATATGTGGCAAATTACCTTGCTTAGCAGTAGTATCTACGGTTATCTGTAGACTTATGCAGGTGGTGGGTCATCTCAATAAACCAATTGCTATTTCTTTCAGAATTTACTGGGCTCTTACAGATAAGATAGCTGTAGTGAGCACTGCACCTGAGTCTGATAGAGTGCATGACTTGTTATTGTCACCCAAAATATTCATACGTTCTGGAATAGTTCTAATCAATCTTAAATCTCTTTACTTCAAGCTCAAGCTTTAACTGTCAGTTGCCTGAACTTCATACTCTGGATTACTAATGACTGCTCACAGCACAGTATTTTTGTGATTCAAATGGTGATGTACAACTTATTTTATCTGTATTGTCTTCCTTAAGGGAAAATCCACACCAAGAAAGCCTCTATTCTGCAAGGCAAGGGTTCCATTCTATCCAGGAGCCCAGCCAAGAAAGCTTTCGTGGCCTACCACCTAGTTTTTACCAGCCACCTATTCAAAGCCAATTATCACCAACAAAAACCCAGGACAGCCGTGAAACCTCTCCTATGAGTGTCCCTAATTTCCCATCTGTTTCCTCTATGTGCCAACCAACCATGTTTAACTACGAACGTCCAAAACACTTTATCCAGTCTAAGAATGTGTGTCAAGGGCAACAGCAGCCTCCTGGACCCACAGCCTCTACAGAGTCAAGCAGACAAATCAAACAGTCCTCCATCCTAATACAGCCTCGTAACCCAAGCGGGCAGAAATTCTCCTCCTCGTCATCGCTGAGCTCTTCAGTCACGCTCTCCTCACCTTCCTGTAGTGCCCCTAAGGAATCCACATATCCCGTCACACCTGCATCTGCGCAGTCTCCTGCTAGCTCATCATCTGGGCAACGGCTTATATCCATGCCTAACCAACCCCCCGCAGCATTCCTGTGCTCAGTGCTACCCTCGCAGCCCGACTATAACAGCCAAACTCCTTCTCCTATGGAACCTCAGTAAGTATATACAGGCTTCTAACCTCCCCTTGCTTTCCTCTGACCTGGCCTCTCCTGTGCACTGACCATCCCAAATCCAACCGTCCGGTGAAATAACCAGCTTGGTCGAAGCCAATGGTACAACTCCCATTGACTTCTGATGTTTGAGGCAGGACTCTGCATGAATTGGGTTAGGAGGCTGAGCACTTGCCCTTGGTGTCTGTGTGGGAGAGATGGGTATCCATCAGGAATTAAACTGCACAGCAGTCATGTCGCAGGCTGTTGTGCGGGGCTTCTGGAGTCAGTTTGAACAGTTCAGTTTGATTTGATGGAAATCTTTAATTTAAGGGTATGCAGAACAGAAGATGGACACCCATCTCAAATTAATTTCTCCCCACAAACAGGGAGGCAGAGGGAAGGCAGTTATTTCCCACATATAAGCAACTTCAAGATTCCTAAGTCTCAGCAGTATTTTCAGGTTCTACATCATGATTAGACTCTATACTCACCTACAATACGTTTTTGTTAATTATACGTGCCAACAGAAAGGCAGCCACTTGAAATTTTTACCCCTTCAGACCAAAGACTAAATTCTTTCCTGAATATGTATTATATCATTTTGCCTTTGGGCTGCAATCCAAATATCTCCCAAGGTCAGTGAGATCTCAAAGGGAGCTGGGTCCTGCCTTCTCACCAACTTGTATTCCTGCCAATATTAGCTGGACATCCTGGGGAAAGTCAGTGTAGAATATGCCTCAAATACTCAGCTGAGGATATTAGAAAGCCGATAGGGGCAGGAGGGTCCTGCTGGCTTGGATATAAATTCAGGTTTAAGCGTCAGTTTGTATTCAGGAAATCTGAATGTTTCTGGGGTTTGTCTGAATCACAGCACTGTGGGAAGCAGAAAGGTAAGACTGAGTGGGGCACTCAGGAACATTTCTTAAAGTACCGAAGGAATGTGTGTGGGTTAGGTACGCATCTGGAGTAACCACTCTGCTTTGTGTATGTAGCACGGGGTTGGTTGTTTTCATAGCAAAGGGCTTTGGTGCCTCACTATGCTTTTCATATAAGCTGCTCTTAAATGCAACATCCTGTGAGTTAAGGAATTATTTTCCTAATCATGCTACAAATGGGCAAATGGGGACATGAGACATGTTAACCTGTTGGGCAAATTATTAAAGTTTTTAAGTTACAACTTGGGCAAGTTATTAAGTCCAAGCAGTGCTGAGAATATGTACCAGAATTATAACCCTTCTAGCATATTCTAATCAGCAGAGCAAATTCCCAAGCAACAGGAGGAAGAGGATTTTGAATAGAAATAATTGCTGAACACAACTGCAGCATATGAGGCCCCGCTGCGTGTAACAAACTGGGTTAGATCCTGCCAGCAGTGTGCTGTGACCTCTAGCAGACCTTTGCAACCCATTTTGAGGGATGCTCCTCTTTTCCTAGCACTTTTCAGAATCAAGTCTACTGTCTAACTCCAAGACTTGATTGTGTCTCTTGACTATGGATTGCAGGATCAGGCTATGTCGGGAGTTGCAGCAAGGGCTACTAAAGACCCAGCCTGGCTTGGGGTAAGCTTGGCTATTGAACATCTGGACAGAAATGCTGTATGAAGTAACTTTCTGGGGCCAAGAAGAAGAGGACAGCTAGTAAGCTATTTGTTGATACCTAATCAACTTAAAGTTTGTGACTTTGCTCTGGATTTGCAGCACCCAGGGCCTTTTTAACAATTGAAATTCTAAAGGAATGCAATTTTAGAGGGAGAACTTGCTCCCAGGCAGACTCACATTGCTCAGTGGAGTTAGTGGCTCTCTCAAAACACTGCTGGCCTTACTGCACACATCTGAGCCAGGGCAGGGGCCACTGCAGGGTGTAAGGATGCTGAACTGTGACCCACAGCAAACTGCTGGGAGCGTTGTGGGAGGACACTCAACGACTTGGCTAGACTATGGTGCTTCCCCTTAAGTTTTTGATACTCAATTATATCACCTAGCCTATCTATCTCCAAAATGCTTTATGGGGTCATTTGTACCACAGTTTCTAGGTAGCAGGTTCACATTTTTGTGTGCATTCTGTGAAGCTGTAGCAAACAGTCAAGCAGGCCTACAGAAATAACTTTGTTTTCTCTTCCTGCATGAGTAGTTACTCACAACCAATGTATAACAAACAAGCTAGCATCAACTCTATGCAGAAGACATCAGACCAAGAAATTCGAGGAACAAAAGAGGCCCTCATTCAGGACTTGGAAAAGAAACTCCGATGCAAAGACAACCTTCTCCAGAATGGCAACCAGGTAAGGGAAACCTGCTGATTAAAGAACCAGTTTGCTCTGACACTCAGTAGTGCAAGCAGGGGGGCAGAGACTAGTTCTAGTGTCCCAGAGGCTGGAGCCTTCAAACTGAGCTGAAAGCAGAAGGAAATGCAGGAGCAACACTACCCAAACACCTTTACTCAGAACCGCAACAAATCCCAGCAAAACTTCTTTGAGCCATTTATGACTAGAATATTTTTTCAATGTGAGATGGCTGAATTTTTCCATTAGAAACGCAAAAAAAATTTCTTCCAACAGTGACTCCATTTTTAATTATGGCTCAGGGGTGGTGTAAAAGGTGTGGTTCTGAAAGATTTATATCCAACCTCTTTGTTTCCCAACACCCTCTTCACAGCTATTTTTACTATTAGAATGCGAATAGTGGTACTGGTGGGCCAGGTTGAGCTCAGCCCTGAGAAGGCCCTTCCCAGAAGAGCAGCACAGGGCTAGTGCATGATGAAAGCTGGCCTGAATGTGTGGCGAGAGAGAGAGAGAGTTGCTTTAAGTCTCATGTAGGCATCTACTGTGGCAACTGAATGTCTGCATCTCCTGTGACTTCAGAAAGAGACGTACTGACTTCTGAAAGTTATCTGATGCAGCAAGATGGCTTTGAGCTGTTAATGCCCTTCCCTCTTATCCTACCTTCTTGGCCAGCACACACCATTCAAGCTGTCTTTGAATTTGTGCAATCAAATAATAAGGCTAGGGTTGGGAGAAAGGTACATGTTTAGAGCCATGGCACAAACTTGAACTCTCTGCTGGGGATCCTGCTGAACATCACATCCACAGATAACTAGAAACCCAAGGAGAACCCCTCAGTTCCCCAGACACAATTTTACCCTGGCTTTCAATGCTGGGGTTAATAAACCACCCCAAATCATTAGAAACTTGGAGAAGTACTAATATTTGAAAGCTCATTCTAGAGACCATCACCACATCTGGTAAACCTCTTTGATTTCTTTTTATATGAACAACAACAAATCAAAAAAATTACATGAGCTTTTATCATAAAGTCTGTCTCCTATATGAAGGTCTTTTAGTCTCAGTACCTACTTATTTATTCTGCAGATTGACAAAATACAATCCCCTCTACCAAGAAATCCAAATCTGGGAGAAAAATTTGCTTACCAGTAGGGAAGGACATTACAGCAAGCTAGACCGAGCAGGTCTCTAATGTGGGAATCTTCCTGCTGGCTGGAGACAGACTGGTAAAAGCCCAATGTTTATAGTTTCCATCTTCTTTCCCCTGCAGTAGAAAGGAGTTTTTCCATTACCATCAGTGGAAACAGGTTTGTGTAATTTTAAATATTGAAGGAAAAATTATATTAGGTCAAATCTGACTTAATGTGTCCCTAACAGGACTGTCCTATGTGCTGTAAGAAAGTTTGCCATTGCAAGCCAGCTCTTCTTCCCATAGGAAGCCAGGCTAAAAATAAGGCTTATGCAATCGCCACTCTGTGTCCTCTTCCCCTTGTCCTCCAACAACGTCTGAACCAACTGGCCAATCTCAACCACACTTGATACAGCCGTAACAACCTCAGGGATATTAAGCTCTCCTCTCACACGTTTTGCAAAAGGTCTCTGGCTCTCTTCTAAAGAAAAGCCCCACAAACCTCCCCAAACCCCCATCTACACAGGAGTAGCCACATACGTGTCCCGTACACAGAGCTTGTCCTCCCATCACAAAATCCAAACCCAAGGTAAACTTTGTGGGAAGCAAGGGGTCAGATATTTTGGTGCTCAGGGGACTAACACACTCTTCTGAAGTAACCCAACTGACAGAACTTGAATTTAACTCTGCTCGCATTTATCCCTGTGTGTTGCATCCATATTGTAGGAACTTAGGTTACATGACTGAAATGCATTCCTGCCTCCTCTCAAGACAGCACATAGCATTTCATAAAGTGGCTGTTGTGCTGGCATAAACTTCCATTGTGCTTTCAAGGTAGTGGTGCTCCTCTCTGGCTGTGTCTGCTTCTGGTGTGGTTCTTGCTTTTTTAGGAGTCTAGCATCCATCATGCCTCTAGCTCCTGAAGTAAATCCACAGCTGAATGACTTGGGAAGTTTTCCCAGCACTAACAGAAAGGTACCCTGGGACTTACTCTGGCTTCTGAGATAATGCCATCAGTTACCCATAAATAATCCCAGTGGAGAAAGAGGAGGAGTGGAAGGCCACAGATGGCATTAGGGAGGCTTTGATGAACAGGCAGATTAATCTTTTATGCATTTCAGCACTGTATATATTGAGGATGACTTCAGTAGGCATCACAGACTGCAAACCCTCTGAAACAGACGTGGTGTCTATTCAGCCGCTGCTTTTATTGACAACACTCTGAATTTGTGGCATATTAATGTGCTCTTACAAGCTGATCTGAAATAGTAAATGGACTTCTGACTAGAATTCCTCTCTGCTCTGCTTTAAGCGATTAACTTATGAAGAAAGAATGGCTCGTAGACTGCTAGGACCAGTAAATGCTGCATCTGTGTTGGAAGCACAAAGTGAAGACAACATGCAGAACGCACAGGTAAATGGGGACCTGTCTCTAGAACAATGACTTCCTCGTGATTGTGCTGTGACCTGCTTGTACCTGCACAGGGCAGAGAGATGGGGGTTATTTGGTACCATTGCAGGGAAGGGAAGGGGACTGCTCTCACTGGCAGAGCTCTGCATAGTAGGGATTTGGGGTTGGGTTTTTTTGGCAGTGGGGGGTGGCACAGTGGGGTGGAATTTAAGCACCATCCCCTTGCTGGGCCTGATCTGTAGGAATGACCTCTCCAGGGAGGAATTACAACAGCTGCTGCACAGCACGTTACACCCTGCCTGTGACAGGCAGGGAGCAGCACAGCAAGGGATACAGGTACCCACTCTCTAACAGCCTGAGTTCAGACTTGGCCAGGACAGCAAGATTTACACCTGTCACTGTTTGGAATAAGTGACACTGACTGTCAGAGGTCAGGGCACTGGGGTGTGATCAGTTGGGTTTTAGCCCTTCCAGGGGCCTGCAATCATTAAGAGGAGGCAAAGCAGTTATTTTAGCAGCCCACATGCTGATAGACAAGAATCTATTACTACTGGCATTTTCAAAAGCATTCTAGTTGGAGACTTGCATCATTCATTGGTTATTCAGGTCAGTTAAAAGCTCTTTTTGGCACTTCTGTGATCAAAGTTAGCGGAAATGTCTGTGATGTGGCACTGGGTTCCTATGCAGCCAAAGAAAACATACCTCTGGCTGCATGCATGCAGGGAGCCAGCAGGCTGGCATACACCTTCCAAAGTGCAGTTAGCAAAACTGTTTGACGCAAGAGACACTTAAAATCACAGCAAGGGAGGAATACACAATTTGAGCTATTTCCCCACAACAACCACCTGACAGCAGCAGGCAAGAAAGGAACATTATGGATGTCAGAGAGCAAGGGAAAGCCTCAGCTTTTGCAGAGAACAAGGAAACATTCAGTCAAAACAGGGTGACTGATAACATTTCAGGGTGTATGAAATGCTGCATAAAAAGGAGTATTGGAAGGAGAGATTGGCTTAGGTTTGGGAGATCTTATTTCCACTGCAGTCTTATTTTTCAATAATGTAGTCACTGATTCATTCAGCCTTCTGATTCCTCAGGAACTTAACTACACAGTCAGTCCATATAATAGAGCATTGGAATTATCATCAACTTCATTACTACAGCATCAATTCACAAGACAAACAATAGTTGTACAGAACTTGTGCAAATGAGCAGATACAAGCAGTTGCCTTTGGACTCATCATTGAGCTCAGTCCAGCAAAACGCTCATTCACGTAATGCTTCCCCTGAACTGAAGACTGCTTCTGTGCTTGAAGTTTAAACCCAGGCTTAAATGTCCCACAGGACTGGGCTACAGAGCACAGAACCAAGCATTGTAATGGCTCGATGCAAACACCCCAGAAATTTCCATGCAGTATTTCCTCTATCTGACTCCATTGCTAAAACGAGTCACTGGTAATAAATTCTGCCTGCATTTTCCAAACGTCCAAGTTCCTAGCAGGAATCAATCCTGGGTACTTTAGCAGATTTACTCATGTGATTGTGGAGCTGTCAGTGAGCTTAGCTGGTGCTGTGATCTAGAAAGAAAAATATTTTCCAGCTCAGCATGTGTCCATTGCTATTGGTACCATATTTAAGTGGGCACAATACAGGGCTCTTGCCAGCCATTCCACTTCTATTCCTGCTACAGCGAAGGACACTGTGTACTTAGTTCTCATTTTAGATACTGTCAGTAGTACTACCCTCTCTAACAAAGGTTACTGGCTGGCCCAAAGCCTTGTGTGCCAAACAAAACTGCTGCACCTATCACCTGTGCAGAGTGATGAGAAGTTGTGCTATTCTATTAATAGTACTTGTTACTGTCATGGCAAAGCCTGGGGTGAAAACAGTGTGTTAGCTCCTGATGCAAGTTCCTTTACCTCTCATCCCAATGACTTCTGAAGTATTCCGTTTGCTTTTAAGCAGCAGTCAGTATATGAACTCAACATGGCTTCTTGTTCAGTTTATAGATGAAACTTTCTCTCTCAGTTAACTCACCTCTCCTCTTTCTCTTTCCAAGCACCAGAATGCAGAAAACATCAGGCTTCAGGTTCCTACAACACATGTAAGGTAATGCATAAACTTCTGCGGCGCTACTTTTCAAGACCTTATTTCAAATGTTTTTAGATAATGTTAGTTTTACTTCAATACTTATTGCTTTTTCTAAAGTAGTAATTACTAAATTCATTCACTTCCTTTCAACTAAAACACTACCACTTGTGGATGGTTGATGATGCCTCTGATGTTAATCCAGTCAATTCTAAGCATAACGCTAGAGGTGTAAAGATTCCATCTACCCAGGGCGAATATGCTTCATATTTTAGAAGGTTAATCTCTAGTCAAAGCAAGGTCTGACAATGTAAATGATGAAACAGCATGGTGAAACACAGCCTACATTGCTCTTGTAAGTTCTTTTGGATATCAGGCCAAAGATTAAGGTTTCATATGTTATGCTTCTGTGTTGGATTGAACAACTTGAGCAAGATAAGTGGTTGATCAAAACTCATGCCTTACAGCTGAAAAACAAACCGGAACTGTAGTGTTGGATTCCCAAATGCATTGAGGGACTTTACCTGCGATCATTGCTTCAATGTCATTTGTGCTACAGTAACTTTTACACAACTAACTGTTTCCATCTGCTTTTTAGAAGCAGGCCATCCTCAAGGGGAGATGAACGCGGACATGACTCAATCCAGGAAAAGTTTTTTCAGCCACGTTTTACACAAGTGCCTGAAGACGTGATTATTGAAGAGGGGAGATTCTGCAGGCTCGACTTTAAAGTAATACCAGCCTTTCACTTTCAGTTCCATTAGCTTTGTGGGGTGTCTGGCATAAAGAGAGGTCTCTGAGCTGCAGTGCCTTTGCACTTTAATAAGCCAGAGCACTAATGGCAGATGGTGCAGGGTCTCCCTGCAATGTAAACCAAGAACTAGGAGACTGCTAAATGTTTCACCATTTCCCCTTGGAAAACGTAAACAGAATTAGCTGCATAGGAATATGGTTAAAGCTAAATGGTAAATTTCCATATGGCAAATATGGACCACCACAGAACACTTTCTAGACCTCACTGAGAAGAATTAATATTAAGGCCCTGCTGAAAGAAGGCATTTTGGGAGGAAACCTTGTGCTTTGGACTGGGACTCCACTGACTTCAGTGGACACATGGCCTGTTTAGGACTAGCCTGCCTTTAATGAGTCTTCTCTGAGGTAACTGCAGCCTTGCTGGAGCGGACATTCTGGCAAGGAAATGCCAGTGTGGCCTGAAACTGCACGGCAATTGTACCAACCCTAGGGTAAGGAAGAACCTAGGTATTCCACAACTTCACTGCAAAGGGTGTTTGATGATTGTCGTTTGGCTTGGTTTTTCCTAATCACTTCCAATCTCTTTAAGTAAACTCTTGCCAGACTTAAGCATGACTTTTAGCCATTTTGCTGCAAATTGCTTAACTTCTGAATATCATGGACAACCTGGAGCAAGCCAGCGGGACAGTATATTTACATACACTATCAAAACAGCATGGATGTCAGCACTGCTGACAGTGCTAGCTGTGGGACTAAAAGGGTGAGTTCCCCCCCTCTATGAACACACAATGAGTATCTTTGGCCTAATCAAAACTGTCTTACAAGACAGAAACAACACGGGGTTGCAGGAACAGCATCTACTGTCTTGTAGCTAAAGCTCATCTTTCCACGGCATTTCATGAGCCCTCCTCTCTGTGCAGTCTCACATTAATATTCAAAACTAGGCAAGACTGTAAAATTTTGCAGTAGGATCATGATTTGATCATCCATCAGCATCAAACTCCCTATAGCACTGAAGGGCTTTTATTATCTCAAAGCTGTTTAACTCTTCACTGCTTTCCTTTCCTTCACAGGTTAGTGGGCTGCCGACTCCAGACGTGATGTGGTATCAGAATGGAAGGATGGTTCATCAAGATCAGTTCCACAAAATGATAGTGTCAGAAAAGGGATTCCACTCGTTTATTTTTGAAGCAGTCAAATCATCTGATGCAGGGACATATGAATGCGTGGCTGTCAACCGTGCAGGAGAAGCATCTTTTGCAGTAAAAGTGGAAGTAATTGGTAAGACTGAGAGCACTGATAATCACCTGGCCACACATGGAAACTCTCAGTAATCTAACGCCTTCCTCCATGTGTTTGGGACATAAAACAAATAAGAAGCAGAGGCAGATCGCCAGATATTCAGGCTCAAACGATAACAAACACCCTACCTTTTCCAAGACTATTTTAATACATACATCTGGGATGCCATATTTCTTCAAAGCACTTCTAGTAGGATATTTAGATGTAGTGGGATGTCCAGAATTTGGGAGTTATTAATCTCCCAGGATTGATAACATATGTTGATTGACTCTCCTCCTAAAGTGGATTGTGTGTAGTACAGCCTTACGCTTATGGGAATTGCCCGTAGGCTAAGGAGTTGCAGTAAGGAATGTGTGCCCTCCTGAATTAAGCATTCTAAAATCTTAAAAACCAAGCCTGATATTAGCATTCAATACTTACAGTAACTTCTCCTTATCTTTCCTCTTTAATTTAGCAAAAGAACATCACACACCTCCAACCTTCATCTTCAAGCCACAAAGCAAAAAGGTTTTTGAAGGAGATACAGCCAGACTTGAATGCCAGATCTCTGCTATCCCAACACCCCGGATTTACTGGAAAAGAAACAACGAAATGGTACAATATAATACAGATCGAATAAGGTATCCTACTAATGAGCTGGCCATTGGTGTGTTGGAAAACAATAACCAGTATTTAAGTCAAATTTCAATTGGCTGGTTTCTAAAAGCAGCAAGCTGGAAAGCTAGATCTGCCTCTCGTTTATGACACATGGTGAACATGTGCTGGACAGGCATGATGCTCAGAGTCCTGTTTTGAGGGCACAGAGAGAAAACTGTGACCAGGTGCCGCTCTGAATTCTAGCAACAGTTACAAGGCACTCAGAAAAGCATGGCTTTAGGACTGAAACATGCAATGCATTCATCATGCTCTAAGGCTATGGGGCTACAGAAGGGCCTCGATGCCACCTGAATGGTATCATAAGGTGAATCACCAGTAACGCAAATGCAGTGTTTATGTCTAAATATTTTGCGGTGCCCTGCAAGAACTGTTCTAGGGCTTTCTCAGCTCCTCAGCATGTAAACTGACTCTCTGATTTCAGTGTCATCTTTCCTTCCCCTTCCAAGCACTTACATGTAAACACCTTCATTTTTCAGCTTGTTACATGACAATACTGGAAGGATTTGCCTCCTGATTCATAATGCAAACAAGAAAGATGCTGGTTGGTACACCGTATCTGCTGTCAATGGAGCAGGTGTGGCCACATGCCATGCCAGGCTGGAGGTTGCAAGTAAGTACCACATCACAGTGCCACAACTGAAACTGCCACTGGCACTTGGAGTCTGAACAGACCCTCAAGACTAACCTAATGAAGCTTAGACCACTGGGAGGGTTTCTTTCCAAAGATACGTAACTAGACAAAAAAGTAAGTCTCTGGGGAAAAACTCTTTTGGTTAATACCAAGACACTGTGATGTGTCTTTGCACACTATCTTTTTGCACACCTCCTATCTGCACTGTTTAAAGACTACAATTTGATTGATACCAAGAAGGAGGGTGAATGTAAATCTCTGGTGTCTGAGATACAGGCTTGTCTGTTAAATTCTTCCTAAGGGTTTTCCGGTTGCAGATAAAAAGCAATTAGGTTGCTCTACCATGGGTCTTTCCACAGTCTGGGAAACACTGAAAGAGGCTTTTTTTTCTCTTCCAGCACATGCAAACAAGCCAGTTCCAGTCCCAAAGCAGTTACGGGTTCGACCAACTTTTAGCAAGTATTTGGCACTTAATGGAAGAGGACTGGATGTGAAACAAGCTTTCTCACCAGAAGGAGAGTTTCAGCGTTTGGCTGAGCAGTCTGGACTGTATGAAAGTGATGAACTTTAACTGGAAATGAAGAGGAAAACTCACATCTGTAAGAGACAATTACAATATAGATGCAAGTTAACTGGTGATTGCTCTAA
This sequence comes from Ibycter americanus, assembly GCA_035590275.1. Lineage (NCBI taxonomy): Eukaryota > Metazoa > Chordata > Aves > Falconiformes > Falconidae > Ibycter > Ibycter americanus. The sequence goes on along the minus strand of JAVJGI010000064.1, from coordinate 60,458,825 downwards.
TTAGCAAAATACCTATCTACATATTTTTACTTTGACTCTTGCACATTCAGCTGTTCCCATTTTACCACGTTAGATTTTATTTATACGGTTTGGTGACTATAACCATTTACTGAGTATTGTATTTTAACTATAAAGCCTAAGAAAGCAGGCTAATTAGTTCTCACAAGTGTGGGTGGTTTTAGTTTCACCTGTGCTTGGTTACATGCTAAAGTAGATTGGTTTGTGCTGCTTCTCTAATATCACTCTTGATAGTATCAGAAGTCTGTACTGTCTGAATACTAAAACCAAATAGACTAGAGTGTTTTTATGAAAATAAATGAGGCAAATAAAATTTTAAATAACCTACATCAGCTATGACTCTTCCTTGATCTGTTCAAACCAGCTTATGGATGTCTGGCATCAGCTTCAGCCTGGCAAAGATGGATTCTTACCCTACTAAGTCTGCTTTCCCCAATTGTTTACAGCTATCAGATGACAAACTATGTAGCACAAACTAGGTGCTGATGCTCCCTTAATGCTAAAACACGTCAGGGAGGTGACATCAGTATTTTTTCTCCTTGCACACTTGACCCAAGGGCTGCCCTGTATAACATGAAGCATTAAGGTGACCATGTTTTCCCTCCTTAGTCCTGTAATCAAGGAGTGGCTATGACTTATCTGACTGTTGGCTCTCAACAGGCTGTTGATTTGAATCATCCAAACGGTTAGCATGCTGCTGTTCACAGCATGCTATTCAAAATGATAATAAAACCTGTGAAACTTGATTTTGCTGAACTCCAACAAACCCAGTCTCTGAAGATTTTTCAGCTGTATTCGCTGAAGGGAAATTTGTGAGGGTGGAACTAACCTGAGCTCCTCCCGGGCAGCGCACAGTAACACCACTGCTGGTCGGCAAACCCCACCAGCATCTCCTAGAACGGATAACACGGGGCCTCAGCTTCACCCCACGCTGCTCTACCATGAAATAAACCCCCCAAACCTGAACTGCACACCACCAACTATTAACCTCCCAGCACAATCCTGCAGCTCTACCCCCGCGCTTCTCCTCCGGGCTGCCCGAGCAATGAAATATGGTAAAACACGCGCTGCCCCGCCGCGCTTTTTGCGGGTTCCAGCTCCTGCCACCCACTGGGCCCAAAGGCTTCGTCTGCAGGCAAAGGCACCGCCGTGCTCGGGGCACCTGAGGCCCTGCCAGGCCTGGCAGCCCCCGCAGCACCTCAGCTCACACCGTTTGCGTTAATATACGTTCAGATGAGCATACCCTGGGTTCTCTGCCTCTCTTCATGGCAAGAAG
>JAVJGI010000064.1:60435581-60457431 GCA_035590275.1 Ibycter americanus | reverse complement strand
AGCCCCCCGTCAGTGGGGCGAATTCTCGCAGGAATGGGAAATAGGAAAAGGGCTGCGGTCTTTCCAAGCAGGAAAAACCACTCCAGCGTCATCCGAGCACGAAGCAAAGGGCAGAGAAGGAATATTCCCGGGCATCCTGAGGAGCCCGAGGAGAAGGAGCTGCACAAAAACTAGCAGTCAGGCTACGGCAGCCACTTCACCCTTCTGGAGAGCATGGGAGGGCAGGGGACACTCCTTGTTTCTGAGGCAGCTTTCAGGTTTTCCAGGTGGACTCCCCTCCCGCCCCCCCCAGTCCCAGTGCATGCCGCAATGACTGCGGGCACCCCACCGGCCCCAGCAACCAAAAATTATTCTGTCCTTGCAGGTGGCGGTGAACATGCCTTGCTAGCTGCAGTTCATTCTATTCTGTGGGAAGAGTTGTAATCGCCTATTTTAAAAGTATTTGACAAATTACTGTGGTTTTACACTTGGAGCTGCTTTTTTGGGGCTCGGGTTCCCCCTCACAGTAAGCAGCACAAGGAGCCCTCGCAGATCCAGCTCCTGCTGTCTGGCACGGGAGGGGAGTTTGCCAGGCAGCAGGTTGTTACGGGGTTTCTTACACCTTTCCCCAAAAATTCTTGTGCTGGCCACTACTGGACAAGGGACGATGGGCTGGCCAGGCTGTTGGGCATTGCTGACACCCCAGCTCCTGAATTCCTGTTTCCCAAAGAGCAGAAATTAACCCGGTTTTCAGAGGACAGTGTAATCAATGGAAAAAAACTGGATAATGCCTTCAGCTAGTGTCCAAGTGGGTGCATACAATAAGCATGAAGTTGGAGGACTGGTGTCAAAGAAAACCTTTTTTTTTCTTTTTCTTCACAAATGCACCAATGTACTTTGTGTTTGACTTTCCATACCGTCATGTCATTGTGTAAATTGGACATAACATCTTGAATTTATACCTTGTAATGAGAGCAGGGGAGGCTGGGCACAGGCACCGAGGCAGCAGCCTTGCATTGAATGCACGCTGGCGCTGAGCTCACGTGTCAGCCAGGGCTGTTCACCTACTCTGGGTGTTTGATGTCCTGTCTATAGAAAATAATGCTTGACTTCCAAAGAGGTGAAACACACATCCATGTAATCCTTGCAGTGCTTGAGAGATGAAGCTGCCTGTTACCTTTTATTGTATAAACAGGGGACACCTGGAAAATGATTAGCGCAAGGTTGAGAGGGAACCAGGGACAGGACTCAGATGGCTTGCTGCCCTCTTGGACCACGCTGCCACCCTGGAAATTTGCATTTGCTAATGTAGAACTAGCCCTTCGATGGAATGGCACATAAGGAGTATCTTGATAGCTTAATTGGGTTGTTTATACTTCTTGCACTGAAGGCAGAAGATGCAAATAATTCTTTGTGTGGCCAATTCTTATTTCAGCCTTCTCTTTTCAGGGCAGATGCTGTGTAAATGTTGTTCCTGGGCTATGACCTTGTCAGTTATTTCCTGTGATTGTTCATGTTCACATTTGCATTTTGCTCCTCCTGGTTAATATTTCTTTGAGTTACCAGTCAATTGAAAAAGTATATATCATAGAATATATAACTGCATTGTATCTGTTCTGAATAAATGCACAACCCAGGACACTTGGCATCTCTGGCAGGAGGGTTTCTTGAGAGCGAAGGGATTTTTCCAAGCAGAACACTTCTGCCTGAAGGGCAGTCTGGTCTCTGTAGCATAGCGCTGTGGTGCATTGCTTTTCTCAACACTCACAGTTAAATCTCAGGGCGATGTCACCATAAATGTATGTTAAGCTTTGAAAAATCCCTGAAACAAGAAATCCATCTTTTTTTCCACGAGGCTCAGTGTGACAGAAGTAAATACAGAGATTCCATCTGCTGTTTCCTTATGTTAATGCACAGTTGTTGAGGACAGAAGTCAAGAACTTGCTGGCAGAAAAGGGTATTCAAAAAGTGACTTTTTCTTCACTTGGACAGGGCTGGAATAATCATATAAAAATATCTAAATGAAAGAGAGAGAACATGCCCAAGTCTAGCATACAGCTCTCTTTTTTTAAGGATCTTACATCCCTGTTATTTGGATTCCTTTCCAGGGGTCATCTGAGTGCAGGCACCCATAATCCTTTCGAGGCAAAGAGGCTGCTGTGTGGACTATGCTGCTGTTCCAAGCTGTAGACATTGAGCATGTAGCACAGACACAAATGTATGCTGATTTCTCGTGTTTGTGTTTACTCCGTTCTTGGCCTCAAAAATTGTGTCAATGTGTCTTTGTTCCCTTGTCTCAGCACCCCTCTGCTAGCAGGACCTGTCCACACAGCACTTCATCCCTACGGCTTAGCAATGACTTAGCATCTAGAATTAAGGATCAAACTTACAGTAGTCTGCTCATAAGTATTTTCAGCTCAGCTTGGTGACCCTTTCAAACCAAAGTTCTTACGAAGATTGTGTTTTGTATTTATGAGCTCCCCCTGTGAGCAGGTAGTGGGACTTTGTATGGGCATGGACAACTTCCTGCACCATGCAGCGCGGAAGACCAGGTCCCAAAGGTGTCTAACTGCCCACCGAAGGTAACAGCCAGGAAGACAGGCTGGCAAGTGGTGCACTGAGCCTGCAGGAAGGGCTTCTAATGCCCCTTCCAGGGAACACTTAGCTGGTGAGCTACCTTCCCCCAGCGTCTGGCCCAGCTGCGCATCAGAGAGCCGTGCAAAGCAGCTGAAGGTAGACCAGTGATAGATTTACCAGAAGGCTCAAGAAAGGACAGAAGGGCAAGAGGGACTTTGCTTCCTGCCTACTCTTTATCCCCTGTTTTACACTCTACAGCACCACCTCTTGCACAGGCCCCCCACAGCCCAGACCGGAGTTGTACCCCATGCCCACCATGCATCGGGAAGGGGAGGTATAGGTGCAGCTGTGCACATCCCCAAGCAGACGAGGCCAAGCTTCTTCCACAGTCGTTGAGATGTCTTTAAGAAAGTAAATGTCCTGTTCTCTGTGTTGAGCCCCCTGTTGAAAAATTCAAGGTTTTCATGGTCTTTTAGCAAGTCCTTCCGAGGACTGGCCGATGTTACCTACTGTTGTGGGCCATTTTGAAGGCTCTTGCAAAGCTGAAGCAAGCACAACGTTTCAGTGGAACAGTGACATTTATGAAGTTAGTGGATAGGACTTGTGTGTGTGTAATGGCAGCACTTTCTTAACCAGTAGCCCTGGGCTGGGAAAGTAATTTCCAGGAAAAAAGAGAAGTAGAAACTTACTGATTCCAGGCTGGCAGCAAAAATCTTTTATTGTGGGAAAGCTAAGCTTGAAACCACTAAGAGCCAGTAATTTCCATCCACTCTCTCTCTCTCTCTCTTTCATAAACAGATACATGGAAAGAGAACTTTCTGAATTAATTTCCTTAAATATGTGAGGCATCCTGGTACCAAAAGTAACCCTCCTCGCCCAGGGAGACTATAGTGGAATGTCCCACAGAAATGAATGCAGCTCTTAGCCGTTTCTGTTTTTCAAAACAGCTGGTGTGACCAAACTGAATCCAGCTTTAAACAGGAGGAGTGCATTGGCAAGATACTTTCAGAAACAAGGCCTTAAATCTTAGTTTATTCTCTGTACGCCAGAGCTCTCATCTGCAAACCTTCTGGTTACACAACACGGCTTTTTATGCTTTCCCAGCCTTCTTTTACGTAGAGGTTGATTAAGTCCATTCTGAGCTACGTTGTTATATTAGACATGCCACAGTTACATCTGAGTGTCTCCCCTGTTTATAGAAATGAGTCAGGAAAGTAACTTACCCATGCTAGAACAGACATGCTAAAAATTGCTTAGGTGGAACACTGTATGTATGTTTCACATACACAGATAAAATTTATAAGTAAATAAAATATATAAACAAAATATTAAGGCAGTCTTCAATAAAGCACATTTCTGAAGACCTGAATTCTAGTTCCATAGTCGGTATTTAATACAAAATTATTTTTTTCCTCAGTGGCTGTGAGAGGAGAGCGGGATGCCTGAGCCTGATTACAGTCTGCCAGTAACAGAGCTATTTATATGTGGTTAGCACAGGTTTCTGTTTTAATGACATTTTTGCAGACTGAGTGACACCAAATAATAGAAATATGTAAGCAGAAAAGCATGTAATAAGCACAGGGAATTGGCACATGCTGTTGTCAGTGGTCAGAGAACAAGATCTCTGCTAAGGAAATATTTAGAAAAACATGTTTGTAGCTGTAGTAGCTGTAACTGCAAAGCAACACACACAGGCTTTGTGCTGTGCAGAGAGTGCCACCCTCTGCTTCTGCAGAGTATGGAGCCTTTCTCTCTTGCCTGACTCTCCTTCTCTCACTAGTGCAAATCTCACACACACAGGGCGACTTACAAAAATACCCTGCTGGGTGGGTAACCCTGCAAACAGTCTGTCATTCCCTGTTAATTTTAATTGTTAGCTCAGCTCTTTAATTTGACATTATATGCCTTTTTTTTCTTTTTTTTTTTTTCCAGAGCAAAGATTAATAAATTTTCCTTCCCCTTTTAGGGGCAAGGCCCCATGGGTTCCTGGAAAAGGAAATTCCCATTTAGGTCTGAGAGAGCTTACTTGGTGAGAAGGCGGCATGGCAGCTCCTGCACGCAGCCTAGTTGTGAAAGCCTAGGGTGAAAGAATGCTGTGGCTAGCTGTGGTTAAAGGACTCGTGGTACCTTCTGATTTTTATATTTGAAGAATAGAAGTGTGCTCTGCAAAAGGAACTTGACTAGACTTTGGCATAAGCCATGGGCTCTTTCTCTGCTGGAGACAGAGACTGCAGCTTACACAAACAAGTCTCCTGCAAATTTACAGGAACCCCTGCACTTAAAGGCCTCATTTGTGTCAGTGTTTGACAATTTTTCTGGCTTTTTAAACAACTACCATGACATTCCCCTGTTGTGCTAAAACTTATATTACTGATGATAGATATCTTTTGGTATGAAGGATTCTCTTTCTCATTCAGGCAGCCTGTTTAAGCCTGCTGCAGCTTTGTGGCATGCTTGGGCAGCAGTCTCTAAACAAGTGTTTATTCCTATAGCTGGGGGCCTTGGTGCCATGTTGCAAACTAGTAAGTAAAAGAGAGATACTTTGGAGCTTTACCCAGGCAATAAATTGGCCTAAAGAGACAGGATCAAGGTCAAGAAGCAAACACAGACAAATACTCCAACTGAACAGCAATGTTAGTGACTCAACAGTTCTTGAGTTCTCTGTGAGAGGCAAAACTCCAACTTCTCACATTCTTAAAAGAAAATCAAAGCAACAGATTGAACGAAGAGCAGGCATTCACGTCTTCTTCACCATATTGTCTTTCACATCTTCTGTGGAAGAGTATCCAGCGAAGATCACTACTAAAGAATGTGGAACACTGATTCATACACACGAGTTCTGAGGGGTTCCTCTCAAATCTCAGCAGAGGCCCATTCTGTTGGCGCCCCTTTCGCTCAGCGCCCCTTCACCCATCCAAACCCCACGTATGGTTTACAAGCGCAATGCCAAACACGTGCATCTAGCCAAGAAGGTCAAACTTCAGTTCACATTGGTGCTGAGTCACAGCCCGGCATTGCCTGCTTGTACAGGCACCTGACTCAGGCAGTGGAACAGCAGGGGGCTGCTGGTCTCTGAATCCAAATATAGCTCCTCCAGACCCTTGTGCAGATCCCTTACTGAGACTGTGTGTGAATTTGTGAAGAGCAAAAGATGTTTCATTTGGTAGAGTCTCTAAGAAGACGGTGCTGAGGCTCATGCTATGTAGTCCTTCTTGATTGAGGTCATTTAGTCTCTGATCATCAGGCTTGCTAGCCTCTCACATCGTGCTTTTGCACTTGAAAATAGTCCTCTTCCTGCATTAGTCTGTCATGTTCTCTTCCGAACCATGCCTCAAGGACCACCTCTGCGTGCTGCGTGCAGGAAAACACCCAGGTACCGTCATTAGCAACGTGTCAGGACCTCGTTAAAGAGTGCAATTTAAACACTTTAGACTGGCTGATGCCTTGGGTTTAACTGGCTTGTGGAACAGCCTCACGTCCTCCTAGAGAAACAGGGTTCAGGTTCATATTAAGGGTCATTTGGACAGGTTGATAAAAGAGGAACACCTGGGAAAGCGGACTAAGTAAGTTTACATGGCAGTTATATTTAGGGTGGCAATATGATGTTAGAAGGCATTTTCATTATGAAAATAAAAATGTTCAGAGTCTGCTGAACAGGCCGGGGGGGCAGCGACGTGACCTTTCGCGGAGCCATCTGGTTTCCCGTGCCCGTTTGCTAGCCGGCGTTCTCATCCATAGAGACTCTAGCAAGGCTGGGAGTAAAACCTACCACCCGTAAACTCTCCAGCAACCCTACATAATGCCGGTGTAACGAGATAAGTCACTATACTAAGGGAAAAAAAACCCTAGAAAAGCAAAAAAACACCCACGTAGGTGTAGGAGCAAACAGCTGTGTGAGGTACCAGTGCGGCGGCCCTCTGGGTGCCCGGTGCCAGAAACACACTGGAAAAAAAAATATTTAAGGGCCGATTTATGAGGGAAGGGGCATCGGGAGCGCTGGAAGCGTGGCATTAGCGGGACACGCCACTGAACCCCGCCGGCGGTAACCCAGCAAACGGTCACACTGATGCAGGAACCTGAGTGACCCAGATAACGAGGGCTGCGAGGGGGGCACGGCTTTGACGCACAGATTTAATTTTTAATTTATGCGCAGGTTTCATTTTCAATTCTGCAGCTCGGCTGCCGGCCCCCCCCGGCTCCCCTCAGGGGCCCACTTGCTGCTCCCCTCAGGGCCCTGGCCCCCCCCCCGCTCTCCTCAGAGGCCGGCTGGAGCCCCCCAGCACAGCTGGGGCCAGGGCCCACCATCCCCATGAAGGGCAGGGGGCTGCGGGCTCCTTCAGCAGCTGAGGGCTCTGCCCTCTGCCCCTGCTGCCATTTCCCCGACCAGGTGCCGTGAAGCCCCCAGTCAGCTGCAGCCCACAACTGGAACTGAAAACCACCCTGCGGGAGCTGGTCATCTACATCATTTTCCTGATAGACCTCTGTATAGGTAAGTCAGCAAACAACCAAGGCAACTTAAGCTGTTTACAAATAATTAATGTGTCAGGCCAGGCTGGATGGGGCTTGGAGCAACCTGGGCTGGTGGCCAGTGTCCCTGCCCATGGCAGGGGGTTGGAACTGGATGGTCTTTAAGGCCCCTTCCAGCCCAACCCATTCTGTGATAAATGGTATGTATCTCTTTCAGTACTTACTCCTCACTCCACCCGACATCTACCCAAAGGCATCACTTCAGTCAAAATCTTTTTCTAGCAGCATGACTTAGTGACAACTGAAGCATCGAGGCAAGGTTAGCTGTTCTCATCCTCTCATTTCAGCTTGCGAGCATCCCCCTCTTTACCCCTTCTTTCCAGTGACGTTTGGCACGGTGACCACAGACATGTACTACCTGAACAAAGTCATGTCCCGTCTCTTCCTGGAGCCCTCCTCCTCTGAGGACAACAGCAGTGGTTTCAGGAGTATTAGGAGCAGAGCTGATTTCTGGAGGGTAAGGCTTTTGTTGCAAAACAACTTCATTGTAAAAAACTTTGGTTGTAAAAATCTGTTTGCTCTCGGAGAGCAAACGAGCAAAGCAGCTGCTAGTGTGTAATTTGGACCAGTACAGTCTCCTCACAGTTCTCCTAAAAACCATGTACTAGATATTGTACTTTTGGCTGAAGAAAGGCAAACAACATCTTAAAACGCATTTGGAGAAATTCTGGGTATAAACAATAATACTGATACTTCTGAATAATCAGTTAAGGAAAACAACAGGCCAATTAATTGCTGCATCATATTAGGCTTGGTCTGAAAAAAGCTTCAATAAAACAGAAAGATTTTTGGTTTACAGTTCTTTTGACTTTCAGGTGTTAAAAAAAGTAGTTATGATTTCCACTGGGGCAGCCAGAAAACCATATCATCTTGGTTCACCTGGCTGCTCTTACATTACCTTGTATTTCAGTGACGGCTGCAAAACGCTTATCTCTGTTTTGGCTGCTAGGTGGAGGACTTCCCAAAATGACCAGCATTGCCCAGCTGACAGCAGAAGGCAAACTTTCTCACCCTACTCTTCCTTAGAAATGGAAATGTCTGGTTATAAGAATTCATTTGAAATAATTGTATTCACTCTTACCATGGTGTCTCTTATTGCTAGTCCATAAAATAGTGAGACCTTGCTAAACACTGTGTGTGCTGAGGTACTAGAAATGGTTGTAATACATGCTCAGATGGTCCCTTACCATGGCAGCATGTTGTTTTATACTCAGAATAACGTTCTCCCCAAGTTTAATGCTCTTTATCTGCATCTAAGAAACACTCAGAAAAAGAGGGATTTTTCCCCTGCCTTCAAAAATAAATACTTCATTTAGATTCAGATGACTAAAAACCCAGTGAGAAATACATCCCAAAACAGATCTTCAGAGATTAAGACAACCAACAGATTTTGTTAAAACAACATATAATGTTTGTGTTTAAACATATTCGCTTAGAATTCAACAGAATTTTTCAGAAAAACCCCAGACGTTATGTTGTAGTCTTACCCTGAATATTCCCATTACATATCTCTGATAGAATTGCATAGGGAATAGAATTGACTTATAGCAAAAAGATATAAATACGTTGTATTTATGGGACAGCACAGAGGTGGGAATTGTTTGTATTCTAGCTTAGACTATGTAGCTACAAGTAACCTAAGAACCTTGTAGAGGTTTGTATGCTAAAGGTGTGGGAAAAGTGGTATATAAATCTTCTTTTGAAACTTTAACCTCACTTGTACACATAGTTTGCAGAGGGGCCCCTGCTGGATGGGCTCTACTGGGAGAAATGGTATAACAACACGACGTTAACCCTCCAGAACAACAGCAGCCATATTTACTATGAGAATTTACTGTTAGGAGTAGCCCAGATTCGCCAGCTGAAAGTACGCAACAACACGTGCTCCATCTACCCATATTTCCGTGCTTTTTTAGAAGACTGTTACAGTGAATATCGTTATGGAGCTGAAGACAGGTCTGACTTTGGTCTAAGGAACAAATCAGAGTAAGTTGTCCTACTTCAGCACAAAAATGTTTTTGAAAACCTAACCAAATCCTTAATGCCACTATTCTGCAGTGAGTAACAACCATGCATGCAATTAGCTCAGTTTTTCTCTTGTTTACATTGAGATAAATGGTGGATTTGGTTTTGTGCCAACATTATAGATGGGAGTTTGGCATGGGAAATCTACAGCAGAGAGACAGGAAGAACTGGAAACGGCAAGCCCAGTTCAGCAGAACCACACATTAGTGGGCCTATCTCCACTAACATCTCTGGAGAAATGCTCAATTATATAAGGCCTGGATTTAAATCATATGTTTATAAATTGGAATCATGCTAAAGTGCCCTGCAAACAGAGCCAAAAGACCTGCTTCACACACTTCATTTAGCACTGATTTGACGCAATGAAGGAACATGTGAACATGCCACAGTAACAATGAACTATGTAAACTAGAGATATTCCACTTACCTATAAAGGTTTTAAGGTAATAAGCTGTCTGGCCCACGTTGGGTGAAATCCAAATTCATAAGCAGTTGCTGTTTTATGAATGTACTGAGTCGCTATATAAAAGAAATGGGAATATCTAAAGACCGTATGTCTTGTGTGTACTTCATGTAAAGAAAACTGTTATTTAAAGATCTGGCTTAAATGGTCAGTTGTGGATGCAGAAGAACACAAGAACTAACAAGAATTATATAAAATGAAAGTTAAAGCTTACTTTAGTCCAGGTTCCATAAGCTGAGCTCCTTTGTTTTCCCATTTCTAATAGATGGAAATACACCTCAGCCTCCTCATTATCCCCATGGTACTGGGGATCTATGGGCTTGTACAGCAGTGGAGGATATATATTCAACTTACCTAAATCTAAGCAGGAGAGTGTGGAGAAGTTGGTGTTTCTCAGGCAGAACAGCTGGCTCACTAGAGGAACCAGAGTTGTATTTATTGACTTCTCAACATATAATGCTAACATAAACCTCTTCTGTATAATCAGGTGAGTTCTTACCTTCACTACGTTTGAAATCCAATTTACTGAGGCATGATGCTTCCATAAAGGCACAAGGAAAGGCTGGTCACCTCGGGCATATGCAGGCACCTTTCTCAGGTGTGGCTGGCAAGACAGTAATTTATTAAAAATGCAGAAATTCAGTTAGTGCAGGGAGCAGACCCAGATCCTTCCTTTCCATTTTTTTGTAATAGTTGATATCTGGTCTGCACAGCTGGTTGCTGCTGTCTGTTGGAATAGATTTCATAGCCTTTTGCAAGGTCAGACACTGGATTATTAGTCCTGTTGTCAGCTAGTGGAGGGAAAAGACTCAGGGGATGGTGAACATTTGTTCTTCTGAGACACAGTTTCTTTAATGACTTTTAATGAAACACCAGAGCTTGGGCATCCCAAGAGCTTCTCGTTTTCCCCTCAACCTCCCCACCCACGTAATACTCTTTTCCTGGGGGACTTAGTGTGACCCTTACAGTAATATCTTACAGATGCAGGAGTTCCAGCAAGGAATTATTAATATAGGAATAATTAATATTAGAAAATTAAGGACTGAGATGATTTAAAGGGATGATAACTAACACGAGTCCCCAATTTTTTTCAGGTTGGTGGTAGAGTTCCCTGCCACTGGAGGTGCTCTCACCTCCTCACATATCTTCTCTGTGAAGCTCCTCAGATACATCACATATTACGATTACTTCCTGGCTTCTTGCGAAGTCACTTTTTGCCTCTTTATCATTACATTCATAATCCACAAAGCTATCAAAATAGTCAAACTGAAAAAGGAGTATTTCAGAAGTGCCTGGAACTGGCTGGATTTGCTGCTGCTGGTGGTGAGCTGCCCCTTGACTTTCACCTCTGTGCTTGCCAGCCTAGGCTAGCGCTGGAGAGACAGCCAATGAGCCAGAACAGCCCAGACCTGTGTCTGGTTAGTCAGTCACCCACTGTTCTACGCTGAAGAGGCCACATGGCCCACCATGGTTCAGCACACTTAAACTCTTTCCTAGCCCTGCTGCCAACTTGCTGCAGCTCTATGTCCTTTCTAATTGTTATCCACCCTGTTTGTTTTAGCCTTTATCTTTGCAGAGAAGGAAACCACTAGTGCCTAACAGAGCTAACAGTAAAATCAGAGCATATGTGGCATGTTAGATAGCACAAGCCCAGAATTATCACAGTACAATTACAAATTATTTGGCCAATAAAGTCTCATATATACAGTTTATGACAAACCATCTAAAAAGCTTTGGTTCTTCAAATCTAACCAGGGGGCTTTTGAAATCAATACAGTCTTTTCTGTGCAAAATGACAGTCTGAAGAGAAAGCAGGTAGTTGAACTTCAGTTTCACTGGCCTCTGCTTTTCTTCAGGTATCTGTCCTTGCCATTGCCTTCAATATCTACTGCACTGTAGAAGTGTCCCTGCTAATGGAAGAGCTGCAGTCTGATGCCCATGTATATCCTGACTTCTATTTCCTTGCATTCTGGCAAGTCCTCTACAACAACATCATTGCTGTCAACATCTTCATTGCTTGGATAAAGGTACTGGCTCTTACTCCTTTTTTTTGTACCCAAGAATCACAGTGTTTCTGAGCACGACATAAACGTTCACTTTTACCTTTCCATGGGTGAATTACAAAGGTGGGGCTAAAAGGGAGAATTTTGTTTGTAAGATTCCAGAAGAGTTTAAAATTACCTCCTTCTCATAAACACGGGTCATACAAATTCCAAGCTCATCTAAAAAAAAATTTTGCACATGGGCAGCTGTCTCCATTGGAGCAGCTGGGAAATTACCATAGCCAAACAGCCCCTTCAAACTTAAGTCCTTTCCTAAACCCATTATTATCCAGGTCACAGCCTGACCTATACAGACAGCACAGCTGTAATAGGTAAAGCTATTCATAGCTTTTGTAGCCAAAAGCTGTGAAAACAGTAGCAACTTTTTAACTGCAGAGGAAGGGGAAATGTGTCTGAACTTGATTCTGAAGTGGCTTTGTTCCAGGACACCTTTAATTTCATTCTTACTTGTGAGGAGATTTGCTGGTCTCTGGACAGAGTAGCAAACTTCTCTAGGATTAGGGGCTACTTTTGTTCTTAACCAGGTGCTCTGGGGCCAAACCAGTCCTGCAGGTTTGCATGCCACTGCCCCTGATCTACTAAACCCTGCTGGCACAGACTGGGGTCTGCACCCCTTCCTCTCTACCCAGCAAACATCAGTGATTGCAGTTTGGGTGGCCCCAGTGATCCCAGCGACTAGATAAAACTTTCCAAAGCTTTGCCCGAGCCCAGGCTGCTTGGCCCTCTCTCCCCCAAGGTATTTGTAAAATGCCCAGCACAAAGCAGCTGCGAAACAGGCAGGGGAGGTTCTCACGTCTGCCAGTAGATACCACACTTTACAGTCATGCCCCAAGTACCTGAACATAAGCTATCGTGAAAGGTCACGTCCTTCTAAAATAAACAGGCTTTTGGCTTTCCTCCACCTCCCAGGCTGAGGCTGCAGGAAGAAGCTGTTCGGGAGCATTGACTGTTAACCAGTTCTGTGGACAGTCTTCCTTGTTACATTCATTCTGTACCCTGGCTGCGCATTCCCCCTCCATCATTCTCCCCTCAGACTGATGACTGTTAATTATAAACACAGTTGTGCTACTAAATTAATGACTGTGATTGAACAAGGCTTTTGTTCAGGCCTTGTTTCAGACACAAAGTAAAAGAGAGCTCCTTACCAGCTCAGCCTGCCAGGGAACCCTCAGCTACAGGAGGGTGGTGTGGCTCACCACTTCCTTGACCAGGGGTCCATATCTGCTAGAGCTGCTTACACATACCAGTACCCAGCAAAGACCTGTCTACACACTATTAGCTTTAGTACCTAAGCATATTTGCTTGGCAGAGTATTAATCTTCTCCAGAAGCACACCCGATCCTAGTTCTCCCTACTGATACATACCATGCAACCTATTTCTAGGTATGACTTAACCTGTTACTTAGTATTACAGAAAACATTCCAGAAATTCTGTTAAGAAGTTGCAATGTATTTTGATCCCCCAATAACAATCCGTTCTGTTCTTTTGCAGATACTTGAATATGTAAGGTTTAACAAAACAACGACGCGGCTGCCCTCCACTTTATCTCGCTGTGCCAAAGACATCGTTGGATTCGCCATAATTTTCTTCATCATTTTCTTTGCCTATGCCCAGTTAGGCTATCTGGTCTTTGGGTCACAAGTTGAAGATTTTTCTACTTTCCAAAACTGCATGTATGCTACTTTCTAAACTTTTTGATACAAACCCCCCAGCTGGTGCAGGTGCAAGCCAGTTTCTGCTAAGCAGAACTTAAAAGAATACAGGTTTCCCACACCTAAGCTTATTTCATAGAGTAAAAACAGTTTTCTTGCCCTAGAATCTGTTTCCCAAAGCCTTCACAATGTTCAAAAGAGACCACATGTACACTGAATAGGTCAGGGAAGCATAAGAAGGGGGAGCGCAGGAGCAGCTCACCTGCTGGAGCTATTAGTCCCCACAGCACAGTCCCCCCAACACAAGTTTGCCATGTGTTAAGGCAGGCAAAATCAGGCGGGCCTGGCAGCAGACTGTTCTCTTTTAACTCTTTCAAAAGCAAGAATGTGAAACTACCCAGCAGACATGCCCCTGGGTATGTGATACAGTCCCCAGCATGAAAACCACTGAACTCCTCAACTCAAGTGGCTCCGCACAAGCTGAGCACATTTGCAAACAGGAATTACTGCTCTTTTAAGAAAACATCCAGCTGCACAGCCAAGAGTCCCCAAATCCCATCTGCCGGCTCTGTTACTTTCCTTCCCAGACTGCTTTCAGCCACTCACTGTAGCAACATCATTGGATCAATTCCAGGTGCCAGCTGGAACTGGTTTTGATGGTCCTTGCACCTTGTAGAAACCCTAACCTGTCACCTGCAGTGTGCATTGTGTTTTACCCCACAGCTATGTTTCTTACAGCTTTAGAGATCAGTAGCATATCAGGTTTTTGAAAGCAGATTTTCATGTAAAATCAAGGCACTTCTAAAGCAGAAAAATAGCTCATTTTGCATCCACTTGGATGTGAGATAGTTCTAAGCTGCTGCAATACAGAGAAATAAGTATTTATTTGTCTTAGCTAAGAATAAAATCCCTCATAGGATTTAATACCTGCTGTACTAACAGAAGATAAGGGATCATGAAGCTAGAACAGAAAGGAAATAAAAAGAAAAGACACAACAGGTGATTTATCAAAAATGAAAGTATTTTCTCATGCAAGCCATTTAAAAATTCCTTTATACTTTCAAATTCTCAAATATATGCTAAATGCCCAATTTGCCACTGCTGTCTTATTCTGTGGCTTGCCTTTTGATTTCAGTGACTAAGGTAATGGTGAATCAGTCTCAGTTGTATCTGGTACCTTTTTTTTTTAATAATACTTACAATACTTCTCTTTAGAAGCCAGTCAACCTCATTCTGGTATTTTTTTTACTTCCAGCTTTACACAGTTTCGTCTTGTACTGGGAGATTTTAATTTTGACACCATAGAAGCAGCAAACAGAGTCCTCGGACCTATTTACTTCATCACATTTGTATTCTCTGTGTTCTTCATATTGCTGGTAGGTAGCATCTTAAAAATGCTTATCCTTTTGCATAAGCTGCCCCTTAGAACACCAGGGCAGAGAGAATCCAAACTCTTTTGCAGGAGTTCCCAGCAGGCAAGACATTTCACAGCTCTCCCTTCCTTCCAACAGCCACGAAAGGGACTTTTGCACGACATAACGAGCACGTTCCACCTTTCACTTTACTGCACCGCTCATTTATCAAGATTTTAATTTCTGAAAACTTAATTGAGTGCTCTTGAAAACTGCATAATGTCAGCCTTGTCAGCTAGGAAGGTTAAAGGGAAACTTTGATGGGACTGTGTAGGTGCAGGTCTGCTTTATCAGTTAGATTGATGTTTTCATTAATTACTTCAGCTTGAAACACCATCTGAAAAAGCTACAAGTGTACCACAGAAAATCAGTTACCTCCAAGGAATCCGCTTAGCCAGTACTGCAGATGGGAAATAAGTGATTTGCCTCCCAAAAATGTTCCCTAAGACCCTAAGATTATCAAATAATTTAACTGCATTAGAGCATGTCCGCACCCAGAAAAGCTCTTCAGTTCCATTAGTTACATGCCCTAGCATGGAACAGCCCCAAAAAACAACAGTCCCAGCATAATACAAATGCAATTTCCAGAAACAAATATCTAACTGCGTCCTTCCTGTGCAGAACATGTTTTTGGCTATTATAAATGACACCTATTCAGAAGTCAAGGCAGACTTTGAAGCGATACCCAGTCAAGAACTTCGAATCGGAGACTTCTTTAGGCAGGTAAGTAAACACTTCTCTACCTACCTCATTTAATTCAAGAGGAGGAATTCTAAACTACATCACTCAAAAGAGCCTTAAATAGCTGGGCCATAACCATTTAAGAACACCCAATATTTGATTTTTCACCTTAAATAAACATTTGACAGATACAGACATCCTTCCATCAAACCCACAGGGGCTCCTCCTAATGGGAAGAGCAGCACATGAGTTAGGCTGCAAGGAGCCTACCTTTACTTCAACCTTTTTAAAAGAAATATTTAAGACCAGCCTGGTTTGTGATACATGCCATCATCAGTTTTCTTCAGAGCTTACTTGCTGCTGCTCTTCCAAACTGAGAAACTAAAAGATCTTCTTGGCATGGGAAGACAAGTAGAAATAGGTACCTTTAAAACTCTGCACGTTCAGACTATTTTTATGTGCCAGAAGGGAGTACAAAAGGGGAACAAATCTTTCCCTAACTTTTCAGTTCAACTTGAAATTATGACCTCCTCCTTTCTTGCCAAGTGCATACACTGAAGCCAAAGAGATTGCACGCAGTTCTGTTGCTGGGACAAGTCAGTACCTCCGCCTAGAAACCTGACTTTAACTGGGGAATACAGCATCACCAGTGAGATAAATAAGATGGAGATAGGCGTGGGGTGAGAGACCTGCACATTCAGACTATGCCTCTCCAAGGTGGCCTGCACTGACCACTCTGTAGAGTGGCTGGCAGCTCTGTCTACCGAACATTTTCCTGTAGGATTTTATGAGTGGCATAGATACACATTACATTGCTTCTGCAAAGCCTGGCTTTCATGAAGGAAAAGGAAGGGGGAGGCCCAGCTTAAGATTACCGCACCCAAGGTCATTCTCCTACTTATCCGTGACTACAGTAAGATTATACTGACTATGCCTGAAAACATAAATTCTTACTGGTTTTGGTTGGCTACGGCCTTCAGGGATTTCATGACAAATTTGAGATATAGCAGGACAAGTTCTCTGAGATGAGCTAAGGGAACAAAGTGGTAGACTGGTGGGATTCCTGTTTAATTGCCAAGGCATTACACTAACAGTTTGTTCCTTGCATTCAAGTCCTTGTGCAAAAGTGCCTCTGGTTCAACGCAAGCCCTTTAACGTGCCTGACTCCCTATCTCTGTTCAGAGCTGCAAGGCCCTTGTCAAGCTCAAGTTGAAGAAACCAGAGATGGATACAAATCCAGCAGATGAGAGCTTGGGAAGGTAGGATCTCAGCATTTGCTGTTACCCCCTGCACCGAGCACAGGCATATTCTCACGTGACTTCTGTCTCTTCTCATTTGTGTGAATGACAAGCAAGGGATTTTCAGCCACTACCAGCAAGGATATTTCTAAGCTTTCCAATGGTGACAGTGCTAATGAAAAGGTAGGTTTTATTCCTTCCTGTATTCTTAGGAATTGATTATACTTCAGAAGCTGAATACTACAAAAGGAGTTACAGTGGTCCCCGCTGTTACTTACAAAAGCTATTTCTCCACAGGATGCTATTCTTAACATCATGGGAATAGTAAAAACTAGACCTATAAGTAAAGAAAAATCACTAATTATGCCCAAAACTTCAAATGAAAGCTTGTTCAGACAAGGTCATACACTAACTACAACAGCAGAGCTGGCAGTAAGGTGGGATCAGTGTGTCTTAGCAATGGTATAAAGTTGTGAGCTGGGCATTTGCCCAAATGTTAAACAGGAACAGATGTATGGAAACAAACAAGTTTTACAGCAATCTATTGGGTCACAGGCTGCCTCTACAGCAAGGAAGATTGCTGTAGCTTCATTTTGCTTTACAAAAAGATTCTAGCAGTCTTTGGTACTTCCATATCTGGGGTAAGCCTGTGCAAGTACTTCTAAAATATTTTTTTTAAAAAATTACTTCTACAACAAGAAAGAGAAAAGCCCCTTGGCTAGCTGTAAACACTACTACGCACAACGCTTGCAGTCTCTTCAAACTCTGAAAAGACATGTGTAGTCCTATATCCTGGTTTTTAGGAAGGGCCAGAAGGAAAAATCTACGTTCAGGTAGAGAACATTTTTCTCCCTAAAGCTGCATATATCTTTTCCTGCATGCATGCCCCCTCCTTGCATGAGCGATTGTGTTACAGGTATTCTAATGAGCCATGCCAGCTTTGTGATTTTTTTGTTGTTGTTTTTAATCTCTCTGATGATGAATAGAGCCATCTGAAGTTATCAAAGCTAAAGAAAGGGAAAGAAAAACGTGGTCAGAAGTATGCATCTACTGAGGACGCTGACTCAGTCACAGCTCAGAGCTACGTCTCCACCGCAGACTTTCAGTGGTAAGTGTGTGTGAGCGTTCCTGCTCTCTTACTTCCATCCCAAGGCATCTGCTGCCCTAGCTGAAACCCTCACCTAGCCACGACCTGAAAGACAGAAGATCAAAGTCAGTGATTTTAAGATCTTTTAAGTGCTCTTATACTGGCTGACAACAGCTGCCCTCTGGGAGGGAAGAAGGAAACACAAGAATTTAGTAGAGAAGCTTGTAAGGACATTAGTCAAAAATGAGGTGGGACTAGAATTTAAAATATTGTTGCTCTTCCAGAACATCTCCTTGTGGCTGCCCAGGGAGGGGACAGAGACTGTAAGACCTTGTGCTTGTGAAGTAGCATTTCAGGACTTAAGACCCTTGGCAACTGACACAAGTGAGCAAAGGAGGTTGCAAATGCAAGTTTAAGGGCAAGTGCCATCTCAAGTATATGCGGCTGTATTTGTGTGTTCTAGGCTCTTCAGGTATACAGCAGAGTTAGAGAAGGAATTAAATAACACTAATGCAAAACTCAGGAGAATTATGAAAAGCATGCAACAACTGAAGGATGCTTCAAGACAAGACAGCACAGTGTAATGCATGAGCTCATCTGGTAACAGAGACAGCCTGACCTCTATACACAGTTTAAGTAAATCCAAAGTCTCCGTTCCCCTCCCCCCTCCCCTTATTTTTTTTTCTATTTCTGGATAAGAGAAGCAGGAATGTTAATAAAGGCATATACCATTGTTGCTTCTGGGTCTTTTCTCCAAGTTTCAGGTGCTGCTTTAACTCTGAGAACTGACCAACCTTGCTAGCAAGAGCTCTGGGTGGGCACGTCTGCAAATGCCTGAACAGCATTTATTCCTGTGCCTTGTTTTGGGGCTGCTGTGAGGGAGAGATGTGTAACCCCGAGAGCAGACCATGAGCAGCGGCAGCACCCTGCACCTGCTCCGCGCCCGCTCTCCACCTCTGGCACTGTGTAGCCCAGTGCAGCCCTCAGTGGCCAGGCACAGTCCAGCATATGGGTCACTAGCCCTCACTGCCCCAGACCGCTTTCTCCTGCTAGTCCATCTGCTGCCAAGGTTAATGTTTATTTCTCAACAATTCTTGTTCCAGGCACCTGTTTGCTTCCAAAACAGGTTCCTGTTGCCTTCAGAGAAAAAAAAAAATTACTCTTTCAGGAAAGAAAAAAATTTTGATCAAGCCTCAACAGTGGAACCACTAGAGCGCGCCTTGCTTCACCCTTGCACCAGCCTGGCTTTTCAGAACATCCTTTTAATTCCTACATCCATTTATACCCACTGCCTTAGAGACAAGGTGTTCTGTTCAGACCAGAATCTATCTACTCCTTGTAGACGTTAACATGTGTTCATTGCTGGGACTCAGCCACAGGAAGAAATAAAACCCATGTCCAAATGCCATCTGAACACCACCAGGCTGCAGTACCCCACCCTGCACCACACAGTCCCTGTCCTAGGGAAATTCTGCTGCTCACGCATGACACACAACCCCCAGCCTCCGAAGTATCCTGAATCTTACATAAATCCTACAAGGATTTATAATATTATAAAGCCTTATTGTCCTGCAAAGCACTATCAAGCTACTACCTGCTCTCTGGTCTCTCTGCATCTAAGCGCAGTGTGGAGGAGCTGTGTCACGGGGAGGGAGCAGACAGGCATTCGAAGGGATCCAGGAGATCACTGCACCCAGCAGCACGATGCAGCCATGCGCTGGTTTGCCTGTCAGGGTTCACCGATTCTGTTCTTCAGTCTCAGGGCCAAGCCAAGCCGTGCCATCCTCGCTCTTCTGAAAGGGACCAGTTTAAAATAACACACCACTTCCAAAGAGGCCTTGTTGCTATGCAGTATCCCACGACACTTGTCCCAGAAATCACAGGTGACTAATGATCTGTTTATCCTCTTTACTCCGTAGCCTGACACGCAGGAAAGCAGATGCATTGCGCCTTTGGCATCTCCAACCTTTCCTCCTCCTTGGCAACCCATCTCATACAAAAAAGTCTCGAAACCTTTAGACACTGTTCCTTACCCAGAACTTCCTGGGAAAGCTTTCAAGCATTCCTCGACCTTGCTCTACTCCTCTGGGGCACAGGAAACCCTCTTGATAGCCTGCCTCACTTTTCTCTCCTTGCCCCGCAATAACAAGATGGTTCAGGCAAACCTCTTCGGAGAGGTAAAGCTTGGAATACTATGGATTTGCATGGTCTCAGAACTGGTTCTTCAGCAAGGAAGATCCACCCCAGTATCACTGAGCTTTTTGCACCCTCAAAAATGCTGTTTCTCCTGTTTTGGCTAATGGTGTTCAACACGGGGTTATTTTTCCTTTGTTAAAATTATCATAGTTCATTGCCCACGGATTTGAGGCAGGTCTCAATAAACCACTATTTGAGGGATTTTTGTCTTCTCATTAGCAATCTGATCAGGGCAGGCTTCATTGAATAAATAATGCCAAGGAAAAATGGAGGATTGGAGAACAGCAACCTTGTTCATTCTTCCAGCCAATGCCCTAAGAATTTGTGCTTTCGCTTCCCCCCATCTTCAGAGGAAAGCCATGTGATCAGAAGGAAGGTTATTCTGTCCAGCCCTGAAGAACATACTGAAGGCTGCCGCCTTCTCCTCTCCCTCACTCACTCCCTCAACTTCCTACTTATTTTTTGTGTTCCCATTTACCTGCACTGCCACACACCCACAAGCAGAGTCTTCACCTTCAGGAGTTCTTCTGTCCCCTGCCAGGCCTTAGGCTGAAGAAAGGTGGATTTACACAAAATACAACAGAAGAGTCACTTTTCTTATGAACTTACATCAATACATGATGGGGGGGAAAAAAAAAAAATCAATCTATTCGATTCACATGAGAAGCATCTTCTTGTGTTTGCAGAAGTGTGTGCAGTAACTGTCTTCTGGCCACAAACACATCCGTAACCGCTGCGATACTGATTCTAAGGCTAAGAGATCAATATCGATATAGAAAGGCAATCAAATACTGCTCATCAGCTGAAGGTGTATTCATTGGCAGTGAATTAATTAGCCCAGTAACAGCTAAAGCAGCTCTCCGCCCCACCTACTCCCAAAGTCGCTACTGCTGGAGCAGGAATGAGCAAGACTCACAGTTTGCTGCTGCGTCACCACGCAGCAGGCTGGCACCCTAGCAGGAGCTGAAGCACGTAAGCCAAGTTGTCAGTTCAGGAGCGGATGTGGCGGTCACTTCCCTGCTGTCTCTGCTGAGAGGCACAGTCTGAACAGGTAAAATAAGGCTTAAACGGCTGTAGCTTCCTCGGGGGCTGTCGCAGCACCTGAGCCAGCAGCAGTGCGCGTGGCTCTGCTCGCAGGCTGCGGGCATCCCGACCTGCCCCGCAACACCCTGAAACTACAAATACGTACAGGAATAGTGAAGACCTTGGCACTTGTTTTCAAGAGATGGCAGTGGAGGAGAAAGCATGATGAGAAACAGATATATGACAATAAAGGTTAAGGTACTTTTATTATAAAAGTCTATACAATGAGCACCAGACATAGCAATGCAATTATATCTGGTTTAGTTATATATATTCCATATCTATATATCCATATAGATATATAGGTTTTGCTTTTACCAAAGTAAAACTGTTATATCACAAAATGCCTAGTTCTACCATTTATTTATTGCTCAACAAGGATGGCACAAAACACACTCGGCATAACTGTTGCCATGCTTATCTACTATACTGAATAAACAGCCAAACACTGCATAACAAACACAAAGCAGCTGTTAATTCTGAATTGGAACCAGTCTGATCACTCACTCACTTATAAAAATATTGGAATCATATAGATTTAAGCATTATAAAGGAGGAATATATTATTTAAAACATTTAAATAGTGCATATTGACATTTTGCATGTGGTATATAAAACACAAACATTCATGTACAACACTATACAGTACACATTAGTTTCAATGTTTGGATACACCCGTGTCTGCAGACTGATAGAAAAGTAACTGAAGTGTACATTGCACAATGGAACTGAATAAAATTGACATATGGTCTCAAGACTAGTTTAACCTCATAATTCTCTAAGGTCCCAGATCATTTTGCAGTTTAAAAAAAAAAAAAAAAAAAAGGCATACCACCAGTGCTCAATAGTTTTAGTGCTTTTTTTTT
>JAVJGI010000064.1:60387196-60435481 GCA_035590275.1 Ibycter americanus | reverse complement strand
CAGTTCTCAATAGTTTTAGTGCTTTTTTTTTTTCTGAATTCCAAAATTACATGCCTACAAGCAGAGTAAAACAAAACAAGAAGTATTCTACAGTACACAGATGAAATCTGAGCACTAAAAATCCTACTTTCAACCTATTTCATATGGTTCGTGACAGAACAGCAAGTCTATGAGGTTACATGCTAGCTGTTTCTTACATTGTGAGAAAGTTCATTTTTGGTCTTTCATAAAGCAGTGTGAATAATAGCTATGTTGACATTAGCCAGTCATAAAAACATGCAGTGAGAGTAGGTGCATGCAAAACATGGCCACAATCAAACTGATACATTGAAGAAAAAAAAATAAAATTGAGAAAGCACCAGTTAAAATTAACAGTTAGATTTTGCCAGATCAAAAACAGCTGCTGATGGCTGTTGCAGAGCATAAAGCTAGTAGCTAAATCATCATTCAGCACAGCAGATGTGATACTCAAAACATTTTTTTAGTTTCAACTCTGAAGCTAAATCATGCAAGGCCCATAAACTGTTTTGCTTACATCATAAGAGTTAGATAACTTATTTTTATTCTCCAACTGTAAAACAAAATTGTGATAAACAGCAGTAATTTTTTCACTCAAAACCAACAGTTCACCCTGTGGTGCACATTACACTGATTTTAGCCCTTGATACCATATTTATTTCAGGTACAGTGGAATTTTAACTGTCCTAAGCCAGCTCTTTTCTGCTGAAGCTACACAGGTCTGAGCGCCATGAGATTTCCCATACACTGAAATGTTCATTATGTTCCTCAAATCTTCCAAAAGTGGAGATGCAGTATCCAATTCAGACAAAACACTATGTCACCACTAGCTGATAAACAATAACTGATAAAATGATAAAATGAACAACAGTAACATAAGTCCTGTAGGCAACATGTGATATAACTTTTCAGTTTTCCAAGTTTTAAAAGACACTAAGCAAGGTCACTTTCTGGTTTGTCCACTGTCATCTTTATCAAGGAGGAAATGTGACCACTAATGAGCAAAATCCATAGATGTTAATTATTACTGTGTTATAGGTGCAATTTAGAATACCAAAAATTAAAGTTGTCCACAGCAGTCCTTTGAAAGGAATTTCAGTCTGTTTTTTTAAGTGTTCCAGGAAAAAGAGCTGTACGTTTAATTTGCTGACTTTTTTTCCTCATAATAAAAAATAGGCAAGAGAAGTAGTTCAGTGTAGCATTATGGTATTAATAATTTCTTCAATAATGCAAAAAGTTGGTAATAACAAAAG
This sequence comes from Ibycter americanus, assembly GCA_035590275.1. Classification (NCBI taxonomy): domain Eukaryota; kingdom Metazoa; phylum Chordata; class Aves; order Falconiformes; family Falconidae; genus Ibycter; species Ibycter americanus. Next base: position 60,434,210 of record JAVJGI010000064.1, on the reverse strand, counting down.
TCTCAAAGTTCTTGAATGCTAAAGAAAAAAAAAACTATGGTTGTTTTGGAACAAGATGGATGCGTCTGCAATACAAAACTTTGATGGAAACCGTGTTTGCTAAAGTTGGATAGAGCAGTCTCGGACTTAGAAATCTTACTTGCTCTCTAGACAGGACCTACTTACCCTTCAAATATGTTATAGTGGCACCACAATAAAGTGCACAAACTGGATTCTTTCAACAGTGCATGACAAATGAACACAAGCACCCAATAAGTACAGTGGTAGTATACAGAAACATCATGTTATTGAATGGGCTGGAGGAATATAATTTAAATTGATTTTGAAGAATCTTGTTTGCTGATAAGGACTTCTAACAGCCTAAGTTTGGCTTTGATTTTCTTGTACTCCCTGTACTCATCAAGCATTGGAACCCGATCTTCTTTCTGCACGTTCCTGTAAAAAGAAGCACACCTAAGCGTCAAGAAAATCCTCCATGCTGCAGCAAGCCAAACACAAAAGTAGCTACCTGCAGTTATCTTAGGGCAGATAAAAACATTTGTGGCAGCTTGCTCACCAATAATAGACACATCGATATATCTTAGTTCATTATGGTTAAAATTGCTATCACCCAAAAAACTTAACAAAAAGCCCAGCAGCATTTATTCAGCACAACTGTTGTGGCACTGTTTATAAATCTTTGTTTTAAGTTCTTCTGGAGATTTTATTAACAAGATATGAAGACTTTCATTTCAGATTCTTTGCATACATTACAGACAAAATACAAATTGAGTTGATCTACATTTTTTCTGTATGTAGACTGACCCACAAACTGATAGCAGAGAATTATTCCTACTTGTTTAAGACTAGACTATAATAAATTAATCCATTAATCTGACTTACTTTTAAATCAACCCTTCATTATTAACCTCATTGTTGGCCATTAAGGTCAAAAGGAATTATGCCGCAAATTCAGTAAGTACTTGATGAAGCCACATGAGTGGAATTTGTGTGACCAATGGTCCAGGAGTTTAAGTTAAGGAGAAATACAGTAGAAAGTATAGTTATGTGAGAATGTCTGCCAGTCAAGAAAGTGACTGACCTCTTAGGAGTGCTGTTAGTTTTGTTCATGAGGTGATACACCTCGAAAAACCTCCTATTACACACAATAGGCAGCAGTTAAATCAAATTCATGACAATATATATTCAAATAAGAAGCCTAAAAGAACCAAACAATACATAGAATAAAAATTATACACCCCTTTATGGGTAAAGCAAATACCACTGTCAGGACTGACTTACTGGAACAAAGCCAATAGCCAAGCTTCCCCACCCTATGTTAAAAACAGAGGGATAATCTGGGTGGGGTGTAGGGTGGGGGGCGGTAGCGTTAATATAACAAAAATATATATTTTTTTGGTAAGTATTTTAAAATGTTATCTTCCTCCACTATTAAAAATACACAACAATGTTATCTCCGGCAGAAGATTATTCATAGCAGAAATTAGAACAGATCAGATTCCATTTGGCAACATTCATATAGAAAGTTGACCAAAAAAATTTGGCTACAAAATGAGGCTGCTGTCCAGCATCTGGTTTTGTGTTAAACAAACCTTCCATTCTGCTGATAAAACTCCTCTTCAAATTCTCGTAATGTCTTACGTAGCTTCTTTTTTTCAGCTCTGGCTTTCCACAGTTGCTCCAATAATTCAGGCCTAAAAATTTCAAGTGAAAGAAAAATACCGTTGGCCATACAATGAAATTTACATTCCTCAAAGCATACTCAAAATCAACTCAGCTAGCTGCACTAATAATAAATTTGTCTTGCTCATAAGGAATACGCTATCTGTCTGATGGTGAAATATTGAGAACAAACTAGTAGTTAATAAAAGGGTATACACTTTCTGCTGCCTACACAGCTCAGGTAAGGCTGAAGAAGGTTTAGACAATACTAAATAAGTCACTGAATACAAAAAGATCTTAGTCAGATATGTCAGAGGAAAGAACACTCATTCAAGCCAAACACTTGCTGAGAAGTGCTGAACGTGTCACTCCCTTCCACCCAACATCAGGTATTTGGTATCATGACTGCAACTGTAATAATTGCAACTTCTCTAATAGAACTAGCCACTTCTTATTTTTACGTACATAGAAGCAGCGCGGGTGCTTGACAGTCTAAGGTCCCGGGTCAGTTTCTCTTGACCATCTTCAACATCAGACTCAGAGTTTTCAACTGGGCTTAAAACAGACTGTGTTTGGACAGCAGTTTTTAAGATATCATTCAGGTCTGTAGACAAACCATCACTTTCCTCCTCTTCTTCCTGAATGTCAAAGCATAAGTTCAAAATGATTATTTCATATATTTCAGTTCCTTGTTACAAGTGCTGGGAAGTACTTTTTTTACAAATGCATTGCACACACCTTAATTTCTTCAAAAAAATGGGCAGTTTCACCTTCAATAATGGGCTGTAACATCTGCCCTCGCCTCTTGGTTGATGGTGACCCCTGCAAAAATTGAATTGTTTCATTATGTGCAATTAGACATTAAATGTTATTTGCAGTCGGAATTTTGTTCAAGCCACCTAGTACCTAAAGGTATTTCTTCTTTCAGAAGAATAAAAGACTACAAACATACTTACAGAGCACAAACAAAATAACCATACAACCCAAAAAGCTCAGATGCCCAATGTATCCTTGACACAAAGGTCAATGTTGTAGCTTATGTGAAAATACTCTTCTTCAGACTTAAACCAAAAGCACTCATTCTCTCACTGCTTTGCAGGAAATTCAAAGCGCAATGGTATCTCTGAATTCCATATTTACTCTTGTTCCTTCCAAACCAAGCCTCAAGGAGATTATAAAGTTATACAAGGCCAGAGCAGGTTTTTATCTTCTGCCAGGCATACACTGGGAATAATACTGCCGGTTTCTTTTTCTAGAGCACTCTGAAGCCCCACAACTGGAAGTGCCATGTAAGAGTTATCTACTGCCATCTCAAGAGACAAAATCCTTTGAACTTCAGCCCAAAACAGATGCCACTGTACTGCACCGGTATTACTGTTAGCTGCCTGTAGCACACATGCCCTGCTCATCCGTTATCCCTGAACAGCAGAAGCAATTTCCACAGGGGGTTGCTTTGAACAGGAGGAAGGTAGAACACAGAAGTCACACAGACAATGAGCTGTCAAACAACTTTAGATTGTGAAAGGTAAATAGCTTCCCACTTCTTTGGACATTTCCATACAGGCTTCAGCATATGTGATTAGTATACTGTGGTACCATAAGAAATATTTCATGGAAGCAAGTGTCGTATAAACCAAAAAGCAATTTCTGAAATACCTGGCACTGAACGTAGCCTCCCTAGAAGCTATCACTGAACAATCCTTGGTAATTACAGAGCTCCACACATCTCTTATAGGTTTCAAGAGCAGTGGCCTGCGAAAAGTATTTTACAGACGTTGCCTACAGCACAGATTAGGAATTATGTTACCAAGATCTCTCCTGAATTTAAAATCCATTTGCTTGGCTACCCACCCATCTTTTTATTTCACAGTCAAAAAAAACCCCACAAAACAAACAAAACAGAAAATAAAAAAAACCAACTACAATATAGTTATAAGGTATTTTATAATATAAAATGCATCTCAGCTGAAGAGTCAAATTTTTGAGGTGAGAGACAGGATAAAACTCAACCAGTCAGGGGCACCACCATTAACTTGTGACTCACCAGTCATGTAGAAATGCTTAGATGTTTAAGAGCAACCTGTGTTTATGGAGTTCAAAAAGGGATACTGATATAAAAGCCCTTAAACAGAAACATGACTGCAACGTAAAGCATGTTTTTCTATTAAAATGTATGTGCAAGAAAGGAGTGATAGTGAACTGGTCCCTTTATCTCAGCATACTTTGGCTTAAAGGGGATAGCTAAAAACAGAGTCAATGTAAACAGCCGGTTAAGTTCCTGCTGAGTAAGCCACCGCCCAGCTATGCAAATCTGGTAGAGAACTGCCTGTAGGTAAAGAGATTATCTCATGTCAGCTATGCTGTCCCTTCCTTCTAAAAGGGTCAAATAGCTAGTATCAAAACTGTGGTGCTCCAAGTTCAGGTCAGCATGCAAGATTTTGATTATAGCTCATGAAGAACAAAGACAGCCAGCTGGTTATCATTCCCCAACTGTTTTACAGGTACTATAAACAAGATTACATCCGTCTCCTCGTACAGTATGAAAACTTTTCTTCCTCATCTCTTACAAGACCACAGAGAGAAGAAAGAAAAGACTAGAAAGCACTTCACATTAGAAGGAAATGAAGCGAAAACACCATGAAAAAGCACAGATGTTGTACAGATGCCGCAGATGGTAAGATGTCTCACACTGGGGAAGCATGAAGGAATGAAACAGTTCTCATGGCCATCCTATCACTCATGCTTCTGGTGACAATCACCTGCATTACAGTAGAGAGGCAAGCTTCCCCGCAACTGGTGCTACTGTTCTTGGGGGGGACTGAAAAGTACAATATGTGCTGTGGATCCACACCTAGCACAGTGACTTGGGAACATCTCAGCCATGGCAAGTTAGAACAGCTCATTTACTTCTGCTGAGAACCATTTACTTCCTAAGAGCCATCAAAATCACAGACAGCTTTGAACTGCTGTGCTCTCAGCAGTAAATCAAATGCCTCAAATACAACGACCACATCTTCCATTTTCCACAAGAAAGATGTGTTTTATGGAACAGTATTACTAGCTCTTCTAAAGGCAGCCTAGCAGTTCAAAAGGGGAAAAAAGTAGAAATAGCATTTGTTTTACTCACAAGAATAGGAGTAATGCTTGCTCTAGTTAACATTTGTTTTACAAGTCTGTATCTGTCATAAAGTGGCTTCACAATATGTCTTTCTTCTCTAGTAACCTGAAGGCAGAGAAACCACAGAATTAATTATACCGGTCACTCAATAATGTACAAGCAAACACAAAGCGGTATGCTTCTCATGCCAGGCCACATATATTCCAATTAGGAACATAAAACTAGTTTAAATTGTGTGTATAAAATGGGGTATATGCAGATAAAGGGGAATAAGTGGGTGCTTTTCCCTCCTTTCTTTTCTCACTTTAACTCCCTATATTTTTAAGGAAGGAGTTTTAAAGACTTCCTAAAACACAGGGGAGCTCCAGTGGAAGCACACCCTCTATCTTTAAAGACCCATGGAAAAGAGGCAAAAAAGGGACCAAGAACTGGAGGAGAAGACTGTGTGCCTAGCAATGATGATGACTCTACAGAAATGGCAGGGGAAAAAAGAAAAAGATGAAATTGTAGAGAGATTTTATCTGATATCTGATTTACTCTCAACTCTTGGCCACTGTGTACTCTAATATAATGCATCTTAAAGGCTATCCTCAACAGTTACTGGCATTTTCTCCCTAAGGAGATTGTAGAACCAGTGCCAGTATCTCCAAGACCACTATACTTCCTTGGCTTCTAGGCTGAAAGGCTTGGTCGGATTTCTACGGCAGTGCTGATTATAAAGCTAGCGTGCCAAGTCCAGAAGGCTGATAGAATAGCAGCTGGAAAGATCTTGTGATTGGACCAGTGATGCTGATCACTGCCCAAGATAAAACCCCAGAACTTTAAGCACTAATTGCTAGTCTTTTACTCTAACTTCCATACCTCCAATTATAGAAGATACATGCCACAGACTTAGCGGGAAGTGGGGGGGAACTGTCTTTTCATTTCTGTTTTTGTGAAATCCAGAATAACATTTCAGTCCTTTTCCAAGGAAATTCAATAGTGTAATTTATTTTTAAGATTTCTCTTTGCCTCACAGACATATAAGGCACCAAACTACACCAATCACTTTGCAAACTCCAATAACTTACTGATTTGTGGAAAAAGGGTCTATTAATACATCCATTATTTTTTTTTTAGAAGTCAATGCAATAACGTCCTCTGATGGCAACATGGAAACCAACAGATAACTTCATGTTTTGGAGAAGAACCCCCACAACACACACACCAGCATTAAATGCCGGTATTACTACTGCACAAGAGTTACTGTTGTCTATGCATACAATAAGATAGTTTGATGAAGCAAACCACGTATTACCGGCCGTCCATGCTGACTTTCATAATACAGGAGGCTTTTCTGGAGAGATGTCTTCTCTTCTACCAAATGGTCCTTTGTCATTTTCTGTCAGAAGAATAACTACATTTAATTAAACACAAACCTTTTTAAGTTTCTGTACATTCTCAGCTATACAGATGCCTTCACCAAACTTAGTTAATACCGTACATCCCACTTTCATCCATTTAAAGCTGTCTGATGTTGTCAGCACATGCTTGTAAATATTTTATTAAAGAGTGAACAAGGAAAATGAGGCTCATCTTGATCATTTCCTCATAGTCTGAAATATGAGGGCTTGGTAAAGGGCTGCTAGACAAAGGCATTACTGTCAGTAAAGTGATACCTGAAGTGTCCAACAGTGTTCTATCTCCCTGTTACTCTCTTAGAAACAGCATCCATGACCTCATGCTTACTTTTATATCTTCTGGCAAACATCTCTCAACTCGTTTTTCCTTTAATCTTTTCAAAATGAGTTCAAGTGTAGCTTCCTTGGTAGGCTTCTTTTCTTTCTGCACAACCCGCATCTCATCTCCATTTTCTTCATCCTCTTGGTCAAGAGAGGAACCAAAGCTTTTTGGAAGAGTGTTACTTCGTGGACGTGTTTGAGGTATGAATTCTCCTTCTGAGCTCCTCTGCTTTGCATCTGAAATGAGATAATTTGCTCAAATCCTGAAGTTTAAAAGAAATAACTCAGTTCATTTAACCACAAATAAAGGAACATAACAGTTTGCATAGGAAAAGTTTCTCTTCTAATGAACTAAAAACAAAGCCACAAGAATAATTTTTTAGTTTTGAATAGTTCAGAATCTAGAAATGAAACATTTCTACTGTCCTGTGGAATTTTACTGAATGACTTAGGCATTTTAGTCACACAGATAATTGGTGTTTGTAGAAAACCAGAAACTGAAGCATCCCTTACCTTTTATTTGCTTTCTCAATTTGGTAAGTTCAGTCATCCATTTTAAAACTTTTGGATTGGCTGCAATATCACTGTAGGAGGGCTGAAAAGTAATACAAAAACTACATTTTATGAAAACACACACAATCTTGTTTACACACTTCTTTCAAGATTCGGTAATATTTATGACAGTGAATGTGACCAGTAACATGGATGCCACTCTTTGTACCAGATCAGATCTCAGTGCCAACATAACTGACAACACTTGTGAAAATAAACTTGAAACAAGACATCAGAAGTTGAACCAGAGAGTGGTAAGAGGCTTCCGCCTCTCCACATATCTCATCTGATATCCCCTCAGTCTCACTGCGTAAATGTCACTGCCTGCCCTCCTTTGGGCCCAGGCACTATGGCATATTTTCTAGTATTGCTGTTGCTCAGCTCACTTTTCCATATAGCAGTGTGTAACAAAATTATTCCCATTTGTGAACCCACAGTTATTCAGTGATGAACTGCAAGTAGTAACTTATCTCCACCATGCAGTCCTTCATCCTGAGTAAAAGCAGAAGTGGAAACTTACCTTACTGTTTTTCTCTTTTTCAAATTGTTCCTCAAATTGCTTTATTTTTTTCTGTAATTTCTTGACAAGCTGATAAGGTGTCTTGTCTTCCCTTTTGTCATCTTTTGAGCTGAAGGATGCTCTTCGTGTTCTGTATTAAAAACATTTTTAAAATGTCATTTAAATAATTAAATGAGTGCAAAGAACTTGTATATTTGAGTAACAGATGACTAATTTCATTTTTTTTTCTCCAGTTCATAATCCCTTCTTCTCAGGTTTTCAGTCAGAGCTATTTACTCACTGATTCACAATGCTTTGATCTGCTGCCTTCAAAATGTGTTATTTTTTCCTCTCTAATTCCAGCAATACCCCTAACAGAAAAACAGTATTGAAATTCAAGCGTAATAAACTAATGTACCATTAATTACATTATCATTAAAACAGTTCAGATCTTTCTAGTGGCTAGGCTACTTACTTAAATTACCAGATACTCTGTACTTCTAGCCTAGGCTTTATTCTGTGCCCAATACTTTAAGAAGCTACCACTGAACAATCCTTGGTAATTACACAGCTCCACTTCACTGTCTTAGGCAAGTTATTAGATACTTACCTAAAAAACATCTGCATCACCTGTTGGCGTTACTAATATATTTCTGGAGTACATGATCCTCGTTTTAAATCGTCTTTTGTACTTGTTCAGCTCCCTGACATTTGCTGCTGGTGAAAAGCCTTTTATTTCAAGCCTGACCATGAGAATTTTCTTGTACACTTATTACACAAGGTGCCTGAAAGATCCCGCAACACAGCTAGTGAAATCTACATAGTTCAAGACACTAAAAACTAATCTTATAATCTACTAGCAGAGATCCTTATTTGTTTCAGAATGAGGAGAACAGCTATTACAATTGGCACTTTTCTGCACCTCAGTCTTATCCATCATTTTAACAGTACTTGTCAACTATCTTCTGCGGCTAAGTGGAGAAAACTGGGGCAAGCGTCCTTTTGCATCAATAAATCTATGTCATACAGAGAATTGGAGACCGTAAACTTGGTCTTTCCTGTTCCAGATTTTCTCATTTTTATGAGATGACTTCTTCCCTAAGAAGCATGGAAATCCTTCTTAAATCCCCTTTCATAGTAAGGGTAGTAGACAGCACAAGTCACAGGTCATTTACTTTTGGAGGGTCACACTCCCCAGTGTCACAACAAGTAGCTTGCAGCTTGTTTAATTGCAACTCTACTTTCGTACACTGGGTTAAACAGACTTGATCCTCTAAATCCGCAGGAGAGGACCTGCATTAAGAACCCTACCTTTGCACCGCACTGCTGTTCCACGCCTCTCCCTCTAACAGCTGATACTTTCCTACAACCCTTTTGAATGAAGGCTTTCCACAGCCCAAATGAAGAATCTGCCCAGACCATTACTGCACACTTTAGTTGCAATAGTTTGTGCAACCTGGCTCACTTTACTGGGAGTGGACAACATGTTACACAAAACAAATCCGAAATTATGCAACATCAAGACAGCTATTCATGTTACTAAAAAAACCAAAAAAAAAAAAGCCAAAACTTACACAAAATCATAGACAAGCAGTCCAGCACAGACTGGTAAACAAAGGATATAAATACTACCCCCAGCCCAGGAAGTGGCACTACAGCGGGTTATCAGAGGCCCTGACCAAATGCCAGGGAAATCTGTGCAAGCCTGCCCTATTTTTATACTCTTTCCCTCAGCATCTGCCAGTGGCCCCTTTGAGAGACACGATACCATCCCAGATGAACCTCTGGTCTGTATGGCAGTTCCTGGGCAGGCAGAACAGCCAAATGGCCATATAATGCTACATTTGACCTTGATCTTAAATAAATTCATATAATGAAAACCCATGAGGTTCTTAAACAGCTGTTTCTTCATACTGGCAGTAGCATCTCCTGCCCCAACACCCACCAAATTGCATTAAAATACATACCTAACAAAAGAAAGTGCTTTGGACGAAGAATCTAACGTTTCTGGATCATGTAAGAAGCGCTGGCTTTGCCCAAAATCCAAACTACGATGTGACAATATCGGATGACAGTCCTCTTCCAATGGATGATTAGTCATCCTTCCAGCCTGCGGGGAAAGCTGAGCTTCTCCAGATTCGCTGTCCTCCTGCCAAGATTTGAAAGCAGGAAATGGATCTAGAAGATAAAAAAACGGACACAAAATGGTACTTCTCTGTTAACAGAATTATAAACAAGAGTCAAAAGGAAACAAAAACACATACCCAATGCTTAGTCTTGTATGCTATAAAGGATGTGGTGTCATACACAAAGTGAATAAAAACATTGAGATACATCAGAAAGCTACAAATTCTGTCATGTAACGATCGAAAGAAAAAGGTACTGAAATGAAGTATGCACACTAGGATCCCTTTTTCAAAGTGTATCTTGGGAGTATGCATTTCTGAACAGTTCAACAGTGTAAGAGAGCCTTATTTATGTATCACAAATCCGAAGTTAGAAGAATATATTTTTGTCCATTGCAATGTTTTGCTGTGGAAATTAATTTTCATACCTCACACATGTACTTCGAAAGATCGTCCTCTTGGTTTTGAAGAAGGTAAGCCTCACAATATCTCTTTAGGTACAATACCCATTGGCTTAAGTCTTAAGAGTGTTGAGTTTTTAAGTTTAAATCAGTCTTGACACCACTGAGAAAAAGAGATTTCTTAATTTGTGGAAGGTGATTTCCTTTAGGCAGGGGATTCCAAAACAATCAATGCTTTTAAATCCTTACAAAAATTTAGTTGCTAACATCCCTTACAATTCTTAGATACTGTTTTCTTGCTGTCTAACAAAAAGCTTGACATGGCCTTCCAAGAACTTGAATTTAAAGTCCCACCCCCCTTTTCCTTTTGAAGGGTTGCCTATATTTTCCAGTTCAAATCAGAAATTTGAAAACTGGGTTCAAAGTGTGCAGAACAACAGTAAGACCCACAAAGTAATCTTTAAAAGAAAATAACCCTTGTACCTGCTTTCCATTGTACATTTACTAAGTATTACTGGGACTTTTTGTTTTGTTTTTAAGCTATAATCTTGCCTGTTTACACAGTACAAGAAGGGGACCTTACAGAAAAAAGTAAACAAAAAAACTGCAGATCAGAACATTCCCAAGATATAAGGGACAGCAGGTGAAGGGTTAGTTAGAAAGCAAACCATAAACTATCAAAAGGCAGATAACTGAACGTATGGCGAACCATACTTACCCTCCCCTTCTCTCTGCAGATGCATTGTTTTGAAATCAATGAGGGGAAAAGTGATAGGGCATGGCGCTAATAAAATGAAAAAGAATGGCAAAAATACTAAAGTGAACACACAGCACAGTCAGAACAAACTATACATAACATGTAAAGCAGGAAGATACAGTACCAGGGAAAAACACCCCATCTTTTGGGCCAGGCCCTGAGCACTCTCAGCTTCCAAGCAATTTCAATGGCAGGTAAGGATGCTCAGTCCTTAGCGAATTTGAACTTTTTACTGAAAAGGTTTACAAAGAACTGACACAGGAGTAGTAAAGACTTATTGTAGTTTAACAAGGGTCTCATGCATCCTCACATTAACAAAAGACAAGTTCTAAATATGTTTTTGCTCACAGCTCTTAAATTATAGAGATGGCAGTGATTTCCAAAAAAGCAGGACAAATGCAGAAAAAACACTCGTAAATACAGATTAACTGATCTGCATTTTTGCCTTAAGCCAGCAAGCATTCGATGTTCATTTTCAAGAACTCTGTTGGTTACAGGCCTTTAAGTTTGCTATAACATAGGCTTTAATAACCCAAATATTGTAATGAGATTTGGACTAGCATAGATTTCTTTACAAAGCCAATCTACTTTGATGGAATGCCACCAGGACTTGCAGTGCCTTGGAAGGCTGAGATCCTAATAACCATCCTAAACAGGACTGAAGAACAGTCAAAGTTAAAATACTTTCCAATGAAATAACACTGCTTGCAAAATATCCTGATTTTACTACCAAGAAGCTTATAATATAAATTTATATACAGATATGCTACTTTCTTTTCAAAGTAAGGGTAATAAAGCTATTTGGGTAAGTAAAACCAAAGCAACTTTTATGAGCAGATTTAAGGAAATCATGAAAATGGAAGCCACAAACCTTCTGAGAACACGTATTAAATCAGATTAACACAAATAGAGGATGCAACAAAATGTAATGTGCAAGTAAGCAATTAATGTAAATAAAACACTGAGCACATAAGCAGTTAAACTTTAGACAAAGTTATTAACTTGGGCAACAAGAATGCGAATCTGGACTCAGTGTCTTCAGATGCCTGCAAATTGACTGAATGTACAGTCCGCCAGGGGCTCAAGGCCAACCAGCAAGTATTTTACAAATCTAAGCAAGGGGACCACAAGTTGCAAACCTCATCATTTGTAAAAGAGTTATTAAAAGGAAAGCATTGATTCATGCAGGCAATTTGGAAAACAGTCAATACCGGTGACAAATTAACAGTAAATTATCACCATTTGAGCTTCAGGACAAAACTTTATGTGCTGACATGCTACAACTATATCCTGCACTGTTAAAACTACACACATTCCAGGTATACTTCACCAATTTTGGTATTTTTAACACAGCAACCAGAAATTCAGTGCAGTCATTCTTTGCTACCAATGTCTTAACTAACATGTGACTGTGACACTTACAGGCATCTCAAAGAATAGCTGTCACTGGAACAGCCTGCTGTAAGTTAAACACTCATCCCTGCATAGTAAATCTGTACTGTATCTACCAAGTTGTTTTCACAATATAAAACTGGAAACAAGTGGACTGTGGCCATTGTACTGTCCGTGACAGTTCACAGTATTTTAGCAAACTGTATCACTTGGATTTTTTAAGGTAGAATGATTCAGAGTATCAACATGAGGCAGAGGAAACAGGATAAGGAACACGTGAAAAAGTAAGTTACTTTGGAAAGTAGATCTTGACAAGAGTGGTTTGCTCTGATTACAAAGGGGTTATGTTTTCACACAAGTAAAACAATAGTCTAAACAGTTATTACCAGACATTTGAGCAACAAAGTTCAGTAAAGTCACAAACTTAGGGGCTTGCTAGACCTGGAAGGCCATGAAGAACAAGGTCACAAACATAAGGAATCCTGTCTGAGAGAAAACTGTTTCAAACATTTTGTTTTTCCTAAAATCCAAACAATGGAGGGAGAAGGGGCACAGAAATAATATCCATCTGCAACTTTAGATTTTATTTGAAAACTTAGAGCTGTTTCAAATTCTCCAATGACATCTTGAAATCAACATCTGACATTCCTGATGTTTAAAACAAAACCAACATATTTTTCAGAATAAATGAAACACAAATTGCTGTGTTTAGCAGTTTAATGATTTTTAAGTCAAATTCAGTTAGTATTAGAACTTCAATAGCTTACATTTTAAAAAAAGAAAAACAAACAACCCAGTGTGAATATTAACTATATGACATAATTAGAGAAAATGTTTTCAAGGACTTGCATGACAGACTCAGGGTCCCGAGAACCATAAGTCACTTAAAAATCAAAACAAAACAAAACAAACAAAACCATACAAAAACCCCAACAACAACAACAAACCCCACCCAAACCTCTATTACGAAACTTAAGCTTTTTTGCTTTCTTTAGTTGCTCCTTTGACTATTTTTTCTTTACCATTTTTTAAGGTCCTTAAGTTGCAGATAGTTCTGAAACAAGATGGGACCTATCTTACCATGTGTATAGAACATATTATTCAAATCAAACTAAAGAAAAGTGTAAGCTGTCTGCTGCTTCTACTTTGTAAAATGTTCTATTTATCATTACTAGCTAACTGTATTGTGAGCTAAAGGGTGAAAATTACCTTCCCATTTGTCACCATCAGATACATTCTTCAGATCTAGACGTGGTACTTGCACACCCAGAGCTTCCTCAGACACATTAATGTTGCCATCCCCTGACACCTCTGAATCAGTATTTGCATTAAGATCACAAGTCTTGCTACTTGAATCCTGTATTTAAATAACAGAACAGTTTTCTTATTATTTAGCACCTGGAAATCAAGTACCTAATCAGTGCCAGTTCCAGCACTTCTGGAAAATTTCAGGGGGGTGGTGGTGAACTCTTCCTTCCTAACTCAAGGAATTCTAAACAATCTTCCTCCCCACCTGCATCAGTAGCCAGTATTTGCATTACAAAACATTCCTTACATGAAATGCTTAAGTATAAGCTTGCTCTGCTGCCAAAAGTTTCTGTGAAGTAAGATGATGAGATCTCTAACAGAGGTTTTGCAAACTTTGCAGCAGGTCAACCAACATAAGATGTTAAAAGTTAAATTTATTGGTTTTGTTCGTATCTGTATTTCATATAAATTTATAAGATGCTGTGTGTCTGTACATAAATGAAATCATAATCTTACCAGAAACATCTCTGAAGATATTCTATCATTGCCACCAAGCAATATACTATTTTGCCTAAAAAGAAGACACATAGTTACGATTTTAAATACAATTTCTTAAAGGACAGTAAATACAATACACTCCCTTTACATTCCCTCATCCAGTTTTAGAAGATATGCGAAGTATTTCATTAAAGTGATAATTAAAATTCTGAGGAGCAAAAGTTACACTGCTTCCCCCGCCCCGTTCTTCACACAGAATTTCAAGCTGAAGCATGTAAACAACAACTGGACTTGAACCAAGTTGGAAACAAAAACAGCTCTGACCTTCATTCTCAAACTGGGAGTAAATATTTTAAAAATCAATTCAACTCAAACTGAAATTTCAATCAGTGCTGAACTCAAACTGCAAAAGAACTTAAAAGTTTTCGGGCTAGTCACTATTACCAGCATGAATTCTTCAATCATTAAGAGTAATAAAATGTATAAAAAATTTTTAAAGAAAATAACTTTTTTGTTCTGTTTCTCTTGCCCAGAACATAGAGTTGTTCACAAAAAAGCCATGATATATATCATATAGACTTCGTACTTATTTTTTCTTTTAAGTGCATGAAGTTCCATGCATTTTATATCAACATTGTAAAAAGGTAACTCCATCTTATCCTCTGTTTTCACATGTGAAAAATTACACGTTTAGTTTCACCTCCCTCATGTCCTACGGTGTTGTCACAAATCACGGTTTGGTACACTTACATTTCAAAACTGAAGTTACACATTCTGCCATGTCAGTGACTAAAGAAAAATACATACCCTTCACTATTATTTTCTCCATCAACATCTGCATCTTCACCACATGGTTTCAATAATACGTCTGCAGTCTGCTGGCAAAAAGCATGTTTAGAAAGATTTAGGAATGGCATTCTCAGCTGAAAAAATTTCTGTAATCATCTCTGACCACAAAAAACTCTCAAGAACTACAAGTACAGCTTCTTGTGTGGGGATGGAAATCATACATTTTAACCATGCAGTATTTTTACATCTAAGGCCACTAACCAGGTGTTTTAATCACTAGAAGACAGACAATGACTTTCCATCTTCAGAAAAACCATTTTTTATCATTTCTTTTACATATTAACACCAATAGTTCTACCACAAATTGTCAATCATAGCATGAAGTTTGGGATGCCTAAAATCATGGCAATAAGTATATCCTAGTCTCGAAAATAACTGAGTTGGATGTAGACTTGTGCTCAGCATGTATGAAATGAAACAAGTCTGACAGACTTTCTAAAAGGAGCTACTAATCCCTGTTACTAAATAAAGCAGGAACAGAACTGGAAGGGGAGGAAGAAATGTTGGCATTTCTATGACACTATCTCACAAAACAAGTTCAGATGAATACATGTCACTATTTTATTCACTAAAAGTTGGCACAGGAAGACTGACTACTTCAAGTATTTACACCAAAGCCCAGTACTTGATTTCTTCAAGAAGGGTCTTTCTTGGGGGAATGTAAGAAATTTGAAACATACAATGCAGTTTTAAAATAACAGATTACGTTCGGTTTCAGACATTGGGAAGTTCTCACAAATGATCTTTAAAGTGTCTGAATATAAAATAAAGTTACCTAGGGAGTTCAAATATACATAACAGTTGCCAGTTTTACACAGCTGACAGTAATATTCACCCTTATCAGACAAAACTCCATTATTTTGTTTACGTTATTTCAGTCTTGAAGTCAAATTCCAATTTGGGGAAACAATTTTTAATTACATGTCATTTGTCATACTCCAGCAGATAATTTCCACCCTGGAGATGAGCTGTGCAAGTCTTGCATAGTCACAGTTACTGTAGTTGCAGAAACAGCTGCTTCTGTTTCCATTTCAGACCTAAAGGAGAGCTCACATGCACATCTTTTGTTTCCTACAACCCTACATGCCCCTCTCAAAACTCCTTTCGTACAGGTATTTCCCTTTAACATCTCCCCTAAAGATACAACTCTCCAATAACATTTGAAATGGCATATTAACACGAAGGTAGAAACTAATATTGAAAAAACAGAACTTCACCCCAGAATGCCACCTTATGACTGATATCTATGGACAGAAATGTATCAAAAAGCACAAAAGGCCAAGAATAACATCAGGTATGGCAACAAAAGCACATCTATACATCACTGTGCGCTCCCAAGCATCGTGTTCCCCTTTATATTCCTAGCACGGTAACATGCTTGGAACTCTGAAGTGCACATACTTCCTAAGAAGTGTAATTCACATTTCTCAGCTGTTCTTTGAAACCACTGAAACTGCATAAAATGCACTGAAAAGCCACCAATTTGCAATTTTTGTTTCTCCATCTACATTTATATTTTCTGACTTCTGATTTCTAAAGCTCAGCATATATTTTAACTAGGAATTCAGGAGGAAGTAAAGTGTTAGGAGTTAACATGAGAAACTTGCTCTCTGTTGAAGGCTTTCATTGTCAAAAGACTGAAAACCTAAAACAACTACTACAAATAAAAGATGACCTACAATAGCCAGTCAGAAAAAGACTTAAGAGCAGAAGCACACAACTCCACCCTGTACTTTCAACAGGGTCCTTGCAAACATAAAGGATATTTTATCCAGTTCAGGTGAATACTAATTGCAGTACCATGTTTTTGCATTTTGCGCTATAGGAAAACAATCTAATGATTTTTTTACAACAAGATTTGGCACTAATGCATCAGGAAAGAACCTGGACAATCAATACATTCTGTGAAATTTTAATTTACAGAATGGGATTCTTAAACAATAATCTAGTTTAGCAGGATCCATTGAAAAAAATGGGCTTGTTAAGTGTCAAAAGAGTCATTTGGGATCCATGAAAGCAAACAGGAGAAGAATACATTACAATAGTGAAAAGCGCTACAGCAACATTTTTGTTTTAATAAAAACATAGATTCCAGACAAGACTCACAGTTTCACTATGCTAAGGCATCCGTTTCTATCTTTTCAAGTTCACAGACCCATTAAATTCTTCTAGTTAATTTAAGTCTACTAACAATAGGTTTGCTTATCTAGTTATCTTTCAGGAAACCCTCAGAAAGATTTATGGATGCACAGGCAAGAAGCTAAAAACCATTGTAGAAAGTTCTCTACACATGTGTAGCAAATCTCTCTACCCACGGAATTCATCATTTAGATTTACAACAACAAAAGTTTTACCAAATAAATAAGGAACTATAGATCTGAATGTTTCATTATTAGTGCTTATTTGACAGCTGCGTATGTGCTATTTCATATAGAGTGGTAGAAACTATATTCTCTTGCGTATTACCGTTATACTTGCTTTCATTTTTGTCAGCACATATTTTACAGCATTGCTTGATCGCATAAAGATACCCTGAATGAGAGACTGACATCTGCTCCCTAATAAAAAATGCTGGTACAGTTCAAGCCATCATTACGAATTCAGGCCATATATACTACAAACCTTCACATTTGATTGTATGTGAAGATCTAATAATCTGCAGCTCAACGCAAAGCTGAGGCACGTTTACTGTTCAGGGCAAACAATTACTTCAACCTTTATGGTTGATAAAATACTGGGCTTCCATTCAAACTGCATACAGTACTTGCTTCTTCCAGCAACATGAAGCTGTTCAATTCAAGCATAAGATATAAAAGCAAAGCCAAAATTAAATCTATGACACCTGATTATCCTGTGCTTTGTTGTTTACATTTTCAGTTGCTTTCTGAACTTTAACAGCAACTTCAAGTACCACTAACATTGTATTTTCTGAGCAAAACAGTTTTTAAAAAACACATCTATTTTATTTTTTACAAGCATGTTAGCTTCACATCACAATATGTGCTCACGCAGCACTTTAGACAGATTTTTCTGCTTTGGAATACAGATGGTCAATCCTGATACTTTTCAAGATGGCAATATTAAGTGTTGAACCTCTTCAGGAGGTCACAAGTCTAATTTTCTTTCCTTTTTCTTTTGCTGAACACATCAAGGGTAAGAATTCTAAGGGTAAGAATTCTAAGCGTATACATCAGTATGGAGGGACACCAGCTATCAGCACAGCAGAAGTCAAATACCAAAAGCAAAGAGGTCCAAGGAGAAGTAACAGAACCTCTTACAACTAGAAGGGAGATGAAGACATGTTGAAAAGAACAAGACATCTATGCCTACCACAGAAGAAACTGGAAACAGCAAGAAAAGGCTGTAATTAGCTAATTACAAAACCACACCTTCCTAGTACAAACACGGTCAAGAGGCTGCAGAGTCTCAAGGCAATTACTACTTCTACCATTTCTTGATACAGTAAAATGTGTGGCTGTGGGCTACGCCACAATCACAGCTCTAGACCTTCTGCTCCTCAGGAAGCCTTTACTAACACAGATACTATTCTAACCGGTACTATGCTCGCTGATACACTGACTTACCTGAGCAGAAGGAAGGGCTGGTACCTGTTAAAGACCAATAGAAAAACATTAGTCAGAGTCCAAACAAGTTGCACAAAAATATCTCTGTGCATGTTTACAAAATGTGCACAGCAGAGAAGAGAAGACAAGACAAATGGCACAGAGCAACAGTGCCATGTAAGGCTACATCAGAACCATCAGGAAAGCTTGGATCTCTAAAGCACTTCGCTAAAGTCACAGGAAGTTATAATTTTCATACACTGGAGGCTCTTCCTCTCACCTGAACGCTTTCTTCTTCCTCAGTTACAGTATCATGTTTCATAGTTTCACTGCCTAAATCATTGCAAACCAATACTTCAGAGCAGTCTCCTGTATTCTCACTGCTACCAGTGTCATTATCTTCAATAACATCATTCCTAAAGATAAGAACAGAAAGATGTCAGCAACCAGTTGCTCCACCTTTAGAAGAAAAATAAACACCACACTTTTTTTCCCTTAAACAATATCAAACATCAGTTTTGTTGTTTTGGCTTTAGGGTTTTTCGGTGGGTTTTTTTCTTCAACAAAATTATTCTGACCAAAGATACTAGTAATACCTACAATTTCAATCACCTGTAGGCAAATTAAATTATTTATGTAGTTTATATATACTTCTGAGGTTTTCTACAACAGTACAGGATAGACACATTAAAATTTATTTATTTGATTCTTGTATTAAGGGTCAAGCCTACATTCCACCACCACCACCACCCCCCCCGCAACTTACTATGCTGACCTAAGGAATAAAGGCACCAAGAACCAGAAGCCATGACATCTTGACACTACTACAACTCAATGAAGTTGCTGTGGCTACACTCCTCTCAATATTGAAGCCAGCTAGTTTCCCTCCAGTGAGAAATCCCATTATTTCCAACATTTAATCTTCCTACATTTCAACTTAAGACTTGTAACAGTACAACCAGATTAAAACTAGCTTACATCGTATTTGCGTCCATACATTCTTTACATGCCACCATCTCTGTTACCACAATTCTGTAATTCATCACAACTTACCTTCCTTCTCCTTGCTCACAAAGAATTCCAAGCTACTTTGAAAACTGCTCCTCCTCTATCAGATATATAGATACTAAACAAGATAGTTTGGAAATTAACATTTTAACTCTTTTTTCTCAATTCTGTCAATTATTTTAAATTCATTCTAAGAAATCTGCACTGGCTCACTGTATGTTTTATTTCTTCATTTAACTGTGTATTTGCCTTGTGCATAATCTGCTGGCGACACTGCTTTAAAGGACCCAGATGACCTCTTTGAAGAATGCTATCATGTATCCTCTATTACGGTTAATCCACAGTGGAACGATGATCAGAAAGAAGCCTTTGAAATAGTCACTGTGCCAGAAGAGTATATTGGTTTCAAACCTGCAGTGATGGTACTTTTAGCTTCCACTTCTGTGAAGTCAGCCAGCCTTTAAAGCACTTAGTCTGTAACTGAAGGAATTTGGCTGCAACACGTCTTTCAGTTACCCTCTTACTTAAAAATTACTTCAAGGACATTAAATCTTTAACATTAAAACTCAGTTTTAATTGATCATTACCAGCAATGATTATTACTTGAATGATCAACTGCTAACTTTAGTCTGACCTCTTATCATAAGACTGCTAAAACCAGCAAAGATTGAACAACTTACAGCATTCGAGTCTCTGAATACTTCACGTTATTTCAGGCTCTGAGCAACAAAAGAACTTAGGTACTGAAGTCCTACTTAACTATGCATTTTTGGAGTTTAGTTATTAGTCACAACTATTTAATAAAGCACCAAAATGTACCAGCTTCTCAATGCTGCCATGGCAATCGCTACACTCATAACATGGCAAGATTTACAGTAACTATAAAAGCTGATCAAATGAGGCTGAAACTATGCAAACAGACCCACAGTGCTCACACTACCCGTTTTTAGCTCTTTCATTGACACTGGCAGCCAGAGCAGTAAAATAGCTATGTTGACATAGGAAGATAAAGAAACTGCAATAGCATCTACAATAGCTTTCATATGGTAGAATTATGTCATAAGCAACATCAGATAAGAATGAAAGAACTTGAGTAAATTTAAGTTCTTGTGCTACTTCCACAGAATTTAGCAGTGAAGCAGTTATACTTCACAACATTTTTAGCTATAAGATCAATGTAAAATATTTGCTTCAAGAGCTGTTCATTACTGGCAACTGATGGAAGTTGATTTGGTTTAAAATACAGAGATAAACTGAAGTTAACAGCAGAAGTCATTAACTTTTGGTTTGGGTTGAGGATTGGGGTAGTTTGTTTTGGAAGAGTTAAGATACACAGTCCTACAGAATTCATCACAGATAGAACAAACATCTTACTGGTTGTTAGATCCTTCCTCATCCCCATTGGGATTTTTTGCTTCATTGTTACAGCCCAGTCTGTGTTGCTGTATATGTTTAAGATCATTATCTAAGCTGCTCTGCAGGTCAAAAAGATGCTGTTCCACAGCTGCTCTTATTGTTCTTTCTAAAATGCTAAAAAGGAAAAAAGACAGAAAATTCATATTAAGAACTCTCTTTTTGCATTGATCAACTATGCAGAAAGGCAGAGATAGCAAACTTTACACACAACAGGAATCTTTGGTGACAAGTACTTCAAGGCAAAAAGAAACTAAACTTTTCCAAAAGGGCAGTCAAAATTACTGCACCTACTATCTTTTATTTCATAAGATTTACAGAAAGTATTATGAAGTCTATTAGCAGTAATTTAAAAGTAATCAACACATTACAATGACTAACTTATTTTTTTAATAAACACTTATAAAAGCCTAATATATTAATGTGGCAGTAAAATCCCGTGTCCAAAACAGGTCAGAGTCAACCCCAGAGCAGGTACCACTTCAGCACAGCTGGCTGTAACATCCCCTGAACAGGGCTGTAATCTTAAAAGGCAAGAGCCAACAAACAGCAGAGACAACAAGCAAGTACCTGATGAAGGACACAGGACACACCCAAAGACACATCAAGAAAAGAACAGCATTCTTTAAAAAGAGACTACTCTGTTCAGTGCTTCTTAGCCAGCTCACTAGCAATTAGGCCTATAAAAAAATCATCCTGTAAGAATCTTAAACCCTTTTACCCCATTTTTAACTCTGGACCTGTGTGTTTATTTTTCATCTGCATTTGTACACACAATTCCACTGAACTGTACTCCATTATCAACAACTAGAAGTGGAGCTAAAAATACAATGTGAATGCTATCAAAGTCAAACACCTATGATACATCTAAGTATAAAACCAAAGTGTTTTGGAATCTAGATTCTACCATACTGTGTTCCCATGCTGCTGCAGTAAGCAACTCTGACAGACATTAGGTTTTTCCTGCGTTAGTGTTAAATGCCGTAAGTAAAATCCTTCACACTAGAGTATGTTCATTCAAATCTGTAATCATCAAACCTACTGCATTTCTTTTTCTTGAAAAAAGACATCTTCTATGCACATTCTAGCAACAGCACAAATCAAACATTTTACATTTACATTATACTTACTCTGCAGAGGCTGGCAAGATACTTATGGGAGAGATATGAGCACTGCAATAAAGAAGAAGAAATAAGTTAATGTAATGCAAAAACATCACACTAAAAAGTCTTGCAGTCAACAGAAAACAACTTAGAAAATACAGACTGCATGTAATGCGGCTAATAAAAGCAGAATAAATACGTAAAGAAAATACTGATTTGCAGTCCCTTTATTATTTAGGTGAAGAAATTTTAAAGAATGCCATCATATGACAGAAAGCTGTGGAAGTAGCAATACAGATTTCTGTCTCTCAAGAGCCAGTACTCAGTATATTATGAAACTACAAGCTCTCAGATGTACAGTCTTTCCCATGGGAAATACTAATCACTTAGTCTCCAAAGATTTCCTGACATCTTGCTTAAGAATGCAGATTTTAACCTTGCTGCCTAAAGCAAATTCCAAATTACTCTGCTTTCCTCCACAGTTGCAATTCACAGAGGTTCTTTCCTGCCTGTCAGACTGTTGCATAATTTTATTCTGCAACGTTCAACAGATCTGCAGCACTCTCCAAGGACAGCTACATTTCAAGTGCAAGGCAGGTACATTCCAGAGGTTTTGAGACATGAGCTAGCTGTTTGTAAAGCGTCTGGAAATCTCCTAGCACAAGCCACTGCAGCCTAGAATATTAAACTCCTGAGTGGGTGAAAGGGTAGAAATCAGCATAACTAACACAAGTAAGTTCAAGTTAGCTCGTGCATGTGTTCCCTCTACAATTTTCCAATAATATGATCGAAATCTTTCATTATAAACAGAACACTTGAATTTTAGACAGTGGCAGTAAATATGCTGAGAATGAAATAAAGTAGGAAAACTCTACTGTAAACAGTAGTGAGTTGCAATTTAAGGTATCTTATTCAGAAAAAAAATAAATACTAACTTCATTTTGACTAGGAGGTAGGAAGGGAGGCAAATAAATGCTTTTTCTTCCCATTACATAAAAAGTAAGATCAAAAAGCTGAAAAACAAAATCTTAGCCTACTCTTTACCACGCAACAACACTGTTGGCAGGCAAAGTTGATTTTAAAAATTATTTTCATGAATGCATAAAGCAAACTGAAAATAACTGAACAGGTACTACCTCTGCAACATAGTTTTGACTGATACCAGACTTGCTTGCGCTAAAAAATGTTGTCAGTCTCACTGCTTACCCAAGAATAGTTTTAATACAGCAAGGAGTATCTTGGTTAGACCTTATCAAGTTTATCAGTAGTTCCCCCACCAGAGAGGTAAGATAATTAGACCACCTCAAGCAGTCTTTCTATTTTTTCTTCCTCTAAGTAGATGAAACACAAGCAATAAAGAACTTTCAATTAAATACTAGCTGATAAGGAAAGTGGTTAAAGTACTTATTTAAAAATCATTATGCCCTTTTGGCTTAGACAACTTGTACTGGCCCAACAGCTAACTGCACTGTATTTAAACAGCACCATGTAGCAACTGAACAAGAAGGTGCTCACAGAAGTTTACTTCTTTTTTTGTTTGTTTGGTTTGGGTTTTGTTTTGAAAACGTGATTTTGAATCAAGCTCATTTTATGATTTGTTTGTTTGCCCAGGTGAAAAACCAAAGCAGATCTATTCCAAATGCTTTGACAGAACAGGCAGCGCTAAACTACTATTTCAAAACATACATTGCCACATAGCTTTGGGAAATAAAAACACCTGATGTAGAAGACTGATCTTGTAGTCACTAATTTGAAAGCTGCTGGATCACACAACTGAGGGTGAACACACTGGCATTTTTTTTTCTTTCAAACAAAGAAATGGTAAGAAAAAGTTTACAACTTAAGATATTCACATTTCATTGATATTTCTGTGCACCAAAGTCCTGCATAGCACTACTACTTGTACAAAGTAAGTTTTCTGATAAACATACTTTGTTTTGACAAAATTTGAAATAAAAAAAATATGAAGACATGAAGTTGTAAATAAGTTCAGCTTCACAAACAAGATAAGAGAGGAGGAGCATGAGTAAGAACCTCAGCAAAAAAACAGTAAGATTTCAAAACACAAAAAACTTCGTTTTACATATCCGATCTCAGTATTTTCCTAAGTTCCACAAAAGCTGTGTTATAAAAGGTATGCTTGTGTTCTAAAAATACTAGTACCTAACTGCACACATTCAAATCAATTTACTATTAAAACACAGTCACACCTAGGACAAATCAGGGGGAAGGGCAATTGGAGCACACAACACTGCAACATTCTAGTTGTAAAAGAGAGCAAAAATAATTCAGTCAAGGGCACAAGTACAAATACTATTTATAAGAAACTGTGATGACCTGGAATCCTTTTATTCTACCACTTGAGACAATGAGGAACTGTGTCAAGAATGGGGAAAACCAAACTCATCTCCAAAGAATCCAGAAGATTTCAGACACTGTTCACAACAAAATTTTCCATCTTACTGTGTAACCTTCAGCCCCCAGCGCAGGATCGTTCACCAGTGCTTTTAGTAAACACCTTTAGATGCATTAGAGGTACTCAGTAAAAGATGTGCATAAATCAGCAGTATTGCAAAGCCTGAAGAATCCTCTTACTAGATAAAGAATATCTTACATCTTCAACTAATCACTTTAGCAATGAAGCACTTTTTGAAAGAAATGTGTCAATCCCTCTTAGGCAAAAATACATTACAACTTCTGAACCGATGTACCACAGTTCAAGGATACTTTTTAAAAGCTGTAATTTATACTGCTACACAGAGCGTTAACGCAGCATGACACAGCAAGACACAGAAAGGTAAACATCTTTGTTTCATAATACTAACTCACTCCTGAGAACACCTTTTGCACTGTCTCCTGACCCATAAAAAGTCCCGGTAAAAACATACCATAAGATAGAAAAATACATTACTAGAGATAAAACATTTCAAAGTTTTTCTTGGTAATTTACTGACTGCACACAGATTCTTATTTCTTGTTAAAAAAAAAAATAATCAGTTGTGACATTATTTCATTTCACTGTATCTCCAAAATACATTTAATCTCACATAAAGTTTAAAAAGTCTTATTTGCAATCATATCAAAGCAACATTAGTCTTTCATATATTTACCTGTGCAGCAGAACTTTACAGGCCATTCTGATTATTTTTGCTATCCCAAATGAGCACTTCATGTAAAAATGCTTCATTTGAAAAACAGCAAAGCGTGATGTTGGCTGCTGGTTATGCATGCTGCTTGCTGGGATTCAATGGCTGCTTGTCAGACAGCACTTCTGGAGTGCTGCACTAAACCCTGCAGTCTAAATAGAAATAGACTGCAACATGAGGTCACTCCTGACAATAAGCTGCCCAATCAACACTTGAAAGCTTTCCTAACACATCGCTCACAGATTTTCTAGGATGGAAGTAAGAACAAGTATTCGGACCGTAAAGACAGCATTAAAATAAAAACAGTAACATATTTTCTAGCAATTCAGGCAGTTGTTATATTTGGTCAGCCTTATTATACATGCATTTTGTCTTGCTTTACTGTTAATATTATTGCCTCTCACTGATCAGAGCTAATTACAACAAAAGAGGGTGAACAAAAATATCACACAAAGCAGTGAGGATGTCAGCCTTGTCACTGCATTTAATAGAGACACAGCAAACTGTTTACAGAACTTACTACTTGTCATATCTAATATTTTTTACACGTAATTTTTAAAAGCCCAAGAACACATCAAGAGTTTTTATATTAGGCTTCTGACTGACAATATTTGAGATTAACTGCAAAAAGTAAAGCAAATACTGCTTGGCAAAGCACAGTGATGAAAAACTTGGAATAATGACAGAGAAGGATTCTAAAGTGATTATTTCAACAGCACGTCTTAAAAGTCAGCTGCAATGCTGAGTCAGTTACTCTTTTCTCTGAACATCAGGACAGCAAAACCGAAAGAACCGTGGTGAAAAAGCTTCTGATAACAGAGAATATGATGTTGCCTTTATGTACGAAATGTCAACTCCTGGGCAACAAATGCTTGCTGATTGGGTAACTGGCTTAAAGATCACTCAACAGGTTTAAATACCATTTTCAAGCAGTCACTAAATCAATCTGCATTAATGACTATCCACATTCTCACCAGATCTCTCTCTAACTCAGAGTCAAATTAACATCAGGCAGTACATGAAGGTCATAAGTTTCCAAAAGAATAAACAGAACAAGCAAAGAAAAGAGGTAGTAAGCAAAATTATAAGGAAGTTATAGTCCAGATAACTAGAAGGAAGGTCATATACCCCATCGCATCAATCAAGAGAGCCAATTTTTAACATACAGAACATGCCACCTCAGTGTTCTTTTCCTTCTCCCCACAAAGAGAGCAAAATAGCCAGATACACATACACCCCAAAATCTGACAACAGCGAAGAGGCAACAGAACTCCAGGTTAAGGAACTGTAATAATCACGTTCAAGATCTGCTTCTCCTCCTCTTTCCTTTATAAGCTGCTGCAGGCCCTATGTCAAGACAAACATCCCAATAAGCCTGTTTCAACATTTGCTTCTTTAATTTTTAATATTTTTTTTTTTACATCAAGAAAACAAAAAAAGGCTTTTAGAGGCATACTATGAAAGTAAGTCTGGAAAATATTTACAGTGGTTAAAAGTTTAATAAAGCATACTTTCTTATTCTCTGTAATTTTTTTGTAAATGTTTCCTGTAGTAGTTCTGGTTTTACAGTCAAAATTCTCTTTCTGCTTCTACAGGATTCCTCCTTATCCTTCCCCACAAATTATGTAAAATGCCAACCATAATTAATGCCTATTAATTTTTAATTAACCCTAAACATCGAGTAAAAATGTTCTTCTCTTCAGGCTATCAAATTTAAACTCTCAAACATGTTGAGTTTGTCACTACTGCTGCGCTTACACATTCCACAAGCAACTAAATTACCTGTTAATAGTTAAATTGCTTTAAAACTTTAATTGGAAGAAGAAGCGCTTTTATAGACATTCCAATTGCAGCAACTTTTTTTTTTTTTTTTAACTCAAACAGCCTTATTGCTGACAAGGGTAATTAACTATTAAAATATAATTTAAATTACAAAACAGATTCATGTTTCTCACATCATTTTATATTTTACAAATTCTTTCAATGAAGTAGAAGGAAGGGTGCAGCCAAGCAGCTGAACAGATTTCAACCTGAAACCCACATTCTTGAGACCACTCAGTCTTAGGCAGTAAGTTTGTGATTTTCCCTGCAGTTCTTCTGCTTTTAGTAACACCTTTATTACAGATTCCTCCTCACCCCTCCCTACAAGTTCTTACATGTAATGCCCATGCCAAACACATGCAGCAGAGGGGAAAAGGTAAAATTCTCTATGCATAAAATAAACTCAAAGTACAACTAAAGCAAACTTAAAAATAAAAACTTGTGCACTACAAGCAAGAAAATATAAACCTGTGTATTACAAGCAAGCACAAATAAGCTCTCAAACAAGTACAATTTTAAGTTTATGCATCTCCTTTACGAGGACTGGTCTTAATTAAAAGCTGACTCCCACTCCAATACTCCTGTCTGTATTATACTTTGCAATATTCAAACCTGCTCAAAGCCTTCTGCCAGCAGAGCCCATCCAAACAGATCCCACTACAGAGTCTGGCTCTTAGGCAGGTAACACAGGTCCCTTCAGCTTCAGCAGCCTTTATACCTGTTTGGACAGTGCAAGACCTTGGCCTTTCTATGCATTTTTCTACTATCTTTTTTCTAAAAAGCAGTTAAATTAAACCTCAACCTTACAAAATGCCATCTTTAAAGTGCTCAAAATTTCCTCCACATCCTACTAAAGGCCTTTTTAGAACCTCAAAATCCAACCAAAAATCATTAATGGTCAACATTATCCCACTTGCTCTCCACTGTCCTTTCCATCACATATAGTCCCTCTTCATCCCTGGTGTTTTCTCTCTAGCATATTTTCAGGAAGTAACCACATCTACTGAGTCTTCATTACACTTGTTTGTGAAATATTCCACTGTACTCTAGTGAAATAAGAAAGTACTTTCCTCATTTAACACCTAACAAAACTGGGGATAAAAACATTCCGGACAAAAGAATTCTCACAGGTTTACAAATTAATTAGGGTCATGTACAGACACATCTCGCTAACACATGAAAAGAAATAGTGCTAGGACACTGAGAGGGAGTGGTAGAAAGATGGTACAGAATGGGTAAAAATATCTACCAATATTCAGATTCTTTTCATACTTCCGCTACAAAATCGACTATTTAAATACCACTTCACAGTTTCACTAAAATATGCCCTTTTTCTGCATAAAGCACCATAGTTAATCCAACCTGAGTTCTACAGGCATTCCTTTGCTGAATTTGCAAACAATTATTTTATCCCATATTTTACTACTACAACAACTGCACCTACTTCTAAAGCTTCAGTTTGTAGACACCAACGCTTACCTCAAAAGTCTGACAGTCCACCTCTCTCAGAGCAAACTACATTCCAAACTTTAAATCAAAGCTCCAAGGCAGAAAGAAGTTACCTTGTTGATGCCGTAACGCTCCTGGAATCCGAGAGACTCCCTGTCATATCTAGATGCACCACAGCTGGCCTTTCAACAGGTTTCTCTGTGCCATCTTCTGGAAGTTCTTCAGACTGCTCAAGCTTTACATCTTCCTCCTCTTCCAAGAGATCATTGATCTAGAAAAGATTTAATCACAGTTAATGGCTTGAAAAGTTCTTTTAAGAACTCTGGGGAATTAAAAGACCATGAAAGGTATAAAACCAATATATGTGTAAGAGGAAAACATTTTTCAATTTTAGAAAAGACAGGCATGCTAGACTTGCTTTTATGTAAAACCATACATTCCACACCATTAAAAAGCTTTTGAAACATTGGACAAAAACTGGAGAGAAGCACCTTTGATGCAGTAAATGAACACAAGCAGAATCCAGAAACAACAGAAACCCACAAAGTCATGAGGCACAGAACCTTTCTTCCTCTACATGTAAAACAGAGACAGACAGCTCTCCTCTATTCCATAGGTAGCCTTATTCATACACAAGAAACATTTTCAAACCTTTCTATGGAAGGCAATATAGGAGTCTAAAAATCCAAACTTTAAAGTAAATCCAAGCTTGTAAAGGCAAATACAAGTGTAATGAGAAGTTTCTGTGAAGCCTCGTGTCTATTTTGGTTTCCAAACACAGATGTTTTTACTGAAGCAGTAAGATATAGCCAATTTTAAAAGCGAAACAATACAGTCACCTTCATTTTTTAAAAAACAACGATGTCTAAAACATAAAAAGGTAAACAATGCAAAGTAGTTCTAGTCGATTCACAAAGCCCCTCTGCAATTTATTACTGATCACCCAAACTTGCAAACCCAAAAATTAAAGTAGCAGAAGCTGCCTTAAGAAAATATGCTTTATAGTATCTGCCACATGACTATAAAATAAAACCACTGAATTCAGGAAAATTGAAACTTTGGAAGTTTAAGATTACACCAAAGGCAGAAAGGAGGTGTGTGTTTACTTTTAAAAGCGGTGTAATGTGTTCTATGGTACTATATAGAGGGCAAGAAACGTGTTTATCCTTGACTTTCCTCTGTAACTGCAAGAGGCTGTGCCAGTGAACCAGGGGCAAGCCCACCCGCACACAGCCGGAGGGGACAGCAGCCCTTCTGCCCCCTGCCCGGCACCCTCCCGGAGGGAGCGGCACCCAACGCAGTGCACTGTTGACATCTGGTGGAGACACCACGAAATTAAAGGGACACCCCTCAAACTTAGGGAAAAACCAAAACCACACCAAACAGACAGTTATGCTTGGGAAACCCTTTTGCCAACATGTACAATAACCCACACACAAGTCAGTAATTTCAAAGCATGAGAGCACAGACCAACTAACTACATTTTAAAGAGCAGAGCAGTCATCCCAACCTCATGCAATAGCCCTCAGCCTCCGGTTGCGGAAGTTACAGCCCAGCCTTATTTAACAGCTTCCTGCATACAGCAGGGCTGGTTCTCAGTGCTAGACGTATTTCTGCAAAGAGCTAGAGACAGCAAACATTGCAAAGCTGCAGCACTCCGCTACAAGAGCCAGCGGAGCAGAAGCTGCTCAATCCAAACCTTGCTGCCCACGCTTGGCAGACCAGACCAATGGGTGACATGTCTACTGCAGTGAAGAGGAAGCAACTGGCTGCTCTAGTACTTGCCTTACCTGTCTTGCTAGAGGAGGGGTTCATGGGATAGTCAGCTTTAAAAATTCAGTATTTCTTGTCACCTTCCTTAGTAACTGCTGGTTATTTACCCTTTTTCCTCTTTAAAGAAAATACATAATTTCTTATGCCAATGGAATATGAGAAAATTCAGTTTATACCTTTCCATATTTCTGAGCAAGGGCCTGAGCCAAAATTTTATTAATAAACCATGAACCTGGCTTTCATGATATAAAAAGCACTTCTTCTGTGCATTATCACTTATGTACCACGACTTGTTAGAATTAAAAATATCTGCCAACAGAAGAAGGTTGTATCACAATACCACATTTTCATTTCCCTAACAACTCTCCATCTCTGTTTATCCCAGCATGACATTGTCTTTTACTTCACAAAGTTAAATTTGTGGTGAACAAAGGCAGAAGAGTGATAATGGATATCATCAGTCACATGGACAGGTGAATCTGCCAAGCCTGGCAGTTGAATACTAAGACCCAGATAATTTCTATTCTACTTAACTTTGTTTCTCTAATTTCAACACTTTTCCCCACTAATGTCAAGAAGATATTTTGAAGTCTTACAATCAGGAACACCATTGAAAAATTTTGGCATAGGGAAATGCCACTGATAACATCATCAAGTGGAGTGCAAGACCCTGCATGTTTCTGTAAGACACACCTAGAAATATCATTGACCAAGAACAACAGCAGCATGGGTCTGCATTTGCTTAAAAAACAGTTCTCCATTCCTAAAAAGGTAATTAAAAAGCTATACTGTTTATATAGCATACCAATGTCTATGTTGGGCAGGATATCATTGTTGGTTTAGTTCCTATGTATTTTTCTACATAGCACAAGCTATACTTACTACAAAGCAACAATTTCACAAGCATACCTGTTAAGAAAATGCATTTAAGGAAATGCCAGGTTTTGTCAGTTTGCAAGAAACTACTGAAAGGCATACTAAAGAAAATGGTATTTCAACATATCTTTCATAAATATAAATGTGTATAGCAGATACTTAAGTGATAACACATTGCCATTTAAAGTATTCTTACCTGCTCAGTTATTGAGCTTAAATCATTAGTAGATGAAAAATCTTCCTCTTCATTTTCAAAGAATTCATAGTAGTTCTCCAGAAGTCCCGCCATTATTCTGCTAACTATTTCTTGTTCTTTCAGATCCTCCACATCTGTGTAAATGCTAAAGATTTCAACAGTTTCAGTTTAAAAATCTACATCTGTTTTCCCAAATAACTCCTGTGAATGACTTCTGTAACTAAGGGCTACACTTCACACCATTGTCCCTAACCCATTCTGAACACACAGAACTTTAAGCATGCCTTCACGCTACTGCATTATAAAGCTTTACACTAGTTTATATTTAAAAGTGATGAAGTAACAACTATTTAGTCAATTAACCTTTCATGAGGAATATTTAAAATTCAAGTACTTT
Organism: Ibycter americanus; assembly: GCA_035590275.1. NCBI lineage: Eukaryota > Metazoa > Chordata > Aves > Falconiformes > Falconidae > Ibycter > Ibycter americanus. The sequence goes on along the minus strand of JAVJGI010000064.1, from coordinate 60,402,642 downwards.
CCTGTACAGAGGAAACCCCAGTATATGTTTGTACTTTAACAGCTCTCTCACTACCAACAGTAATTTCACACACTATCTCTAAAAAATTTTAACCTCAGTATAATTACAGTAATGCAACAATCAAATTAGTGGTTTCTAATGCCATAGCTCATACACAAACTGTTGTTTAAACCCAAGCAAAAATGGTAAGACAAAACTGGGGTGGGGTGGGGTGGGGGGCACACAAGGGACACAGAAAAAGATATTGGCAGAAGGTATCATGTACTTGCTACTGTTACTCATTGACTAGGAAAGACTTTAGACTACAGGTGTACGCTGTCAAATTCACATAAAAACAGTGCATGAACTTTTATAAATAACTTACTGAAAAACATCTGGGCCAAAGACTGCAGCTAAAGAACTTGCTGACCAAATTTCTTCATGATGCGATGCTACATTAGCTAAAAATTTACACAGAAACTTTAACAAACTGTAATTAACAGGTGGAAGCTGCTGCAAGAGGAACCTCAACTTTCTTCCAAATTCATCTTCATTATTATAATCTGAAAAATGTAATAAAAATATTTTAATCACAGAAATAAAATACCTGCTGTTCACATTTGATATTGATCAACTTTTTGAGTCTGGCAACACTTACTTACTTCTGAAGTACAACTAATTTGGTCAGACTGCAGCCTAAAACGTCAAAATTAGACTTGCATTTGCTTGGTCTGAGATTCTCATACCAAATTTCTCCATGGAAAAATGAAAACAAAACCCACCCCAAACCCAAAACCTGAAGCGTCCAGCTCACCTATCTGAAGAGTATTTACAGTGGTAGTACTTCATAACAACCTATCTGTCCCAGTACCTCATCCTCTCATTTCAGTCTCTGGATTAGGCTCTTCCTCCCTGAACTTTCCAAGAGAGTCTGATAACTCATTTCCCTGTTCCATCACTCTTCTTCAATGGTGCCAGAGATTTGGAAGGGTTTTGAAAGGGCAGGGGAACATAAAAAAAAAACACTCCCCAGTCCAGTTTCCATAGCACAGTACCATCAGATTTTAAACTATAAATGTAATTTCTTCTATGAAGCAGGAATTGACAACCTAAACCAATTATTTCCACCATATTCTCCTCTGCAAGTCCAATCAGTAGTTTTCAGCATATTTTCCCCAATTAATGCTCGCTTAAGTTTCTGATTATAGGGCTAGCTCCTCCGCATCCTTTCATTTTACCACTGTTAGAGAACAACCATTTTGCAGAAGAGCTCTAGAGCCAGCGACAGCTCCAGAGATAGTGAGCTAACTTAAAAGCTAGTTAAATTCTCCATTTCGGACAAGCTACTTTGACACTTCATACTCTACAAGCATCCCATTCTCAACACTCTACTTCCTTTAATAATCCTTAACTGATGAATACAAGCAATCTTAATACAATCATCTTAACACCTACTTAGCTTGTAGCTTGATGATTCAATTTCAGACCTGAAAAAGGGTCACCATAAAACTTCCTCATTCTCACCGCACATTTAACTATACCCTTCATCAAAATATCTACCCATAAAACTCATTTGTTACATTATGAGCCTTACAGGCAACAAGGTTCAAAGAGTTTACAGTTGTTTGTACCTAACAGAGAAGTTTCATATAAAGTAAAAGAAAGGTCAGGAAAGCAAAATGGGAGAAAAATTGAGAATAACAGGCCTCCCCTTCATTTTCAGCCATTTGAAAACTCAGATCAGTAAGAAAGGGACAAGGATGTCTGGAGACAATGAGCAGTCACTTTGCCTCTCTAGATGGGAGAGATGATACATCCTAGTCCTTAACATCAAATCAAAGTGGTAAGTTCCCTGTTGTGTATGTACAGTAATACCAAACAGTAACTGTGCAGGACTTAACCTGCTCAAACACAGTCAACATCTAGAGTATTTGCATACGGGTAAACAGGCACAGAAAAATAGTTCTCTCAACACAGTAACATAGTAAAATGAATATATTATTGTTAGTTTTCACTCTAGAAATGTGTTTAGAAAACAGCACAGCAAAAGAGAACTTAAAAAAATGCTTTCATAAAGCAGATCTTCAAAAAGAAAGACAGCAAGAGAGAAAGGTAATAGTAAAGACCACATAGCACATACACCTATGTTTTGTCTAACCAATCTATCCTAAAATTTAGGTTCTAAACAGCCAGAGACCTAAAGTGAGGATGTTCTTACCTGTAACTGAAGTCCTCTGACAGTAAACAGTAAAAGACAGTAAAAAAAAAAAAAAATGGATATACACTTCTGGGACACATGGCCTAGCGCACTGGCGTCAAATTCACACTTCAAGTACTAAAAGCACTTGCCCTTGAGGAACCACCATTAGGTCTGCACAGAAGGAGCCTCAGAAGATGTATATAGGCCACACCTAGTCGTGTAACAAAGTTGTTTTGAGAACTACGCTTAACCTAACGACACAGAAGGCCTGCTAAAGAGGGAAAATACCATATGGATCAAAATTACTACCACCGTCTGCATTTCTGTAAGCAACTTCTCTGCCTAAATTGCAACTCATGCTGTAATTCTGGAAACTAACTGAGAGACGTCTATCAGGCAGTTAAAATGCCAAAAGCCAAAACTGAGCAGAGGAAATTGAAACTCTAATTTTAGTATTAGGAAATGTTTAAAATTTTATGTGTATTGATTTCCTTGGTACAGATAACTTTAAATCTTTCTGAAATCACTTTATCTTACACTTTTAAAAAGACAGTAAAGACAGCATGCTGAAGAACAACTCTTTTCCCCAAAACAACCCGTATGTGAATCTTTCCACAGTCATCTATTCAAAGATGGACAAAAACCCAATTTGCTCGCTATATCTTACAAGTCATAGAAGGGAACTGCACTGTCACACCAAGTGAATATACCTCAATCCCATTTCCAGTCCTGACAGAGAACATTGCAAATCAAGGTGCATAGCAGTATTAGCTGAGCAACCAGCAGTGTTCTGCATTATTGTCTTAACAACCCTTTTGTTATTTATCATCTTTTTTAGGAAGAAAGAAAACCCCACAAAACAAAAAAAACACAAACAACTGTTTACTAGCTACTTCAGTCCAATGAACCGTGATGTTAGCAATACAAGCCAAATAGCAGATGTATCACTAATAAAATTCCCTATCCACTTTGGTGTCTCATTACTGCACAGGACAAACAAACAGAACTTCAGCCTTAACAAGTTTCTTTGGTCAGCAGCTTCCAAAAATTATTTCCAGCACAAGACTATTTAGCACTTCACACATCAGTGTTCAGCCTCTGCTCACCAGCTACCCAGACAACCACCCCACATTCAAAGTTTCAGGATATACGGGCTACCAAGGGAGGAAAACTAACCAGCTTCACACTGCTGCAGATGACCCTCCAGTTTAGCACTTGCTAAACAACAGCAGAACAGCATATGAAACCTAAGCTATACTCACTCATCCTACAAACCAATCCCCACTCTGAACAAACAGGACTATCTCAAGTGCTATCGAGTTCTTAGCAGGAATAAACTCAACAGTATATTATATCAAAGAAAAATGTGCATCTTACAAAGCAAAACAAGCACAGCACTTGAAGAAAAGTACGAACTGACATCAGAACATGAGCAACACCCCTGCAGAGTGACAACCAGCAAAATCCTCAGTTATGTCATATGGAGCCGAGCTCCAACATCAATGTACCCTTTGAGGGCATTTAGTAATGTAGTGCTGCAAGACAAGCGTTTTTACGTCAAGCTATGCATCAACTCCAACACCACTCAACACTACAGAGGCCAAATGACCCAGGAGAGTGGATACACACAGACAAGTTGGGACTTGGTAAAGAAAATTCTGTTGCCAGCATATGGGTATCAATTTGAAAGGGCAAGGTTTTGCGGTATACAAAGAAACACACTTAGCAACAACAATATGCTGGTGACAGGTGGTTTTTTTTTTTTCCTCCTACAAATGAATTTTAAATAGAAAAAAAAATCCACAGTGGGAAAGCATATATCACATGAGAATAGGGCTTGCAATCTCTTCTCTAGTATACAAAAGCTTTAAGTTCCATGAAAGCATAGGCAGAGTAAGTGAAATTCAGAGGCAGGAAGAGAAAGACAAATGCATTCCCTAGCACTTTTAAAGCATCAGTGGGGGAAACTGTCAAACAACTTTGATTCCAGTGGCTTTGACCAGCGTCCCAGTATTCACATACAAGAACATGGAATATTCAGAACTAATAAGCATGATATGCGGCAGCTTCACTGTTCTCCTGCATGAAGAATAAACTGTGTCTTTGAACCCAGACTGAGTTTACTAAAAAAAGACCTATTTATTTGGGGTTTGTGCTAGGAAAAGGTATATTTGAATGCCTCCTGGTACACACATTATTACACAGAACAAAGATACCTTAGTGTCACTACAACTCTCAATTTAATAATGGGGTTTACTCTTAAAATATAAAAACACAATCAAAAATAATTATTACCTTGAGAAAGTTGCATCAAATGTATGTGCAAACTGCCTGGGATAACTGGCTCTGGAAGTTCTTGAAGAAAAAATCTAAGAAGGCTAATAGCTGAGGGTACATCTGCTTCTTTAACCAGATCCACATCTTCTCCATTATCATATCGTTGCCGAAGCCACTCCACTGTCTCAGCATTCCCATTGACTTGAAAAAGTCCTTCTTGTTCCAGACCCCCTGAGTGAGAAAGAAGTTGCAGAAACAAACTTGTAGATCTACTATGGACAAATATATCAGAATACTGATAATCAAATATGCACAATTCACATACTAAATGAAACACTTTCTGGACAATAGTTTTGCAAGACTTCCAGCAGTCCTTTTCCCAGCAAACACATTCCTAGGCCCAGCTAACAATACAATAATAAAGTAAGTGTTAGTAAGTACCTAAAACACACCATTTCCTACAAAGTACCCTGCTGAGCTGACTGTATTAGTGTTAGCTAGAAAACAGTGACAAACATAACACAAGGAGCAAAGAAGCATATATCACCAAAAAAATCCCCAAACAAATCACATCCAATTAAATATAAGTAACTTCAGAAAACAAGTACTCTTCAAAAAACGCTGTCTATTCTATAAGAATAACAGTTAAATATAGTATTTAAAGTACAGCAAGATAATACATACCATGTTCCTCAATATAGTCCACAACATGGCGGACTATGAATGGAACCTCATTGTCTGGTTGCCCTTCTTGCTGCAGCTCATCAAGTGGAATTCCAAATATTTTGTTAGCAAGAACAGAGTTGCAGTTACTCAAGGAAGGGGAGGAGCTCTTCCTCATATCTTTTTGCAGCCAAAAAATCAAAGCTGTCTTTTCTGTCAAATAAGAGGAATTAAAACAAAAAGCATATTTCAGTGTATGCTGTTGAATATATTGTTCTGTAACACAATGCATTTTAATTACCTAATGCAAATACTCTCCAGTTTCTCTTAATCAGTTCACTGACTTAATGAAAAGTTCTGTAATGACTCCAAATACAGCTAACTAGACAAATTACTATTACCAAGGTGTTCTGTTCAATCCTCAACAGAGGACTGAGAAGAACATACATAGCAGCGAAGGAAATCCAGAAAATTCTAGTTACAACACTGTTATTTAAGTTCTAAGGTACAGCAGGAGAGCTAGCTTCTTCAGTACATTTTCTGACGGTATTTATCAGTCAGGCTTTGAAAATTCAACACAAAAGCCTCTCGAGAGGAAATGAAACTAGTGGATCATACCAAACCAAAACCCCGAGTTTTAGTTACAAGAAATGATTAAGTATTTTGTGATATACAACTGCACTGCAATCAACTTCTACTATATCTGGCAGTTTCTGGTTTACACAATAAAGCTTTCAACACCTGCATCAAATTAAAAATTTTACTAAACATAAAACCCTCAAAACTAGTTTCTAGATGCTCAGTGATACCATCTTCCTATCATGCAGAAGATCAAGCTTTACTTGCAAGTCTTTGCTTGATAAAGGATCTCAGTAGATAACAAAGGTATTACCAAAGGCAGCGTAAGTCACTCAGTTAAACTGTTATCTTGTCAAAACCAAAATATTTCTTCTAGCAAAGAAAAAACTGTCTTTTCAAAATAAAAATAAAAAAAAAAGAAAACATACTTGCTTAAATGCAAGCAATCACTTTCACAGAGGATGGCACATAGAACATGAAATACATACTGGTAGTCAGAGCACTGCAACCAAACTTAATTCTCTGTTTACTAATGGATTGATAAATTCTAATAGATTAGACATACTGAAATCCATACTTCCTTTTTTGTTTTATAGCCCAAGTAAAGTAGTTTAAGAAACCTACCTCAGAGTACTTAAACAGCCGAGTTTGAAAAACGTTTTCTGCGCCAGCTGCCCTCACTGACCAAGCATTCTTTTGTCATTTATGGTTGTTTAAGATTATGGCAAAAGATCAGCCTGTAGTTCCTCATTGAAGAATAGCAGAACTCGATCAGTACTTCAGCAGTTAATCTAAAAATAAGGAAATTATTATTAGACCATAAAGTTTTCAACAGTTGTAAACTCAGTCACAAGTCTAAACACCACATTTGAGGAATTCTCCTTGTCAAGTCATCGCTTTCTTGTTCTGAACAAGCAAGGAAAAAGACCGCATTAGCATGGCTCATGGGGGAGCACACAAAAAAGCAAATCCCCTTTTTCACTTAGGAGTTAACCAAACTTAAAGTGAAAGTTAGTGTGGGACATCTAAGCCTTAACAATTATGAAGTGATTTTCAGACTCATTCATTCTTCTTCCAAAGAATCACAAAGGGCTAAGTAGGTTAGATGGAAGTGTTTTATAGTATCTACCATACTAAAACATTTAATGGCTATAAAATATTTAGAAGGGTCTCAGACAGTGGTTTAACACACCATTGTTAAATGGCACGACCAAAAACAAAGTCCTAACTACAGAACATAAGAGAGTCAACCAGCTTTTAGTGGCACAGATCATCTTTTCTAGAAAGTTGATTATGTGTCCTAACTGCCACTTCAAAGTTCAGGTGATCATCAGATCTGGATACAGGAAGCAATGTCCTCCAAATCAGATTCCCTAGAACCACCCACATTTTTGACACCTTTCAGAATTTCAATTATCTGGACATTTTTCATGTTGTCAGCTCTCAAAAGAGCTACAAACCACAGCAATAGCCATTGTGGTTTTCTGTGGTACTAAAAATTGAAATTGCAGCTTCATGACACAGCGGAGCTGATTTCATGTCCAGATACAGTCGAAGGGTCATCTCAAGTCCCTTGACCTCACCCATTACATGTTCTAATTAAACTCAAGCAACCGTAACCGCGCAAAACTAGCTTGCAATATACACACACAAACACAACACAGATCACCAAAACTAGACAATAGAAAGGCTTTCCTTGGCTTTAAAGTATACACACTGAAACCTTCTGCTTCACAATTTGAGATCAATATGAGAATTCAGCTGGCAGACTTGAGAAAAGTACCTTCCCTCTCCTTGTTCCCCCCATTGGCTCTTGCTTCTATTCCACATCAGAACAAGTCAACTTCATCTTCACTTTCAAAGGTCTGACAAGTTACTACTCTCATTTCAGTACCAAAATGCCAGTCCATTCATTAGCCTATGACATCAGGAATGCAGACTCCTTCCAATAGTTTGAATAAATAACATCTTCATGCTCCGAATCCTCCCCAAAACTGCACCCATGTGTTAAGGGAGCTGGCCATAAGCTCTATACAAGACTGCTTCATCCTCCTCAAAACTTTCTTGCATTGATGCATAAAGGAAAAAGTATTTCAGGCCCAAACATTTTTAAATCTTTTCCTATTGATACAAGCAGTACTGACCAATATTCCTTTCAGTTCTTTGTCATCTTTCCACTGCTTGTATTACACAGAGGTTGTAAACCTGTTATGTGTCTCACAACTGGATCCTAGTCTGAGATCAGGACTCCAGGTAAGCTGACAATAGAAAATGAAGGGTTATATTCCAGTCAACAGGCTTTATTTTCTTTTTTTTTTTTTAAACCAATCACGTTCAAATCTGTCATTGTGCATTCTGGGTTACTAAAAGATCCTGCCAGATTTCAACAGTGAAGCAGTTGTCATGAAGACACTGCCCAGCCATTTTTCTTATTATTATGGTATATTAAGTGATAGTCAACATAATCTTCGCATGCAAGCAAACTTCAATCAATCCCAATATATCATGCAATTTTTGAAATATGAAGATGCACGCAGTCTATTTTCTCAAGTTCTATCAAAGTCAACCTATCCACAATGACCCAGAAAGGCTCATGTTGGCCAGCTGTGGGGTTAATGGCAGCTGGGGGAAAAAAAAAAAATCTTTGCTGGATCTGCCACAATGCTTCAGGCTGCCTAGCTAAAACAAACAAACAAACCAACCTTCAAAACAAACATCACCTAATAAAAAGAGCAAATTAGAAGCAACCACTTCTTTATAATTCAGCACCAAATGAGCAATCTTGAGGTCCAGCTTTCTCAGCAAAGATAACTTTGCACTTAGCTGACATAAAAGCATAGCCATTTTTACCAGGTGCTACAGACAAATAAGCTACCTGAATATTAATTTCATTCAGGACACACGAAAAAAAGAAAAAAGACAGACTTCTATTTTAACTGGCTTGGCAGCATAACAATGAAGTTGAAACAGCCTGGTTGTCTCATTGTTAGAGCAAAACCGGATTTACAACCCAAGATTATACTTTACACAAAGTTTTATATGGCTTATCATCACCTAGAAGAATTAGTGAAAGTCTAATTTTCAGCCTCTCAGATACACATATTGTTATATACACACACTTCAATACATCATTATATGCACCAATTTCTTTTCAGAGCGTTTAAGTCTTTTGCCTTTTAGTACAGGCTCTGGTGTAATCTTCACAGGCTGTGATACAATGCATCTGATATTTACCAAGTCTAGAATAAGCTAGAAACTTTTAAGAAGTGGTCTGACTTCCAGCAAGATTTATTTCCTGTTATTTCCAACATTGTAAAACTGAAGGATAGGCTCAGAAACTGTTAATTATTAACTATTATATCTCCACTTTTTGTATCGATCAACAGCTTTCCCACTGGCCCTCCCCTGACTCAGGATGTACACCACTTCAATGCAGACACGTAAGAAAACTAGGACAAGATATATAACCTTTAAAATTATTTCTAGAGTCTTTTAGAAATACTGTGGGGTTTCTAGAGTCTTTTAGAAATACTGTGGGGTTTTTAATATTTTTTTGCCATGATCAAAATATCTCAGAAAACAGGAGCTGATCCATTCAGTCAACTATTCCTACTTATGTCCGTATTACCCTGACCCTTTTGAACACGTGCTTCCCCCTCCCAATTTCACAGCCTACATGCCTCACAAGTCCCATCAAGAGAAACACAATAATTTTAAAAAAATAAAAAACCAAACAGAAAAAAAGCACCCCAAAACCCAACTAGCTTGTGCTTTATTACAAATATTCTGTTGCATGTCCACCTACCTTCCCTCCTTGTTACTACAAACATCTACAAAGATCTCCTAAGCTACAGTAATTTTCTACAAAACTACAGAAAACTAAAAATACACCTTATTGTGACCGCATATTATACCACAATTTTACAAGAGGCTGAAAAATGCCATGCTATGTCCTATGCAGCACCTTGAGTCCAAGCATCTTTAGTGAGGGTAAAACACACATTCTGTATTGTGTATTTCAGTGCTCTCATCTGTTACTTAAAAAAAATAATTGTTCCTTAGGGGTTTTGGTTCGGTTTTTGGTGGGGTTTTTTTGTTTGTTGGGTTTTTTTTTAAAATAAGGCAAGGACTTCATAAGAGTCTGCTGGGAAAACAGCACCATGAGTTTCATTTTGCCATCATAACAGCATTCACTTATCTTGGCAACTGAAGAAGTATTCACACCCACATATGACATGCCACTAAAGAAAACACAGAATACATGGCTAACTGTTAATATTTGAGGAATACATATGAAAGTTTAGACTTAAATTTAGTTCAGCTTTTACGTTGCTGGTTGAACTACAAATATACGGGTGTCTTTTTAAATTGAAGTCCTCAGGGCTCCATCGCCTTTCCTGAGAACAAAACAATGAAACAAGAAGAAGTAAAAATAAACAAAAGAGGAAACAATCTGAAAGGATGTAATAGGAATAAAAACATTAATTCTGTGCATAAAATTCCTGCCATAAGTCTCAACTATTTAAGCAATTCTTTTACTTGCTTGTTTTATCTAGCAAGAAACTCATATCATCTGTGAAGCCAAAAACAAAGCTAACAGTGACTGCTGTTCTGCTCTATTTTTAATATATTATGTTACTGATAATTGTCTGCTAATCCCACATTTTTTTGGTAACATATGAAAAGAAAAAACTAAATGTAAGATTTTTAGATAGGAAAAAATACTGTTACAGGGCAACAAAACCGCTTGTCCCTACTTCTCAGGAAATAACACCCCAGGTTTAGACTTTGGTTTTTTCAGAACACAGTGCTGTAATCCTGTGAGCCACCCACAGGCCTGCACACAGGGTCCTAACAAAAAACATACACATCCTCCGGTACAAAGAGGATCAACACTCACTTTCTACGATATAAGGAGGTTTATTTATAAATCAAATTCCACAAAAGCATTAACATGTCTCAAAGTTTTTAATTTCTTACTCTGTATTTGATAAATAAAAAGAATGTATTAAGTTACTTACATGACTGACATAACTAGACAAAATCTGTGATGTCCCTTTGGATGCATACAGTACACATACTTTTAAATCCAAATAAAGAATTAATTTTTTTAACCAAGTTGGAAATGTTCAAAGTTAAAACAGATTTTAAGAATTTCAAAATGCTAGCCTAAATTTATGACAGATTCCAATTTGGAATCACAGAAACTTTCCTCATGTAATGACATCATCCAGAGCCAGCTGCCAGGTGTGAGCATGAGCATGAAGGCTCACCCGGGAAACTTTTGCGTACCAGCTCGCTGTAGAACATATAGCCCCATCTGGCAACTGCTGTACTACACACTGCTTAATTTCTGTTTTTTAAAAAATAGCAACCAGCATTCTTCTCTTTGCTCTTAAGTTTTATTGAGATAAAAGGAAACTTTTGGTTTTTAAATGCAATGTCATGATCATAACAACTGACACTAACTGATTTTTATGCCATTTGTAAAGTCAAATTACTGCTGGCATTCCCAATGGATGAAATGCTTTTGGGCAGAAGAGCCTTTGCTCACCTGATTATCAGCTTTTGTTCAGCTAACAAGTAAAAACAGAGTATATTGACCATTTGAATTAACCCAGTCAAAACTGAAAATATGGCCAGGTTGGGGTAGGGAACACAGCTTGGAGGAAAATAAAAAAAAAATAAAAACAAAACAAAAACCAAACCATACTGAAAAAAACCCACCCCACTCTTTAAGAAAACAAACAGAACACTCCCTCAAATTCAGGACATGGAAAAAGATAAATGATATTTCTATCAAGAGCACAGTTAAAAGCATGCAGTGCTGTGCAAGCGTCTGAATATGAAGACACAGAATATCCTCCATGTAAAAAAAAAACAAATCAATTTCAAAGCCGCATTTAAGTATGCAATATATTTGAGTAGTCAAAACAAGAATTATTTAAAGAAAGAAGTTTTAAAACCAGAAAGATTAGCTTAAAATAGATTCTTAAAGCAGGATTTTCTCTTTTTGACTGTCAGTGAGATCAGCTATTGAAAGGCATTTTGGTCAAGAGTCTGGACTGGCAAATCAGACAATTGGGCTCAGTTATTGTTTTAAATTTAACAAGCTGGTCTTCTTCAGAATACACTCCTCATCCCCATAAAGGCATAATGTTTTAAAATAAGCATAATTACAGAATTTAACTTGCAGTTTTGAAAGAAACCATGTTAGAATAAATGTCTTTCAAGCAGATGAGACTTCCCTTCCCTGCTCCTTTCATTTCTTGGTACAACAGTTACTAACTTTTCACTGACATACTTGCTTCCTGGTTAAACAGGAATCAAAAGAAAACAAGCTTGTTGCAGTTTTGCACAGTCACAAAAGGAGTCAGCAGAAGCTTGAACACCAGTTCGTTAATTAATAAACCCACTACTTGCATGTATATGCCTTCACATGTGTACTCTCTCACAGAGACACACACACACGACCTCAACTCAATCAGCTGAAATTCTCCATCATCTGCCACTAGCACTTCTGAGACAGCCTCAGAAAATATTCAACTGACAAAATCCTGATTATACTGACAAAGCAAATAAAAGCACAAAAAATACAATATCAGATTTAGCAGAAAGCAACTGTGATGCCATTTTTGTTTCCTGGAAATGCAGTAGATAGCCTGTTAATGTACAAATTGGAACAATTCAGGTTAAGTCTTCATGTCCTTACTGTGAAAGAAAGCAACAACACAACTAATGAAAGCTCCTCTGAAAAAAGTTGCTACTAAAATTGATAAAATTTTGGATTTGATTTTTTAAATTTACAAGCCAAGAAACCATAGTATTGATTAGTATTTATCTTTCAGTCATTAAAGTTTAGTCTACAACTTCAGCTGACAGAACCCGATTACACTTTCTCTGAAAAAGTCATTATCAAATACTGGTTTTCATGACAGACGTATCCTATCTACCTCTTCATGAGAGGCAGAAAAGCGGACAGGTTTTAGTTAGACTAAATGCAAAATTTAGGGGGAAAAAACCCTACAAAACTTCAAATTTTAAGAAGAAAATTAAGCATTTAGCAACTGTATTGCAATAACATTAGTAAAGCCTCAAATACAGTGACTTATTTAAGCAACATTCCCAAAAATTTTACATTTTGAAAGAGCAAGCTGAGAGATCACCAAAACGTTAGCTGATTTTTCAAGTGTTTTGATATGCAAAGTAACATTTTATATTCGCTTACTAGACAAAATCCAAAGGCTTTTTAACAGCATTACAGCAACTCGTAATCCTTCTACAACTACATTGTAGCAAGAGGAATTGAATAAAACCATCAGTGATACCAGAAAAAAGTAGATGTTTGCTCACTGCTTCACACCCACCACTGAACACTGCCAGATTTGCTCTCAGCTGCTGCTGCCAATGCACATGTGCAGAATTATAAAGAAACTTCCTGCTCGCACAGATCCCATCACATTCTTAACAACAGTAGTTAATAAATAAAAAGGCTTTTGTATCTTGTGTAACAGCTAATTATATTCATCCTACTTGCCTCCCCCCAAAGTAAAGCTGTATTCCACCAACCACACACATATAATTGCCACTACATCAGATAACACAGAACCTAAGTGCAATGGCATTATAAAAGTACAGTAAGGTAACAAGACAGGAAAAAATTATCAGTAAAACTATGCAACTTGAAAGGTTCACGTTATAAAACCAAAGCAGCTTAACAATAGTCACTGTTGTTAAAACAGACTTTGGAAAAGAAGTCAAGCTACCTCAGACACACAAAAAAAGCAAACTATAAATATATAATGCACTTAATTTATTATACATAAGTTATCCTATTACATACATTTATCATCAGCTTGTTTCTCTCCCTCCCGAACAGGTAAGCAGAAATACACATCGGAACTCAACATATTACAAAACATAACACATAGCTCATTTGCTATAGAAACACTGCCTCTGTCATATCGATGACCACGTGCCACCAAAATAAAGGACAGTCTTAGCCTCCCCACTGAAGGAGTAAGACATTTCAATGAAGAGTTCCATTCTGTAGCAATGACTCTTTGAATTGCAAGGGAGAAGCAGGGTAGGAGGGGGGGACTGCTAATAAGGTCTCTTCCACAACCAATTCTTGCGGCGACTTGATCACGACCAAATGTGAAGATACCACCAGAAATCCCAAGGTTAAAAATTACATTGTAGGTTAAAACTACGTAACCTGATTACATTTAAAAAATGATAAGACAACAAAAGATTTAATTAAATGTGAAGTTCAGCAAAAAGGGGGGGAAATCATTTCAAATACACGCACTTTAAAAAAAAAAAAAAAAAAAAAAAGAGTACAAAGGAAGAAAGAGCCACATTCATAAGATTCCAGCTCTCATCTTCTCAATTTTGTCCAAGTATTATTATCCTACTCAGCTGAGCACAAATTTTAATCCTGAACACATTGCAGGGAACGTCGGACAGAAGAGACATATGAAGAAAGCTACTAGAGAGACTGGAACCTGGACAATGAGTTCAGGGTTCCCACCAGATACTCCGCTCTGATCCAGCAGCTGCCCCACCCAAACGTCCTTACAAATGTCCAGATAGTGAAGAAAATAAACCATTTCAACCTCTCAATAGAAAAAAAGCCTCTGCAACCACTGTCTTTGTTACAAGCTGCACACAAACATAATGCAGTATCTTTACTTTAAGCTCAAGTTTGTCATCTTTTTCTTTTTAAGACAAATATACAAGATAAAATGTCACGCGTTCACAGGTGAGAGACCATAAGAGCAGAATTCTTAGTTACTATCACAGCAGAACTACTAATTTCACTATACTCAGAATACGGCTGCAAAATATTACCTGTTTCTTGTAATGAACTACCCCACCCATATGTTGCAAACGTAACAGGTTTTCAGCACCATAATCGCCTTCTAAACTATGTTTTTTAAGACTTCAAAACAAGTCAGCTCCACAAAAAAAAAAAAAAAAGCGCCTGGTAGAAGATGCAGTAACAAATACATTAGCTTTTAGGCTGTAAGAATGCACAGAATTCACCTGAATTGACTGAACTTTCACAAATCCAGAGAGCTGACTATGAAGCCAGTACAAAACTACAAAGCCAAATCAGAATTTAATAAAGCCTTGAGACAGCTAGTCATTATTCTCAAAGTTTTTGCAGGTAAAATTTAGAGCTTACATAAAACAATAGTCAGCAAGAGACTCAAAAATTAATTACCCAATTTTACTAACTTTCCAGGGAGTAATGCAAAATTCTTTTATTCTCTCCCTGAATACAATTTTGACATGAGACATACAGCCTCTCTGCTGAGTAACTGATATATCCGTCACTTAAAAAACTGCATGACAAGCAACAAATCTCCCCCTCTCATAGCCCTTCATAGAGGATTTAACATTCCTTCAATTCTGCATCTCCTCCTCAGATGTTTTGGATGAAGTGTTATTATATTGGTTCTTAAGTAATAGTCCTCACATCTGAAATGATTAATAAATACGTAATGGGGCCTGCAATACAAGAAAAAAAAAGTTAAAAGGGTTTACCGTCTTTCATCCTTACAGATGCAAATACTGAATTGCCCTGCAAGAAGTCCATCACTGTCATCCTAAAGACTACTAGATTTTTGTTTTGTGTGCTAACATGGCAGCAGAAAATAACCTGGTGTTACGCACAGAATTTAAGGACAACTTGAAGGCATTCATTCTCTTACCGACATCACTTCCTCTTCCTTAGAGCTGC
>JAVJGI010000064.1:60371900-60384295 GCA_035590275.1 Ibycter americanus | reverse complement strand
CGGGGCTGCCCCTGCGGATTTTCTGAATTAAAGCATCGAGAGCGATCGCTCCCGAACTTTTCCCGAGCGTAGGCGCGCCAGAAGTAACGAAGTGCCCTTTGACAAAGAGCTAATGCGTTTTGAAAGACAAAATTTAGCACCCTTAAACCAAGTTAGCACAAGCGAGCGAGGAGACGCCAGCTTACGCCCGAAGTGTGAAGAGCCGAGCCTGACAGTCTGTAGTTCCCACATGCCACGTTGAAACTACAACAGCTTTTTCTGGCATGCAGTGCCAGCAGCCATAGGTGGTGGGTTTAATAAAGCGTTTAAGGAAATTTGGATTTAGTAAAAAAAAGCTCTCAGGGAAAGCTTTTCTTCCCGTGAAAAACTGACAAAACAACATATGAAAGGAGGAAAACGGTAGGAGGAGGATGGGATTCGTTGAAACTTCTGTATTGCCAATAGCTGGGAGGGGTTTTGTTTCAGGTTTTCCAACACGGATTCTAAATTTTATCTAGAGGTACATTTGTAAGACTCATTAAGAGGTTTTGCATTTAGAATCTGAAGAAGGGTGAGTCACAATTCCACGGTAAATCAGCCTGGTTTTAATCAGATCTAAAACTGCTTTCCTGCTAGAAGATCTGGTATAGTTAGGAGGTGCCATACAAAAACAGTATGTGGGGTCAGGGCAAACAACCTCTCAGGAGGTCTGTATTTGCTGTCAGTCCGCTTCCACAGCAGATTTCTCAAACGGCTAATAAAATTTCCATGCATCAGGATGAGCTTTCCGAATTTGTATTTTGTATACATAGCTATGTTCTTTCTGATTCATTTAGCCTCATCAACAACAATAAAGATACTGAATCAGAACAAGCTGGCAATTTTGTTGATGAAACATGGGAGAGAGCGGACTCCAGCTGGCTCTTCTGCAGATATGTTGGCCAGTTGACAGGAATAAAGCTGCAAGAAACCTGACACAGAAAACACACGCAGCGAGGGGAGACAGACAGCAGAGGCAGGCAGGTAGGCAGGCACTGCACAGCACCTGTTCGCTGGTTTTGAGTCCAAGACAGTGTCTTCCCTCCTCTGAACTGGCTCTGAGTATGCCATTTCGTGCCAGTTTATCCTACCTCCTTTCAAACGCTTCCAACGTTCCTTGCAGGGGGCAGACATATGCAGTCCCAGGCTGCCATTTTAGTCTTTTCTGCTCACTTTGTGTTCCCGCTGCCTTTTTCTAAAAGGTTGAGGAGAACCTGGGAGTCCTGGTGCTTCAGCCACTTTTTCCAAGATAGTAAATATAGAGGAAAGGGAGGCAACAACTTAATGAGCATCTGCATGGTTACACCGCTGAAATACAGCTATTCAAGGCATCTGCCTCTCTGATCACTGCTAAAAGTTACCATGGAGCAATGTGGTAGCTGTCCCTGTCCATTTTTGGCTATCTCGGGGCACAGCTCAAATTTTATAGTAGCATTTTGCAATTCTTCCACTAACATGATATGCAGACTGTCGCACAGCTCAGACACCCAGCCCAGTTTCAGCAGTCTAGACAAGGCAGCATGGACAGTCTCGTTTACCCTCTGCGAACCTGCAGGCACATGCAGAGCAGCCCCAGCACGAGCAGGGGCTGTGCAGGTGTGTGGCTGCAGTCCCACCACGTGACATAGGACTGTCACCCACATGTCGGGACATATGACAGTGCACTGCCTTGCACAGTGACAAGGCCTCAGTGTGAGGCTTCTCACAAGGAGAAGGACCCATTCCCCAGCTGCTGCACAGCTCCAGGAGCTTGGCCAATAGGTCTGTTCAGCATCTGGCTCCTAGGACCGAAGAGCCAGAATGCCACGGCATCCCTGTCCCATCAGTAAATCCATGTCCAGAGCCACACGACAAAGGGTGAGCCATTTCTGTAGCTCAGTTTATCTTACACATCCAGCTAAGTTGCTCAGCCTAAAAGTTTTGCAGAGATTCTGCTGCTAGGTGCTCATAAAGTAACTCAGTATGTCTGATTACTAGCGCAATTCTCTTGTTTTCAGGAAGAGCTATCCATGAGCGCAAGTCATCATTACCAGCATATGTCGCAGAAGAACTGGAGCCGTATTTCCTTCATGGGTCCCTGATGTCAGTCCTGACCTAGTATGACTTTAGAATAGATATGCTCTGAACACTTTGGTTTCCAATTAAGTCTAGTTCCAGCAACAGCCCTACATTATTCCTCATCAGAAACTGAAGCAAGTGAAAGAAAAATAGCCCTATCCCAACTGTGCTCACTGTTGTACAGGGCTTAGTACAAACTGAGCTAGAATACTCCAGAACTTAAATCAATTTTGCAATGCCATCCAGTCCTTTGAACACTGATAGCGTGCCGTGCAATTCCTTACCTTCTTACTGGGTCATTATATTACTAGAAGGAAATAGAAATCTGATGCATAGCAAAGCAAGACACCATCTGGTGTAATACTGTATGTATGCTGCTGTATATTACATGCCAACAGTTTTTACTTGGAGGGGGGGACGGCACAATTTTCTGTATGTCAGCAAAGTATTTGCTTTTGAGTTTAATTGTCCATCCACAAAAAAATTATTTGATATACTCTCTCTCCTGGACTTGAAAGTGCTCAGTTTTTGTCTTAAATGGATCCTATTGATATGTTGCAAAAATATTGACAAACGTGAGTCCTTTCAACACTAAAGAAGATTTAGCAAACAGTAACACTTTCCAGCTGGTTGCTCTGCAAAATGCTTTCCTTTCCTGCATATTTCATCCAGAAACAGAGACATGTCCCCAGACTGAGTCTTTACTTCATTTCTCTTTTCCAGCATTATAAAATTTTCTAATAAACATTTTGTTTCAGGATGCCCGGCGCAAGACACTTGGCCATGTTGGACATCCATAACTCTCCATGGAGGCTCCTGAATCAGCAAGTATCCCGTTCTTCTGACTCCCGGTGTCCAAAAGGGCACATAAGAATCAAAGTCCATTTTTAAATCTTTGCTCTGTATTAACAAATGAAGCTTCACAGTGCTGAAGCAAAGAAGTGGAAGAACCTATTTTATGGAAACAGAAGCTCCAGCACAGAGAAAACCATTCAACTTTTCAAAGACTGTCTACCATTACTAGACACATATGTAAGGAATTTTTTTAACTGAATTCAATACCAAAGGCACGTGTTCTACATAAATGTCAGACATTTTTACTCATTTTTCTACCAGAGTTCTGTGATTAAAATAAATATTTACAGCATAAGATTTTTTCCCCTGCCTTTGAATACCTTTTGGATCTGAATCTTGGTTTTAGAAGATCTGTCTTTAAGATAGAGATCTAGGAATATGGGGCAAATGGTTCTTCTAAGGCTTGTTCACATTTTAATTGCATGGCTGCAGACTTAACAGGAGATAATTCTTCCCTTCTTGAAATTCAAGACATTGAAAGGTTAATTCAGTCTTCTCAGTTCCATTTCCTTCCTTCTGTTCCCCTTCCCACACTCCCCCCCCCCATCTGTAGACAGCTGAATTATTTGAATTTTATGCAAGCTAGTATTCATCCAAAGAGAAAAATCATTCAATGTATGCATCAGACAAGTGAAAATTACAATATTGCACACTTCTGTTTTTTACTTCCTACTTGCTTTTCTCTGCATTCACCAGTTCAGGCTATGGACAGACATGAACTCATGCCCTAAAGCTAGTCTCCACTTAAAAGTTAACTTGCAATGCTTGGATGATGTCCCCATCCCTTTTGAATTCCTGTTCTTTGCACTCACAAGGATCCATACTTGAGCTACCATGGCGCTTTTACCTGGAGCTGGGGAAAGGCTGCAGTTCAAGTTAGCACAATTTGTCTGCTGCCAACACAATCACTCTGTGCTGCTCTCCTGTTGTTTCATGGTGTGGTCACTCACACTCAGAGTATACTAACTCCAGAGGAGTCAGTTTGAGCGTAGAGAGCTCAAGTTAACCCTGTTCTGAAGACATAGCCTTAATAAGGCTGCAGCTGATTTCTTCACATACATTTGCAAGACAAAAAGCCATAAAAGTAGTCATTGGAAACGTCCTAGTTCAGTCAGGTTCTGAAGAGATAACTGTTCACTTCAGATGTTGTGAGAGGAAAATAGTTTGGTTTGGGTTTTTTTTATGTTTTAGAGAAGAAAAACAGCCTTTAACATACCATACTTGCAGCTTTCATAACAGGCAGAAGTTAACAGAGGTGGAACTTACTGATTACCACTTTCTTACATAATCGTTGACCTTGTACACAGTATGTAATACATATGTGTTTGGCATACTTTGTGTAGCAAGCTTATAAAACTGGAAAACGGTTTTGGGAAATGATGATGTATGAATCCCTTCAAGTAGAAATACAAGTTTTTGTTCTGGAAGTTGCTCAGAGATCAGCTAGAAAAGATAACTTGGCTGCCTAGTCTGTTGCTCTGCTTCAGCAGCCTTGTTTCCTTAAGCAGATGAAAAACATCAGGGTTTATCATCTTGTCCCCAAAACGTAAAACCGACTTAAGCTGCCAGGAGGTCTCAGGCTGTTGAAAGTGGCATGATTTGGCAACACAAAGAGAAGTGCTGGTTAGGCACCCACCAAAACTACATCCACAACCCTGTGTCACAGCAGTCAAGGATACCACGCCTCCCTATCTACCCCAGCACCATGCAGATTGCAGCGACAGACTCACCTATTGTCCTTTTTCCTCTGGACAAAAAGAAAAATCTGAAGTTAATATAAAATTAGTAGATCTCTGGATTTTATTTTTATTATCTTCACTTGGATTATATTGGTTATCTGTTTGCTGCACACTGGGTGCCAAAATTTAATCTTCGTAAGGAATAGTGATTTTCCTTTTGTTCATAGCAGAGTGTGAGAAATTCAACAGTGGATTGTTTAATTCCAGAGCAGCCAGCTGCACTGAGAAGAACCACGTTTGAGCACACTCCCAACGCTCACCCAAGACTTCTCCATCTTATTCTTTCCCTAAGAGCTGCTGGTTGCAAGAGATGTTTCTGTCCAGAGACAGAAAGGAGAGGGATAAAAACAAAAAGACTGTTACTAAAGACTGAAAGTCATGCTAAACGAGCGTTTCTAGACCAGAATTCATCACAAACTGTCATGTGCTCTACAGCATATTAACTAATGTGACTAATACATCACATGCTTCTTTCCCCACCCTGTCTTTGCGAGAGAAGCATGTGCATGGACATTTTGTATTAATTTTTTTTTCCTTTAATAACGCATGCATGTGTCACCGCATTTTGCTAGAAAAGGCCAGGCCGAAGCCAAGGGCTTTCTGCTGGAAGACACACTTTTAGGTCAGTTCTCAAGAAAGTTCTGTTGCAAAAATCTCCATCTGGTTAAACTTTTAAGAATTCACCCCCATGCTGAGTTTTTTAAGACCAAGAAAGAGGGAGAGAGGAAATTTCCACTCCCACTAGCTTATGTTTTCTCTTGCTGCTCTTTGCTGCAATGGGACTCCTAGTATAGACTGTCTAAACTCCAGAGCTATTTGGAAAACATGGGGTTGGAAAAAATAGCCCCAGAAGGAGGACTATCTACAACCAACCTCTCCCCTCATCCTCCGACTGCACCTACACTTAAAAGTTCAATGGTCTTGATAAGAAAAATGAAACACCTTAGGTAATGATAAAACATACAATAGAAGACAAGTATCGAGCATTTACACGCTAGCAGTGCAGCGTTATGGCAAACGCTGCCAAAGGGAGATCATTGCCTTCCTTACACCCCCAGGATTCATTGTCTCTTAGCCTGGGAACCTGTCTCCGTTCCCAAACATGGATATTTTTTTTGGCAGCAAGACGGAACAAAAGGCACAAAGAGAACTAAGAAAACCCTTTCAGTGAAGCCGTAGTCTTTTTTCTTTTTTTTTTTTTTTTTCTGTTCCCCTAAGGACGGGAAGCCTTCTAAGGATAGCTTACAACACGTGCAATCCTGCTACCTTTCTGGAAGGTGCTCAACGCTCATTGGGACCTAAAGGAGTTAGGGTGCTTGCAGATTCCAGCTCACCTTTTGACCTTGGAAAATTAATCCCCTACCTTTAGCACCAAAAATACCACAACATTTTGAAAATGAAATCACTGTTATATTTGAGTGGGTGTGTTATTTCGAGACAGCACTAATGTGATTATAAAATCAGTTGTGTCAGCTTATTGGCTCAGCTACAGACACTGATCTGCTCGAGCGTCTGTTCCTCGAACAGGCTGCTCGCGTTAGGGTGCTTTGTCCCTCCTCAGCTCCATATAGAAATAGATGTGATCTGATTCCCACCATTGCACCAAAGAGAAAGAAACCCCCTCTTCTCGCAGTTGCCCATCTAGTCTCCATGAAACATGGTGTTTCCAGAGCACCTCTTGTGCCAAACATGAGCACAGCATCCCCACAGCCCTTGAAGGATTATAACCCCCCTCTCCCTCTCTCTCTGTCCCACTCACTCTTCAGACTCTCCTCCGAATTTTCCTTTGCACTTGAGCTCCCTTTAAACATTTCCTCTCACCTATGACTGCATTCTGGTGGCAAGTATTTGTTTTCCCCTGTTTCTCTGTGGGTGTCTGACAGACACTCGGTGGCTTATGCTGCCAGGCATGGTTTAATGCTGTCAGTGGCAGGTGATTCACTGGTATCCGAGGTGTCAGCCCTGGCAGGTTTGACTCAGCCCTTCATCCTTTGGCAGTAGATTGAAATAAAATGCAATTCCCATTGTATCTGAGGCAGCTTTCCAGAAACAGCCATATTAATATAGCTTTACATGCTTTATGTGTATAGGATCTGTAAAGATCCCATAGTTTGCTTCCTCCACTGGCTTGCTATTTTTTTTGCATTTCTGTGTGCTGGACCATTCAGCTGCCTCTGTGCACCCCAAAACCCGTGGAGGTTCTTTGCTGCCACAGTCATGCCAAGGCTGGGTACCTGCCATGTTCCCACTACTGAAGGTGGTGGCTCTGAAATCCTGCCGTTAAAAACCTGTCTAATAACTGCTTTGCTCCTCATATAGCAAGAATACTTCAGTTCTCAGTGAAAGCAAAAGGCATCTGTGTAAAATATTACCTATCTTTCCCTCCTGTGACCACCCTCAGTGCTGTATGTGATGCCCTCAGGCCAGACTCCAAACTTTCCATATGAAGACTACGTACAGCTGTCTGTCCTGCACAGCGTATGTAAACATGGGGTTTGAATCCAGCGTGAGCTGTGTTTGACCACAGTACTGAACTTACAAGCTACAGCAACTTGACAGGCACTTTATGCAATGGTCGAGGTGTTTGTTGCAGAGATGAGTATCTACTGATTTCCACTGAGAGTAAGAACACGTAATTTCTCAACATTATGTTATGTGGACTAACACTGTTGCACCTTCCTCAGAAACCCAGCCCAGTATCAATTAAAAAGCTGGTCATCTTCAGCCTAAAAACCCAAACAATGTATCCCAGACTGTTTTTAATACGAAGTCTGCCAATAAATCAGGCAATTAAAATGGTGGTGGTGAAAAAACAAGCATGTCCACCCTGTCTTACCGTGTTTAGAAGAGCCCGAGCTCTGCTGTGGATGCTAGGGGCCAAGCCCACGACTGCAGTCAGAAAGCCAGGAGGGAGATTCTCCTGCTCTCCTGTCCTGAACACTTCATTTGCTCTCTAAATCTGAGAGAATTTGTGCCAGTCTAAAAGTTTAAGAGGTTTTGCCCTTGTAATCCCTCTTCATAATAAGAATTCTAATTGTTACTTGTAAAAAGTTTAAAAATTGAAACTCACGAACTTCCTGAATTCATGAATCATTCAGATTGTGGTTTAAAGTCTTTTCTGATCTTCTAAATCTCGTGTCCAGCCTAACAAGAAGTAGTTAACGCTCTCTCTTTAAACACACACTAAGACCGTTCAGTGTCAAATCTCGGCTACAGCTTTCATCAAATATTCACCCAGTGGCTGCCTTCCTGCTTATTCCCAGGGGATTCTGGTCAAGAACACAGCTTTCTATTTTTGACAATTGGTTGGACTAATGGGGTGGAAGGAAGGGAACCAAGCCCTGACACTAAATATGACTGGTACACACATACATTGATTGTACATGGACAGTCAGTGCAGATGCAGAGCTAACCGAGCCAGCCTGCACAACTCAACTGAGCTTTTAGCATAACAAAAATATAGCTGCACTGCTGCCAGGACAGTCTTAGGTCCAGAAGCAGCACAGCCAGGTTTCTCCTTTACCTCAAATACCGCAGACATGGCTATAGGGCAAAAATGCTCTTAGCCTAGTGTTTGCCAGGGCACGCAGCAACCCCTGCATTCTCTGAAGACAGGGAAAACGGGATGGAATAAGGAAAGCATCACCGCGTGGAAAGAACCACTGTTCACAAATGCTGATGAGGAAAAATGGTCATTTTTTTCCTGCATTTCGTAGAATCATTTAGGTTGGAAAAGACTTTTAAGATCTAACTGTAAACCTGCTCATTATTTTAATTTAAACAAATATTGGAAGAAGAGGTCCTTAAAACACATTAAAACCATTTTCTCCACGCACACATACCAGACTCAAACCCACTCTACCTAAGCCTGTGATGCCAACAGAAATATCCGCAGCACCTTCCCGGGGCTCTCAATCAGCTGTCAGACATCTCTGTCCCTCTATAGTCAGTAGAGAAACCTGGATACTCCTATGGCACAATTAATTTTATCCCAAGTTGGTTGTTCTCTATTGTCTATCACGGAGTCTAGACAAGTAATTCAGGTGAAGACATCTAAAGTTATACAAGAGGAAACCCCAACCAGCATCTAGAAGGATGCGCACAGCCCTTCCTTCCCAAACCCGAGGGCCTTGGAAAAATGATTCCCCAAATAATTTTGTGCTGCGTAGCTGGAGCCATGTCACAGCCACAGGGATGCCCACAGCCCCCAACAGCAGCAGCTCTAGGAGGTGACGTGGTGCCCACATCTAATACGAAATGTGTCTGGCAACCACAGGCCGGGCTAACAGCCATTGTAAAGGTTTTTCTGAATTACCTCACTCGGCACCTACAGCGCATTCTCCCTTTGCTGCAGCTGGAGAGGGTCCCTGCAAGAGAGTCCAGGTGGTCCACGCCATCAGGAGGGTGGGATCCGGGGAACAGCCACGCAAGCGGGATGGGCCAGCACGGCTTCTGGCCAAGCGAAGGCAGGAAGGTTGGCTGCGGGCGTCCACGTGCCATCAGGCTGCGGCAGGCACCAGCAAGCGGCTTGGTAGCTACCAAAACGGGAGCAAATGGAAGAATCATGGTATTCCTTTCAGGACACATTTCTGAACACCAGCGCGGTGCTTAGGCTGTGCTTATCTCAGGTTTGGCCCACGATTGTGGCAATCGACCGTGCCTGTGCTTAGAGTCCCCGTGAGACCCGTGCCCCTGCCACCCTGGGCAGGTGGGGGGTGATCCCCAGGCACGTTGCTGGAAGCACCTAAAACATCCCCAGAAACTAATCAGGCAGCAGCAGTCCCTACATGAACTCCAAACCTCAACAATGTAAAAGAAGGGCAGGAAGGGAAACTTAAATATTATCATCTTGGTAAATGAGGAGAAAAGGAAAAAAGAAAAAAAAAAAAAATCATGATGTGTTTTAGCAGTTTTCCATGTCAGTTTTCCCATTTCCCTCCCTCGTGTACTTTCTGCAGCAGCAATCTGTCCTTTCCCTAAATGCTGAGCAATCCCGGCACTAAACTAATCAATATTAATAGCGATGGGCTCAGGCGGGGGGGGGGAGGAGAGGAGAGGAGGGATTACCCTGACCTTTTTCAACTCACACTGCCTCAGACGGCCACCAAGCAGCTGAGGAGAGAGCAGCCAGACGGTAATGCCATGTGGTTTTAGCAGCTTCTAATTTTTTAATTTTTTTTTCATGTGAATATTTACTTCTGTTGTCTCAGTGCAGATAGTAATGAAATCTGATTGTCTTCAGGAAGGAAAAAAATATAATTATATCAGCCATCTCCGGGCCAAACCTCGCCTTGATGGGAAGCTCCACTGAAATAAGGGGAATAACGCCCAGGCTGGATTTTAGCTTGATTTTCTATTAAAAACAGGAGTGGGATTAGGGAAGTTTTGACAGGTGAAGTGTTGAATGCTGGTGTGCTTTGTGGATTTCTCTGATAATGAGTACAATCAAACCCATTGAGCCTGCGACTGGGATATTGAGTGCGAGAGCAAACAAAGGGCTGGGTGAACCGGTCCTCTATTGTTAGGCACAAGTGTCCACAGCAGCTCATCCAGATACTGGGGTACGTATGTGCTCAGGACAGGGTGCTCAGAATTAAAGGCAAATCTTATTAACTGAAACAAAATCATAATTGAAGCTCTTTGTTCATATTGGATTTGGGGCTTATTGTAGACTTTCTGGTTAGCAGCATTTCTTAAAATAGAGGTTTACGTCAGGAGGCACCGTGGATTATTGGCAATTAATGCATTGTCTTTATTGAAATATTCTTGTTTTCATGTGCAATATATGATTTTTAGAGATTTGATCTGAAAAATCTAGATAAAATTCTATTTATGCCTTTCCTTTTTTGCTCTGAAAGAGCCAAGCCTCAGGGAGAGGTCCCAGATTGAGGTGTTAGATTTGTGGGGGGTTTCTGAATTAACATTTTTATGGTATTGTCATATTGTTTCTTTTGAGCAAAAAATGCTTTGCAGATGGCTGATATCGCAGCACTAGCTAATGAAGCCACGGGTGTGTTTTTCCTTTCTTTGTCAGGACCCATCATGTCCGACAAACCAGATTTTGCAGAAATTGAAACATTTGACAAGACGAAGCTGAAGAAGACAGAAACCAGAGAGAAAAATCCATTGCCCACTAAAGAAAGTAAGTACTTACAAGGCTATTTGAACCATGAGTAGCAAGGGCACAACCTGTATTGCAGTTCATATGCAAAATGAATACTAATCATGGGATTACCGGCTCAAACTCATCCCTGACTTTAACTGGGGATAATACTAAGACTTGTACTCTATGCTGGGCTTCCAAGGATACAAGTGGTTATAACCTATGGTGCGTTTTGTCTGAAAAATCCTTTCTGATGGGATTGCTCTTGTTTCTGCTAAAAGCAAGGCGAGATTTTCTGCTGGTTGCAGGTAACAGGATCAAACTGTTTGTAATTAGCATGTTGCCAGCCTCTTTGGAGGCACAGATGCCCAGGGGAACCCTTGCACATCCCTGGCAGGCCAGGCAGCATCCCCAGAAGGTGCCTGGGCGCTGGATTTAAGGTGTTATCAGGCAGATGAGCTGCTTCCCCCCACTGGCACCTGCAGTCAGCCCTGGCCAGGAGCCCTCCAGGCACCTTCTCTGGGAATAAAGCTGCAAGAAAAACCCATCATCATCCTTGTCTAGCAGGCAATCTTCTGTAGCGAAGCACCCCTGAGCTTTTCTCGTGCAGGGTCCTCTCCCGTACACGCACTGTGCACAGGCAGCCAGGTGAGGGTTGTGATTCACATCCAACTTTGGGTGTGAAAAGGTCATTTCTCTGCATTTGGACCAGACTTTGTGAGCAGTTTCCTTCAGAAGAGTATCACTAACCACTTTGGATGTGTCAGTACTGATAGGCGTAGAGATGCGCTGTCCCTTGACATAAGATATCTGTTTTTTCCATGTTTTATTATCCCTAGCAATGCTAAAGCTGTAAATGGAAGAGGAACTTTGCCCATCATGAGCTGCACCCTACTAGCTCCGCAGGTGTGGGAGTGAGGGGCCATTTCCAGGGTGGCCAAAGAAAACAAGTGGGGACTTACCATCCCCTGGCTTTAAGAATGACCATAGAAATCTGTATTCTGCAGAATTATAATGCTTACTGATGATGGTTTTGTTTCCTCTGTTTTTCTGGCAGCTATTGAACAGGAAAAGCAAAGTGAAAGTACAGCCTGAGCATAAAATTGAAGATGTGACTGCTGCTTCTTCAGTGGGGTTTTGGCTTCCAAGTTGGGTTGTTTTGTGTATCCCCCTCCATGTTTGTTGCCCATTTATTTTAGTAAACATTGGCTCATTTAATGTTCCCCGGGAAAGAAGTTTGTTTTGTATTTGTTGAACAAGATACTATGTATTTGTATTCTTAAAACTGTAATTCCAAGTTCTGTATCAACCCCATTACTTGCCAAAAAAAACCAATTTGCATAAAAATTGTTTCCCTAAGCCTCACAATAAACAGGTTTCTTCTGATCAGCTGTCTTTGAGCCTTGCAGAAATAAGGTTTACACTACAAGTCTTACCAGCATCCTTCTCACTTTGCATTCCGCAGCACCTAGAGAGCACAGCCAGGTTGGGAAGAGTTACCCCAGGCACCCACAGGTCCCCAAGGCCAGCACACAGCCCATCTAACACCGACCCCCCAGACACCGCTGACTGCCTCTGCAGCAGCCTGTAGACTTCACGCCCTTTCCCCGTGTCACTCAAAA
>JAVJGI010000064.1:60334425-60365926 GCA_035590275.1 Ibycter americanus | reverse complement strand
GGCAGCCCCAGGTGGCACAGCACGGCACGGCACAGCACGGTGCTCCCTCCCAGGGATGTGCCACCCTGCTTGGGTCCTCGCTGGCATCGCCTCTTCTAATGCCCCCAGCTGAAAATCATCGCATCTCTGTTTTAACACACCTCTGGCACCGTTTCGTTATCACTGCTTTAACATCCCAAGCGCAATGTGCACGGCTGGGGCTCCAATTTAATTTTACTTCTCTTTTAATGTGTTTCATGAATACACAGGGAGTTGGAAGCATCAGGACACTGGTTTGGCTGTATCGGCCGCGGGAGCCTGCCTCCTTGTTCACAATAGAGAATTGAAGATTATTTCAAACAGGAGCTGCCTCGATGTGAGCGTTGGCTCCTTACGGCGCTGACCCCAGCTTCATTTATTTTCTAGCTGTACAAAGGACTAATAAAGCTTTAACTTACCTGCTTTTCTAAACTTTATGTCTGAAGCATTCAGTGGCGCATGACCAAGGTGGAAATAAAAGAGCTTAACCAAAAATAGCACTCGCTATTCAGAATGGACTAAAAAATGTAAATCCCAGAGCCACGCTCAAACGGCAGGGATGCTATTTCTCTCTGTAGGGCTAAGGTAAATATGCCGACCAGCAACACCCATCAGTGACCTTGGCCTCTGCATCAGTGTGCACTGGGTCCCTGGGGAGGGGTTCTGAGCCTTGAGATGAACCCCCCAGGCACTGCAAACTCCTGCAGAAGCCAAGCAGGACCCAAAGCAGCAATGGGAGCAGGGCTGGGTTTCCCCGCAGGCACCGGGTGCCTCCAGCCAGACTTGTCAGTGTTCAGCACCAGCAGCACCCAGTTTGCCCCACGGTTAATGCATATTAATGCTGCTGACTGCACCAAGCGGGGGATTTAAGCAAGGTGGGCTGGCAGGGAGGTGAACCAGGCAGGATTTAGGAAACCTATGTGCCAGGCCTCTCCCCTTGAGCCAGTCTTGTCATCTCGTTACACTTCGGTTCCACCGTGTGTGAACTGGGAGCGATGATAGTCACCACCGTGGTGCACAGGAGATGCCTGGGCATCCGCCCTCCCGCTCACGCAGGCAGCAGAAGCCTGTTGCAATGCAGAGTCCCTGAATTCCATCTCCGTTATTTCCCAACAGTTGTGTGCAGACAAACTTTCCTGTCCCCAAAAGAACATTTTGCAAAAATACTGCTCCTTGTTACTCCAAGCACAGCCAGATGAACCAGACAGCCACAATACAATTTTATGGGGTTTTTTTAATACAGCTTAAAAAATGCAAGATAGGCCAGTCAACCTGAGCAATGAGCATCAGAAGATCACTAAAGGTTGTTCTGGCAGGCGGGATGGCTGGGCAGCTGTTATCCCGGCTGCCACTTGAGCTGCTCAGGTGGGGGGACTTTGCAAGCCTGTCCCATCCATCCGCATCCACCAGCCACCCAGCGCCGGTGGTGTCCCAGGCCACCTCTGCCCCCAGGAACGGTGCTGGGATGGGCTGGGATGGGTGTGCGGTGCGGGGACGTCCCACAGGGGGGAGCTTTGTCACCGGCCTGTGGGGGACACTGCCCTGGGACACTGCCCTGGGACATCACCCCAGGACATCATCCCAGGACATCACCCTAGCATCCCCGCCGGCTGCTGCACCTTCTGTTCGTGCTACACTGCACCGTTGTGTTTGATCCCGGCACTGTCGGTTCTGCTCTGTTTCCACCATCTCTGAATTAATGGATGCAAAACATACTGTTTTCATCCTCAGTGGGGCTGGGCAAAGCTCCCTCCAAAACTGCCACAGTTCAGGTTTTCAGAGCTGGTCTGGGATACAGGGAGGGAATATGATCAAGGAAATCTGTTTTCAAAGGGTGTCACTGGGAAAAATTCATCCCACGAAGGGTCCTAGCAGGTCACCGTGCCTGGAGGAGGCTGACAAGCTGGATCCGTGAGTCAGATCCCCACCTTATGCATTCCCATCAGGTCAACTTTAAACTAAAGAGTAAAAGCCTAAAACTGGTTTAGTAAAGCCAAAGACCTTGCCACAAGCTGTCACCTCACTCTGAACTCAGGCAGCACTGGAGATGTCCCCTTCCACCTCAAACATTAATAAATGCACAGCACTACCTTCATCTGCAGGCTGATTAAAGCCTATATATGAACATGACATCAATGCTCCACTCAATTAAAAAATGGAAAAATGCGGCTCGAGAGCTGTGAAAAGACAGGCGAGGCAAGACGAGCTTCCCTGGAAGGGAGGAAGGCAAAGTGCCGGAGCCACAGCGGGCAGCACGGGGGGAGCGAGCCCCCGCATAGCGCAGGTTCTCCACCGCATTCATGGGGCAAAGCAGGTGTCAAAGCAAGTTTTCTCCTCACTTTGCTTCTCCCAGCAAGACTCAAAGAGCTTTTAAGGTTGCCCTCCAGTGCAGGATCCCCCAGAGGAAGCCTCAGCTTTCTACACTCAGAATCGCCTCTGTCTAAAAAAATAGTTTTAAGAAAATATTTGTAGCTCAAATCACCATTTTCTTCTGGGATTCTCAAAACCTCCTTCACTCGGTTTGCACACACAGCCAGCACCGGGTACACACGTATCCTCCACCTCAGAAACGAAGATCTTTGGCCTTAATCTGTCCCCCATGACACGAAGGGGATGGGGGACAGGAGGGGTGACCGAGCCACAGCCGTGACGGGATGGTGCCAGGAACCACACTGGGAAAGGCTGGGGAGCACCACATGAGCCAGGTTGTAATCAGTTAATTTAACTTGAGTTTGGCCGGGAATGATTAAGAGGGAGGTGATAATTTTCCTCCATATCAAGTGCCCCATCTCTTCCTGGACAGGCTTTTATCTGCTGAGGTGACACATTGCCAGGACAGAGATGTGTTCCCCTCATGCAGATGCCCAGGCAGTAACCTATCCGCTGCACTAACACCGCTTTGCATGACACTTCCTCTAAAGAAGGAGAGAAAAACAAAACACTTGTCCCTACTTTATAATGCTGCTGTGTGAACAGCCCCGTAGGCTTTGAAGGACACACCTAAAGGAGGCAGGTGAGGTGAGGCTGATCGGGTCATGGAGCTGCTTCTCTGGGGCTGACCGGGTGGCTGAGTCCTCTCGGAGCTGCTGAGATCTGAAGGTTGATCTACACGTGGGTGTTTCATTCTGCCCCGCTTGTCGTGGAAGCTCAAGACGCGGCAGGACCAAGCATGGACACGTCATTGCCCCAAAGTAGCTTTGCATCATTTTTGGATGCAGTGGAGACAGAGGCATGGAGCAACCACTGGGATTTAGGAAATCCAGCCAGGATGGATGCAAAGCCCCACAACAGCCCTTTTCCAGGGGTAGATGCTCAGCAAGGAGAAGTTTTGCTCCACTGGAAGGGCCGGGAGCATATGGGGCAGGAGATGTGACCCTCCCGCCGCAGCGCAGAGGGGACGCCGCTGCCTGCACCTCCACAGAGGGACGTGCCAGAGCTTGTATCGAGAGGTTTGACTCTGCAGGCTCGTCTGCTCATTGCCCCCTTGCTGGGAGGGCAAAGGAGCTGCCTTTGGGAGCCTGGATTCAGGTGAGGACAGGGAGACAGAGGCTTAGGAGGGGAGTGGGGAAGATAGTGGGAAAATACAGCTGTAAAGCACGCGATGCAAAACCAGGGAAAGGAAGGGGAAGAAGTGCCCTTTATCTTCTTGCAGGTGAAAAAGCCTTGTTCTTCCCATGAGCGGTGTCCAGGCTTGGCTCCCGGGCTGAGGCTGCTGCCTCCAATGCTCGTGGGAGCTTCTGCTCCGGTGGGCGCGCAGCTCACCCCGCCTCCGGCGCAGCGGTGCCTGCAGCCTCCCACAGACAATCTGGCCAGGGGCTGCAGCCCCCCGCCTCGCCCCTCACTGACAAGCAGCCATCTCAGCCAGATGAGCTGCTGGGCTCCATACCCCAGTGCCAGGGGCCAGCTATGGCACGGCGGGGCTGGCAGCATCGTGTGGGGGCCAGTGGGTCAGCAAGCAGCGTTCCCCAGAGGCACGGGCAGTGCTTCTGGCAGGGTGACCCCCCCCGACGCTGCCCCCGAGAGCGGAGGAGCAGCGGGTCAGGCTGGAGGGACCCCGACCTGTCCCCCCGCCATGGCACAGCCGTGCTTGCCCAGCTCATTCCTGACATGCGATGGGCCCACAGCGCATTATATCTACCCCTTCAGCCTCTTGCCGATGGAAAAAAGAGGGTTTTTTCCTCCCTATTTGCTCCATCATCTCTTTTCTAGCCTAAACCCAACACAAGCCCAAGAGCTCCGCAATGCTCCGGGGCCATTTCTACAACTCCCATCAGGACATTACGCTCCTCCAGAATCACCTTGACAGCCCTTGCTGGGACGCATCCATGTCCCCAGCCAGTCTGTGCCTGGAAAAATCAGAATTTGGTTCCAAACCCAAGATTTTTACTTGCTAAAACCAAAAGACCTAAAGCCCAAACTGTGCAACCTGGAGCTTCCTGTGATCCTGGGTTTTGGCATCCAGAGGTCCTGTATTGTATTCCAGGATGTGTTTCCTTCAGGAGCAGAGCCTCTTACCTTGGGCTTGCTGGCTCCTGGCCCCTCCAACGAAGTTCACTGCCCACCCCCTCACCCTGCACGTGGGGCTGTGTTGGGAACCAGGGTTAAAAGTTAAGGCAGAAAAGCTGGTAGCATCGGTACAGCTGAGGGGGGGACAAAGCGCTGCAGGGGGGCAGGAGACAGGAATCCCTTGGGATAATTTTCTCTCTATGAAAGCACACCCTGAGCGGGCACTGTTGGACATTCTAACTTTGTTTTCAGTGAACATCAGGCCACTTCTATGTGCCAAAATAGGAGTGAAGAGGACTAAGCCTGTGGGATAGGTGTGGCATAAAACCTGATTTCAGTTTCACCTCCATCCTCAATTACCATTCATTAAGCCAAACATATTTGTTATACAGGTAAAACCCCCACCAGCGTTGCTGGGTCCAGGGCTCGGGTCCTGCCGGCGTTTGCTCCTGCTGGGAACCACAGCAGCCCATGAGGACCGTGCCACAGGCAGAGCAACAGGGATGTATTTTCCCCAATACAAGAAAATCGGGAAGACTGAAAAAAACCCCACCAATTTCTATGTACAGCTGAGCGTGGAGGAGGATTGCCCCATGGCTGCAGTCCTCCATGACGGAGTATTTTGAAGCAAAGGGACAGGTCCCCCTTTGCTGAGCAGCTGGCTGTGCGCAGATCAAGGGCACAGCATCACCTACGGGGGGCTCGGGCGGCTTCCCAGGGCGAGCAGGGCAGGACAGCACCATAAAACACCCTCCACCTCGCCAGCGAGGGGGTGGCTTTCTAATTACCCAGGTGGATTTTTATTGTAATGAAGCCAGCAATGCAGGATTTGACGCTAGGGGTCTGAATGTGTCGCCTGCCAAGGGCAATTTAGCAAGTGGTCTGCGTTTTATTTTGCTGTTGCCCACAGCCACAGGCTTGCTGCCCCGACAAGCTAAGACCCCATCCCTGCAGGACCCGCCACCGGGCGGTGTGTGGCACTTATACAAACTGATTTATCTCACGTTTGCCTTCCCTTAAAGCCCGTATTCTGATGTGAAGAGGGTTTTTTGGGTGCATGGGGCTGTATCTACTCTTCCTGTCTCTTGACTTGGAGCAGATCCCAAAATATTTTAGGATTTCGATCATCCCATGAAAAGCACTGGCTGTTTGGTCACGTAGCAAGAAAATAAGACACAAAGCATCAACATTTTATCAGTAAAGCCAAGGGGCTCCGGCTGACGTTCAGGACACGGCTTTCCCAACAGCCTGCCCTGCACCAGCGTGCGGAGCCGGCGCAGGCTCCGGCGGTGCCACCGCGCCTCGAGGTCCGAGGCTGCCCGGAACGACTGACACTTCATTTTCTGCATAACCAGGTAAATTCAACAGAATTTTCCTTTCAGGTTTTTTTTCCCCCCTCCCCCCCCATCTAAAACCAAACCAAAGGCAAGTTTCTAGGCGGTGGGTAAACCAAAGAGAAACTCTTTCGGCATCAGTTCACAGACGGGACCTACGGCTCAGGTGACCCGGGCTGGGACCGGCGGGCTTTTCTCATGGGTGATGGGGGAGCACCCAGCCCTGCAGCCCTCCGGAGCCCGGCCGGGCTTCGCCCACACACGCCCAGCGATGTGCAGAGCAAAGCACCGAAATCAACCTCCAAACAGCTACACCCAGTCCAGCTCTGCCACTGATTTACCCTGAGAGCTCAATACCACCCATCTCCGTGCCTCAGTTTACCCAACTGCAAACAGACAGCTACATTTAATCCCTTTTACTGCAAGGATGTTGCATGAAGCGCTCTACAAGTGCAAAATCTATTAACACAGCAAGACCAAAGTCTGCTTTTGCCTAAGGTGGGAAAGTCCCGGAGCAATACCACTGGGATCGTTGCAGTCCCATCGGTCTGCTGGGCTGGATGACCCCGCAGAAGCTCTGGCTCCCGCTCGCCAGGACCGAGCTGTAAACGCAGATAAAAACTGCAGCAGCGCGGGAAGGCTTGTCCCAGCACGCTGCTTTGTTTGCTGACAACTAGCGTAAGTGACAACGTTACAAGCGACTTTTAAGATCCCTGTGACTTTAATTGGAAAGGACATTTTTAATAGCCCAGGCAAATAGCTGTGTGATCCTGCCAACTGCAGCGCCTGCTCGCAGCAGAGCTTCACGCCCAGAGACGCTGTTATTCTTCTGGCATGTGATAGGAATATCATGTGTGAACTGACATAGCAGACACGCCAACATTTTTTTAGCTGTACGAGCTCTCTCTCAGACAAGAAAAAAAAAACAACCAAAAAACATCAATATGCCCCCGGGGACAGCCAGACACAAACCCAAAAATTACCTGAGCATATAGAAAATGCACAGCAGATTTCCAAACCATATGCATGAGTTTTAATCAATGAACTTCACTGATACATGGGAAAGACTTTATTCCCAGTAATTGTCCTTTGACAGCTCTAGCAAGTAGGATCTGTTCGGGATGGTAATGATTAAAATGCTGACTCACAGAGGGTTTTGCCGTGCTGGCGGGGCTATACCAGCTTTGTGCTCACTTGGAAGGTATTTTGCATCCCTGCTTTTCAACCAATCTGCAATTTTAATCCTCTGGCTGCAAACAGTTGTTTGCGGCTTTGCCCAACTGACTCCAGGTTTCCCTTCTGCAGGGTCTGGAAGGAGAGGGCTCTCCTCTTGCTCGCTGGTGTGCTGACGGGCAGCAGGACAGGGAGAGTCCCTGTGCTTTTTGCAGCCAGGAGCAGCGAGGAGCTCCTCTGCCTGCTCTGGGGCAGGAGGGAGAGGAGTGACAGCTCCCCAGCAGCCTGGGACCCGAGCCGATGGACCTGCGCCTCAGCCATCCAGCGCGGCGAGGTGTGAAACCACAGGGCAGGCTGCTGGCATCGCAATGCTCTCATGCATCTCATGGCAGGACAGCAAAGCACTTCACAGATGTGTTTAAAGCGCAGCCTCCTGCCCGTTACGTAGTGCCGCTGGCTCGCCCGGGTGCAGAGATGAGGTTTATCGCCCTGTGCCCCTTTTCCCGGCGGTGCAGCCCCCCAGGTGCCACATGCGGTGCAGCCCCATGCCCTTGAACCTCCTGTCCGCAGCCCCTTCGTGAGCACCCTTGCAGCAGCAGCGATTAACAGCAGGAGATGGCCGTACCCAGGGGTCAGCTGGGGCACTGAGAGGAGGAGGAGGAGGAAGGCAGCACCTCTGCCCTGCCACGGAGCCAGCGCCAGGCAGATGCTGCACCCCTGCGCCACAGAGCAATGCCTGGCAGAGCCGGGGGGGCTGCTTGGCACTGCTGGCGGGGCACAGCACGGCACTGCTTTCAGGTTAAGCATCCACGGTGCCCCGCTCAGCGGGCAGGACCCCTGCCCAGGGTGAGCCAGCCCCCGGCTGGGACCATCCAGCCACAGGAAAACAGACTGAGAGGTTTCCACAAACACCATCTCGCTGTTGCTCCATCCACAGCACTAAGGCTCCTTACGGCCCCTAATGACACTGGCCGTAACTATTAAGAGGCTTTTTTTGGTTTCCTCTGATAAGGATTTTCCTTTCCTGAGCAGAGCCGATGGCTCAGCAGCGGTGGAGGCCCCTCGCTCTGCTCAGGGGGTATGGGCAGCGCTTCTGCCTGCAGAGCCAGCGAGCAGCCGTGCTTTTGCTGCAGCAGCCTTCACCATAGGGAAATTGCTAACCCCAGAAAACCGTTCCCCTAATTACAGCGTTGGAGCATGGAGCAAACCACATAAATGATTCACACAGTGTTCCCAAGCTGCAGCCGCGTAAATTAGAGAGATTTCCAAACACTCCCGAGCTGTGCACGCTGTTATCAGGATGAAAATGCAGAAACTTTCATCATAAAGAGGCAAGAAGGGGAAAAAGCCCCACCGTTAAACGTATCTCTTCAAATCGAGAAGACCTGGGAGGTCTATCCCCTATAGATCTTTACAGAACACTTGTTAAAACTCCTCGGGGAGTTCTGCTAGGAGGGAGCGGGCAGATAGCAGGGGAACTATAGAAATGCATCAGCTTGTTATTTCAGAGGGACGCAGGGACTGAGCCTCCACTGGCAAGCAGAGGATGAAAAGGAGGAGGCAAACGGACTTGGGGCCAAGAGAAAGGGATGGCCGGTGGTGGGGAAGAGAGTTAAAAGTGCCCCATTGTTAGGGAAGTTTGCTCTCCTTCAGACCATCCCGCTCCCAGGGACACTGCGCCGCCTTTTGAAGTGCAACCTTAGGCGGTTCCTTGCCACCCATTGGAGCAGGAGCTGTTTTATCACATTAAGTCATTGGGTAGCAAATGAATGGGGGGTTTTGACTATTCACAACTTCACCTTATAAATATCAGGGTTGTAGGTTCCTGCAGCTTCCCTCCATCCCGACAGCTCACCTTGGGAAGGAACAGAGGGAGGCAGCCCTGCTCACTTGGGGACCTGCGGTGCGGAGAGCTACAGATCAGCAAAAGGATCCAACCCTGTTCCTTGTGACAGCCATGAAGAGAAGCACCTTCCTCATCCTCTCTATCGCGGGGGTCTACAGTGCCGTCCTCCACGCAGCAGCATGGTAGGGTCCAACTCAGTGGAAAGGGCATCTTTTAGGGATGCTCTTCAGCCTGTGGTAAACTCTGTGATTCATTTTCTTTTCTTCATTTCAGGTCTGTGAATAACTTTCTGATGACAGGACCTAAGGTAATTAACACGCGGACCATCAGGAATTTAAGTAGAGCGATTTTGTTTTGCAAATGGGAAATAGTACTCTTCCAAGGAACCAGACTTGCCAGAGCGTATCAGCTCCAAGTCCTGCTGAGTTAGGAGGGAAAGGACTCGCAGCACTTTTATATCTGTTTTCACTGATAAATGGTAAAACACGGTGGGTTTTAACCCCGCTGTTTCTGTGCCAGGCTTACCTGACATACTCCAGCAGCGTGGCAGCCGGGGCGCACAGCGGGATGGAGGAGTGCAAGTTCCAGTTCGGATGGGAGCGCTGGAACTGCCCCGAGAGCGCCCTGCAGCTCTCCACC
The DNA here is from genome assembly GCA_035590275.1 of Ibycter americanus. NCBI lineage: Eukaryota > Metazoa > Chordata > Aves > Falconiformes > Falconidae > Ibycter > Ibycter americanus. The sequence goes on along the minus strand of JAVJGI010000064.1, from coordinate 60,356,410 downwards.
CACAACCGGCTCCGCAGCGGTGAGTGTGCCTTTACCTGCCCGCACCAGCATCCCCATCCCACCCTGGGATGCCTTTGGGTACGAGCCGGGATGCGCTCCGGAGAGAGCTGGTGCTGCTGATTGAAATGACTGATGGAGAAGGGCTTTAGTGTCCTAAAAATCACAGCTGGTTTTCCTCTATCTGTATTAATTGGTGTAATAAATAGCACTAACATTTTTCTAGAAATGGCAGGCTCTCTCTGGATCTCTATCCATGCTGGGCTAGAGCTCGGCCCTTCCCGCAGTGCCGCTCCCTGGGCTTGCTCCTGCAGCATCCCAGGGAGCGCAATGCCAGAGGCACCCGAGCTTGCAGCTGGGAGAAGCACAGGAGAGACAGAGGGAGAAACCAGAGCAAAGAAACCGTCTTCCTAAGAAAGTTGTGGGTATATTTCGACGCTATCTGCTTCAACAAGCAGAAATCTCCTTTTCCCCAGAGCAGCATCTGTATTTGAATCTGTTAGGAAAGCCAAAAAAGAAACTGCATGAGAAGTGTGGGTGCAGACAGCTGTTAGCGCAGGTTCAACGACTGACTGAAACGAGATCAATGATTATCCCCAGCAGGCAAGATCAAAGCAGGAGCATACCCCCCAGCAGGAAAGGACAGAGACGAGCTGAGCACCAGGTGAAGGGAGTGGTAACTAGCCTCGGCCACAGCAGGGCTGGGGCATTGCCTTAGGATCCTGCTCCTAAGAAACTCCATCCCATGCGTGGACACCTGCGTAATATTATGCCAAATTGCTGAAACCCTTGTCACTGAAGCCTGAAAAGATTCCAGTCATGCACATTTAATTTCTGTAGCACCTTACCTTTTGCACAAACTGGTGGGTTTTTTTGCCTTCTTGCACTTTTGCAGAGCAGGAGATCTTCATTCACAATAAATCAGGAGCAATGTCTATGTTTGCATGTGACAGCTTTTCTTTCCCCTCTCCTCCAGCTACCCGGGAAACATCCTTTGTACACGCCATCAGCTCGGCCGGCGTCATGTACACCCTCACCAGGAACTGCAGCATGGGGGACTTCGAGAGCTGCGGCTGCGACGACTCCAGGAACGGCCGCGTCGGTGAGCTGCCGTCTCAGGACGGGCTGACATCGCCTCCCCATCCCCACACGCAGCCCCCTGGATCTCAGGGCAGAATTTGGCCCGACGGGGCAGTTCTGTGCTTAGCGTGTGTCTGTCTTGCAGGTGGCCGAGGCTGGGTCTGGGGAGGATGCAGCGACAACGTGGAGTTTGGGGAGAGGATTTCCAAGCTATTTGTGGATGCTTTGGAAACAGGACATGATACCCGTGCGCTGATTAACCTGCACAACAATGAAGTTGGGAGACTTGTAAGTAATAATAATAATAAATAGTCTCTACTGAGAACAAAATCTGAGAGTCTGGTAGGCTGTTCAGGTCTCCATCTCCAGCCCTCTGTGACAATCTAAGCCCTGGAATATTTGTATGGGGGACAAAATGCAGCCAGAATCTGGCCCTAAACCTGATGACAAGGAAGGGCACTAATTGTTCTTCCCTCTTCCAGCTGCTGCAGCTGTGTGTAATGCACTTAACTGCTAGCACACACCACTTACTCAGAAATGCATGGGGTTTATACTCACCTAGTGCTTGTCTGCTCTGTAAAACAAAACAAAAACCACATTATTTTCTTGCAATATGCATTTCCACGCCATTTGGCCCGGGAAGCCAGGTGTGAGCTGGCTGTGCTCACAAGCCGGCTGCCAGACTCGCCCCCCGCTCCCCGCCTGGGCCGGCGGAGGCTCTCAGCATCTCGCCAAACCTCCTTCTCTGTCAAAACAAGGCCAGCAACACTTAACATACCTATCTCATAGGGTGTGTCAAGGCTTAATCTCACATAGATACCAGCGATTTGGGACCTTATAAATACCAGAGGGAGATGGGTAGATAATATCTGTGAAGTGCTTGGCCTGGAGGAGATGCAGAGAGGTTGGGTATGATTATTCCGAAACAGTTTCACACGTTTTGAATGAAACCTCTGAGAGGGATGATGGGTTGATGCTGCAACAAGGGAGGCGAGCAGCATAAGAAGGGCATGACCTGACAAGGATGCTTTCTTCCTGGCCCGGAGAAACAGCTCCTGAGAAGGCTAGAGACAATAGTTTGTGCCCACTCATTATCTCTGTCCTTTATATTAGTGAAAGGGGACAGATGTTTTCCAGGAACTGAACTAAGAGCATCAGCTCGTGTCTTGGAAGGACCTGAAGTCAAGCAGAGCACAAGCTACTTCTGACCCATTGCCCCCCGAATTAGGAGTGCCATAGAGCCTGATTTTGAGATTTAAAAGACGATGCTCTGCTGCTCCTAATTTCGCCCCCTTTTCCACCAAGGCTGTGAAAGCCACGATGAAGCGAGCCTGCAAGTGCCACGGGGTGTCGGGCAGCTGCAGCATCCAGACCTGCTGGCTTCAGCTCGCCGAGTTTCGCGAGATCGGGAACTACCTGAAGATAAAATACGACCAAGCCCACAAGCTGGAGATGGACAAGAGACGGATGAGAGCCGGCAACAGCGCTGACAGCCGCGGGGCCACAGCGGAGACCTTCCACCACGTCCACGCCACGGAGCTCGTCTTCCTGGAGGACTCTCCCGACTACTGCACGAGGAACGCCAGCCTGGGCCACCACGGCACCGAGGGCCGCGAGTGCCTGCAGACCGGCAAGAACCTCTCGCAGTGGGAGAAGAGGAGCTGCCGGCGGCTGTGCACCGAGTGCGGCCTCCGAGTAGAGGAGAGGAGGACGGAGGTGGTGGCCAGCTGCAACTGCAAGTTCCACTGGTGCTGCACGGTGCGGTGCGAGCAGTGCCGGCAGCTGGTGGCCAAGCACTTCTGCGCCCGCCGCGACACCGCCGCCCCCAACCACATTAAGCAGAGGAACAAGGGCCATAAGAGATAGAGGGCAGCCGTAGTGCCCAAGCAGGACGCTTTGGTGTCCCCACGCCCAGCAGCCACTGGCGAAGCTGGGCAGGAGCATCCCTGGGGAGCGGGACAGCGCGCAGGGATGCTGTGAGGTTAGGGAGCACGAGGCGCGGGCGCTGAGGGACCACCGTCCTTCTTGCTTCCATGGTTTTTCCTCAATACCAGTAGCTTCTTTCTGGGTGGGAGTCACTTTATCTGTGTATCGGACAGAGAATTTCACTTTTGAGGTGGCCTCAACCCCGCGTGGCACCGCCAGCGGGTCACCAAGGCCAGCGGTGGGGCTCAGCCCCGGGCCGGCAAGGTGGGGACGGGCACCGTGGCCAAAAGTGGGTCCTGGGGGTCCTGGCAGCCCCAGCCCGGCCGTTCATGCACAGCAGCCGCTCGGCAGCATTTCTAGTGGAAAATTAATGCACTTTCTGATGTGAGAGGAGGTTTTGCACTGTCCTGGTGTGTATTACGATGACTGCAGCCTTTTGAGGGCTTTGATAAGTTTACAGCCAGTGTTTACAAATTTCATTTCCCCATCTCCCCCTTTTTAAATTTTGTATTTTGGTACCAGAGCCCCTGCCCCCAATAGAGAGTAGCTTCACATATTTGTACTGGATGAAATTAAGCAGTTTACAATTTCTATACTTTTTTAAAATTAGCAGATAAAGAATTCTGAATTCTTTATGCCTAATGTTGGTTTTTAATAAGTTGTATTATTGCTTAGCACAATCTGTTTTCTCTATGTATTTTGAAGGTATCCCTAAAGAGTTAGATTTTGGACTGTATTTTGCAATAAACACCACAATTAAAAGGATTGCCTTTTTCCTTTCTGGCTTCCTAGCAGACTTTAGGTGCAAAATTATCCCCTTCTGTGTAAAACCTAGCAATTCCAAGATTTCTCATCATTAATCCAAAAGCCACTGAAGCCAGTGAGAAGGTTGTTCTCCTAGACTTCAATAAAAGTTGGCTCCAGCCTTCAACCCCCGGAGGGTTTCCTTTAATACCTATCACTGCAATATCTAACCGTTCTCAAGTGCTGAGTATGCAGGCACTGCCCGGCTAAAGCCCATTTTGAAGCTCCCAATGCCTCTTTAATTTGCCCAGACCCGACAGCCCCCAGACAATGCGAGGCTGCCCCGCTTTGATGTGGAAAGCATCAGCACTCCCTGCAAAATTCTCGGAGGCACGAGAGGAGCCCTTTGAACTGGGGACAGGAGAGAAAACTTCGGGAGAGTTGTGAATGTGTCTGCTGGTTCCCTGCTGCTCCGGGTGCAAACAGACCCCCACCATGGCAGGGAGGGCAGGAGGGGACACGCGCTGGCTGCTGCCGTCCCAGCCGGGTCCTGCTCTTCTCCTGGCCTCCACAGGGCTGTACTTTAGCCCGGATCGCTCCTGCGAGCCATAGTACTGCTCTGGAGGGAGCCAGGGCTGTGCCACCACCTGTGCCCACGGTGCCAGGGCAAAGGATGCTCTACCAGGTTTGCTTTCCAACCAGGGGAAGAGGAGGAGAGACAAGGCAAAAAAAAAAAAAAAAAAAAACAAAAAAAAAAACAACCAACCCAAAAACCTACACCTCGGCCACCATATTGCCCCCACACTACAAATGCTTTGATGCTATTTTATCCGGGTATCCCTATGGCTTCTAGTGCAAACACAGCCTCGACACACGCCTGAGCCAAATCAGGAAGCTCAAGGTGTAAAACACACAAGTCAGGAAGCACAGCTGACTTTGATGCATTTATTTTTGCAAAGCACCGTTTCATTAAAGCTTGAAGGGCTATGCCAGCGGGCCATCAGCTTGGGGGGCTTTTTTGCTGCCTTGGGAGCAGCTACTTCCAAAATTTCCGTAACTAATAGCCCACACCACCAAAGCAAAGAACCCCATAATTTTTGCAGTGTCGCCACAACAGCATTTGCAACCCACCAAAATTTAGGCTGAACTGGAAATGATAAACACAGACAAACAAAACCCCTTTCCTGCATCTTGTGCACTGGCTGGCTTGTCTGCACAAAAAAACCCAGGTTCTGCTTTTGTGCTATCTGCTGTCATTGCCCAGCCTGTTGCTGCCCTCAGCAGCACCAGCCCCATGCCTGGGCAGACCTGGGAGCTGCCAAAATCCCACAGAGCCACAAAACAAGGATACATGGAGCACAGGACAGTCACTGCTGATGTGCACTCGGAGGAGGGAAATAGTATTTCACCAGGATAACTCCCAAGCACACATAAAAAACATCGCGCTGCATACCAATAGCAGGGTTAATAAAATGCACAGGTAAATCCTGAGAGATGAGGACTCCCTGTCAGCAGGCACATTCAGGGCATGCTGTGTATCATTTCACACATGTCTCTAAAGCATCTTTTCAAACTAACATTACTGCAGAAAGTAAGAAGTGACAGGTTTGCAGGTGCCCGTGGTACCAGACCAGATCTCTGTCCCACGCAAGCTCCATCCTGGGGAAATGGGGCCGCAGAAAGCAGCAGAGATGCTGCAGCCAAGATCGATCCTCCTCCTGCTGTACCCTCCCATTCCCACCAGCCCGCAGCCAGGGGCTTGCTGAGCCAGTGCTCGTACCCACTGCATTGCATTTAAATGCTGGAGATGAATTGTTCTTCCCTGAATTTGTCTAATTGCTTTTTTTTTAATCCATTTACATTTCTGCCACCCAGACTAAGGCAACAAGCGTATCTTATGCAAAAGCCAGAGACCAAATGCAAATTGAAGCAAACTCAAGAGAAAGTTATGTACCATCCCATGATAAAAATTCCTATTCTCTTTTTATAGCTCACAGATAATACCGAGTCTGAACAAATACAACAAACAACTCCGTGGCTTAGAGCTGCACCTTGCCAGAGATATTACAGTCTTGGAGAAGCTGAAGCTTTCTCATCCTCCCCCTTGTTGCTTGGATACACCAGTCATCAATTCTCACTACATTCACTACAAAACAATAGAAATTCAGGATCATCTTAATCCATCACGGCACTGTCAGAGCCCCTACACCCCTGCCCGCTGGTACACGGTTTCTGCAACACCACACACAGAAATGCCATTGGCACAGGGTGGCACACCCCAAAGCTGCCTGCAGGACACAGCCCATCAGGCTGATTTCATCATTTCAGCGGTGATTTTACCTGGGCAGCAAACCCCCACATAGCAGTTTTCAAAATAAATAACACCGCAGAGAGCAGAGTCCTGTCATCTTCTGGTTTGTAAAGGCTCATTCTTGACCCACAGCCAAGGAGCATTTGAAGGGACTGCTGATGTCTTCAAACCTGAATGTATTTACTCATCATCACCCAAAGTTAACTCCAGCTGGGGACGCTGATCCCAAGCACCTGTAACTCCCGGCATGCTTAGAAGAAGGGATGGACTGGCCCTAGGATGCCTTGGGGAAGAACCTGCCTGCTGTCCCGCAGTGATAGTAATGATCTTAATTACAATGAAAAAGTAAAAGTCTTAATCTGGGCCAGGTGCTGTATGAACCCAAACCAAAATCCTGCTGCCTGCCCCCGAAAGGCTGTCGGTGCTGCTTCTCCTCTTTGGGGCCAAAGGCTCCTCTCAGCACTGGGGCAGTGGCAGGGGTGCTGGGATGTGCTGGGGCACTGGCAGGGGTGCTGGAGTGCGCTGGGGAAGTGGCAGGGGTGCTGGGATGTGCTGGGGCACTGGCAGGGGTGCTGGGATGTGCTGGGGCAGTGTCAGGGGTGCTGGGGTGCCCTGGGGCAGGCACCCCCCACCGGGCACCGCTTCGAGCAGGGTTGTGGAGCTGCTTGGGCAGTCCTGGAGCAGCACCTTCACCGCTGAACCAGCTTTGCCAGAGGTGCTGTTCGTGGTGCCCAGCCACTGCCAGGGCCAGAGTCACCTTTGCGGTGAGAACCTGCAGGACAGCTGTCGAACTGGCCTGAAATCCCTGCTGGCTTTGTGGAGGCTTACCACCACCATCCTGGCAGCGCGGCTGTACCTTGATTGTGGGAAAAGCCTGGGTTATATTCCATTTTTACTGAGAAAGGGAAACATCTAAAGGAAGAAATAACATAGTCCAGCTATAGCGGTACCACAGACCAGGGCAGGTTTATGTCAGAGGTGCCTGCTCCACTAACAAGGTTTCAGAAGATCAGTGTTGGGATATTCAGACCATGATAACAGCCCAGGCTGAGCCCACAGGCTTCCTTCAGGCAGGAACATGGGTACAACCCCACACGTGGCATTGGCTGGGCCGGCTCCATCGCTGCGTGGAGGAAAGGCAAAGTTCAGGTGTGTGCCACACCAGCCTGCCATCCATAGGGATGGACCATGCGCCGCCGGTGCAGCCCCAGCATATGGAGGCGGGCTGGTGTGTGGATCGGTCCGGGCACAGACCCGCTGGTACGGGCTGAGGGTGTCACCCAACACAGAAATGGGATCCATGCCATTTGCTTTTGCTCCCTCTCCCACAAGAGAGTGCAAGGATGGCTCTGATGGAGAATTCACACCATCACCGTCAGCCTCTCCCCACAGGCTGGCAGGATGTTTGTGCTCGGAGGTGAGGTACCATGGCGAGCAATACCTTCCCCACTCCCCTTCCCCTCAACAGGTCACGGCGCTGTACAGTGACCACCAGCGAGCCCAGAATTGAGTTTATTTAACTCACAAAGTGCAGGCTCTGCAGATGGTCTTTGCAAAGCAGTTTGGAGGTGGCTGTCCCACTCCCCCCAGCTGGGGGCTGCTCTCTCCCCCGATGCCCCCCAGCAGCCCCAGACGAGCACAGCTGCATCCCACCACCAGCCCTTCTTCACCCCAGCCTGCTTCACTTCAGCTGTTAAACTCCTTGCCTGGTGGATTACCTTTAATTTATGCCGCCAGTGCCCTTTCATGGATTATAATTCCGTATGAGATGTTTGTGCTGTATCCTCCCCCCATATTAAAGTGTCAGGAGTATATCCCCAGGTCATCCATCTTCAACACTTCCGCATGGGCTTGGCAATTCTCTGACATGAATATTATGGCTCTCCATGCAGAGTCTCCATCACTCAAGCTGACAAGTGTTAGAATCTCCTCTCTTGAACAGGGTTAAGTGACCTTTTCATATGCAGCGTAGATTCCCGGTCACGCTGCATCTGGTGCAGTGAAACCAGCGAGCGCCAGCAATTCCCTAAAGTCTTAAAAAACAAGTCACAGGTCCTTTCGACTTGCAAAACCAACCCTTAGCATGACAAAGTTAAAGTGCCTTAATCAGCCCCCGGTTAGCCCCTGCTAGTGCCAGGCCCATGGAGAAGGATGAAAAAGCATCTGTGCAATGCTTTCTGCAGGATTTGTTGTCAGGGATTTTCAGGGAAAGATGAGGGATATGGGTGTCCAGGGCTTGCTGGAGTGTACAGGAAAGATCTCTGTGACCAGTTAGTGACTTTGAAACCTCAACTCTAATCTTAAGCAACATTTTTTTTGAAGTAATGTACTTAGAGTTGGATTCTTAAAGCTCACCAGCCTGATTTTCAAAGCTGCTAAGCACCTGGGCTTCGCACAGTGCGTACAGGAGCTTCCCCCTGCCTGTGCCTTGAGAGAAGCAGAGGCAGAAAACAACCCTTAGAAGCCCTTCCAGCTCAGACCTTCCCAGCTGTGCTCCCGTAGGGACACTCCAGTCCACATTGCTCAACAGAAAGCAAATCCCCTGGGACTGAACTGCGTGGCCATTCAAGTTAAATCCCTCCTACAAAATTCATGTTACCCCAAGTCTTTGGCTAAACTGGTGCCTGATTTTTTTTTTTCTTCCCTAGAGAGCAAAGGTACTTTCATAGGAACTTCGCTGCCTTCTCCCACAAAGCTCCTCGTGGTGGCTCGTTGCCAGCACAGAGCAACAGAAACTTGTTAACACCTTTTCAGCTCCGTTAATAAAGTCAAGGCAATTAACAGCTTCACTATTTACAAAACAAATCCTTTTTGTAACACCTGAGAAAAAGAGTTACAAGTGTTTCCCAAACATTTCTCAGCTGGTGAGAACACGTACAATAACTGTCTACTGGGATGTGTTGCATCTGTTCCCCCTGGCTGGAGCAGATAAGGCCACATTCCCCATGGAATGCTGCATACGCAGTACAAATCCATACTGCGCTTCCATCCAGGAGGCCTGATCAACATGCACAGGTCTACTGGGAAAGTTCCTTACCCAAGGGTTACTCCAAAGAAAAAAAGGTGTACAAAGAGCCAGGGTGTGAATTCATCGCCCACCCGCTGGTCCTTACTCGCTGCTGGTATGGCCACATGTGATGGTGTACGAGAGATGTGGATAAAGTAGGTTGTTCCCTCCAAAGATGCCCCCCACAGGTGGCTGGGTGGGGAGGGGGTACCATACGGCAGATTTACACCTCTGCAGAGGGATTCACAAGCGCCCTCACCTCTTTTTCTGGTTCCCTGCTCTCTCCTAGGATACATTCCATGCCCCCCACTTTGCAAATCACTGCTCTAGCTTACAGTGCAGTAAATTCCCTTTTCAAACGAGCCCCAAGGAGATGAGCAATGTAACAGAAGATTGATGGATTAGAGAAAATCAAATAGATGTAACTTGCAATGTACTTTCAAAATGAATTCTTTCCTCCTCTTTCCCTCTCCCATCCCACTCTCCCTTCCTCCAAACACACAGAGTGGCCCGTAATTTATGAACAAGAAAGATGGCACATAACCTAACTAAACTATGATGAAGGCACAGAGGTGACAGCCAAAGCACACTCAGTCCAAACACTTCTGGAGTTTAGACAACACCATGTTTAAAGCCTGTATCAGGTCTTGGGCCCAAACTCATCCCTTCCAGAGGGTCTGAAACACAGGGGAGAAAGGAGAGTAAGTTGGTGGTAGCTCCAAGTGCAGCAGAGAGCAGAGACTGATGACCACAGCTACGAAATGTTCACCAAATGCAGCTGGGAGGTAAAGAAGAGGAGCCATTGTGTGGGACAGGGTCAGAAAATGAAAGACAGTAAGCATAAACCTGCTGTAGAAGGGAAGCGTGGAGGATTACAAGCAGAAGAACGTGATTGGAAATAGAGAGGGAGAGCTCACATAGTATTTAAACTTCACTTTTCTTTCTCTCTTTACTCTTTCTTCAGTATCCCATACAACATTAAATGGAAGCCACTTGTGGGCACAGCCAGCAGAGAATAGCTCGTCGGGGGACATGCAACCACAGAGCCTGGACAGTATACGGCCCTTAATTTCCTCCTCTGATGCTTTCAATAGCTCATGAGATGCTATAAAAGATGATAATGACGAGGTCAGTGGAAAGACTGTAAAACAGTAGGGAGAGGCACAAGCGTTACCCCACTTGGGCTCAAACTCGGGCCATGCATGGACTGAGTTTGCTGGTTGGAAGCTCTTCTGCATGGGACAGCAGCTGCACTCCATGGCCCACCATACAGCCCACTGCCAGCGCTCAGAACTGTGCTGTACGAGTTAGGTGGTCTGAAACGTTGGGTTGTAAAGTTGGTGGGACTCTTGTAATTTATTTAGATAAAGCCTGGCAGTTCAGTTGGACACAGGCAAGGGTGAGGACGGTTTTCATGTTTCTTCCCAATTCCACAGACTTTTCTAAGTCACAACACTGTGGCTCCTGGCCTGACGCTTCTAGGGGCTTATCCATCAAGATTATAGCTGGCAGCTTTAAACACCGTAATTTCTATTTCTCTCCCTTTTGCCCAGTGCCTTGAAGCTAAACCTACTCTGACCCAGCTCTCCATTTCCACTCCTGCCAAGCAGAGACTTCTGCCGGCCAGCTGCCATCAGCTATGATAGGGACAAGGCACCTCTTCCCTATCACTTAAGTGGATTTCAAAGGCCATAAGCAAGAGAATAATTAAATTAACTGAGTCCCAAATACCTCCCCAGGTGCCGAGCATTCCCAGCACTGCAGCAGCACTGCAGGTGTCTGGAGAACAGGCAACTCCGGCCCATGGCAGGATGCAAGTGTGGCCCCGGAGCACTGGGAAGAGGCTCTTGGATAGCTTTGCTTGAGCCAGCTTGGGTCCAGGAGTAAAACAGCTACATTTATGTTTTGATGTGCTTAAGTTAGTAAGACTTATCCCAGGACAAACACAGTTGTATGTACCTCCCAGCTTGGACTACTTTATCCTCCTATGTCTTTCTTGTCCCATGGGCTTTCCCCCTGTGGGCTGCCGGGGCTTATCAACTCAGGTAGCAGCCTCAGCCTCTGTTTTACCAAAGAGCCTACTACTTAAATTCCCTGCGAAGCATCTATGCAATTTTGACCACAGCACATTCTTTCCCTCCCCCCCCATCTACTACAGGCTGGGAGACTTGAATCTGGATTTGAGACAGCCCACGATTTGGGAGTGATCAGTCACAGCATTCACTCAGCTCCAGCTCCAAGGTGTGCACAAGGAGCCTGGGCTGGCTCTGGCCAGGCTTAGCGGCAGGGCAGAAGACATCCCCACTGCAGAACTTTATCTCACCGATCACCAGAGAGGTCACAAATCACTGTCCAGCCCCTTTCAAGCAGTTGGGAGCACTAAATTGTACCTCTTATATCCAGACACCATCCAATCTCCCAGGACCAGGCCAGGTACGTTGATAAGGAGATAGTGTAAATGGTCAAACAGGATGGAGCCCAAAATTCACAATTTCCTGTGCTTTAACCTAGCAAGCACTGTATCGGTGGGGGAGTCTAATTTAGATTATTTTAGATTATCTCCCTTTCCAAAGGGGGCTGGTGTAGCCAAGGATTTGCCACCATTCTGCTTCAGTGAAAAGGATCTCAGATCTCATGTGAAACCAAGTACAGCGTGCTTTGTATGTTTTCAGCACAAATTTAATTACAACTATGATCAAACAAATATTTGGGAAAAGTAAAAAAATACTGCTATGAAGAGAACTGAGCAGCAGTCAGCTCCTTCCAGCTCCTCCGAGTTTTAAATCCCAGATGGTCTTAGAGGCGCTTCTACTCTCTGTTATGTGAAGATGTAATTAATTTCCACACGCCATGATTTGTTCAGTATCATATTAAGCACCCTGCCTCGCAACCAAGCTAACCACTGACAAAAACCCTTCAACTCATTCCCCTGAAATTCGGCTGTCAGCGGACACTGACCGCACCCCAGGGAACTGTTTTCCTGGAGACTTTTTCTAGCACTAAAAACGCAGTTACATCTTGGTAGGCTATTAAATCCACATGTGAAAATAAACTCATCTATCATCTTGTGCATGTGGTTTAACTTCCTTTCAAGGAGATATAAATGCATCCCATTAAAGCAATTTACATGTCTTGCTTTATTTTCCCAGACAGGCCATTTCTTCCTTGGACATTACTGACTTTTGGGAAAAATGTATCAACAGTCACGGAATAACAGAGTTGTCCTTCAGGTGCTACTCCCTGGAACAAATCCACCCTGGCCTGTGTTCTGAACTATGGGCAGCTTTTCACACAGACCTTTTCACTCCAAGACGCTTCTTTTCACAGCCACATGGTGATGGATTAAAAAAATAAAAAAATTAAGCCCAGAGGCTGGAAAAATGAAAACAAAAAGCAGCAAAGCACTGCCAAGACAAGCAGATCAGTGCTTACAGGGTACAAGACTTGCCAGAGAGACGGGCCCCGCAGGGGCTACGTTCGGCAGCAGTTTGTCACTGTTGCAGATGTCAGGAAAGCAAAGGGAGAAGAGCCATGGTGGCAGGTCTGCTCCCCAGATTTAGCCCAGCATTGTCCTCTGCTCTGTTGAGTGAAGGTCCATCAATCATCATTCGGCGGCTATCTGACAATCGAGGGGCTCCTCCACAAGCACTCAGCTGCTAGAGACAGGCAGAAAGCAACGGGACATGAAATCTCCAGCTCACCCATCTCACCAGTGTGTAGCTGTTTTTGCAACGGACCAAAGACATATCCTTATTTTCTGAGATACCAGGGAAGACACACACACTTCCCTGCTTGCTGAAAGACATGGATTCTCAAGACAGCTAAATAAATGAAACCAAAGGTCTAATGGTAACAAACAACAAAAATCCTTAAAAAAAAAAAAAGGTTTAGATGTGCTAGTCTTCCTTCCTAATGCCAACTGTGTCCCTACCACCATGGACACATCACCTTTCAGCCTGTTCCTCAGAGGTTTGACTACTAATCCGTCCACCAGTCCTCGAGGAACCAATGCTCTGGGGATTTCATCGGGGTTATAAATAGTCCTCACTCCCTAATGACAGCCCAACTGATAAGACAGCACTTTATGGTCCCGATGGTGCTGCTATGGTGTGCTTTCCACTGCAAGCCACACTGTGACAAATTACAAAGCGTTCTTCCGCTGAAGTGCCGTCAGTAGTATTTATATCTAAGAAAAACCCCAGGTTGCACAAACAAGGTAGCTGTGCAGTTTTTACATTTCAAGGTTTTTTTAATGTATTTTTTCCTAAACATCCAGCATTTCTTGACACCCATTAATATTTTCTAAAAAAACTTTTTTGTAAGAGGTAACTGTTTCTAGCAGAAAGCTATTTCTGACTAACTTTACCATAAGCCTACAGTGCCTGACACGCAAATAACACCACTGCAAATACACAAACAGCTGGGGGAAAGGTGAATAATGCAGTTGCTGACAAAGAATCACAGCAGCCTGGATTCTCACTTAGAGATTTCAGAATGCGGTTGCTGTGAGGCAAGAAGAGATCACAGTGGGCCAAAGGTTTGGAGCCACCCAACTCTGACTTCTCACTCCTCTGCTCCACCAGCAATAAGGCTTTGGCAACACTGAGAGGTCACCTGGAAACACCTCTGGACTGTGGAGAGGTTGGACAGCCTCCTCACAAACATAATTTTGTCCCTTTTAGGATGTCAGAGGACTCTAACACCCTCAGATCTGGCCTCAATTTCCTATCATCTCAAAACATCACAAGCAACACGTTTGACTCCCTGGCTGATGGTCTGGAGGAGCAGACAATGTGCTTCCCAGGCTCTGTCACACAGGATGATGGAGAAAAACAGATGCAATCCATTTTGGCAGTGCTATATGTCTTCATATTACTTTGCTGCTATGGTTATTTCCACTGATATTTTTTAAAGTACTTGTTCAGGATCCTACGCGTACCCAGTATACTCGACAACCCTTCTTCCACATTAATCATGTAAAAGAAACAAAACATTTTGTGCCTACATACTGGCACTTGCCCTGGAGAGCCCTTTGTTCCTAGGGAGCAGTGCACTACACAACACAGGGCACTGGACCAAGCCCGTTGCTATGCCAGAGCAAGATCATTACATCAGGCTTGGACACCTCAGAGAAATATGTACAAAAGAGGGTTGTAAGAAACAGAACAAATTTATGCTTTCTGCAATGGCAAAGATGGGCCTGAAGGGATGTGAGAAAAAAACCCCTTCTTTTCTGCAGGACAAACCATTAGAACTAAGAGGCCTGAGCCAGAAGCCCAGCCTGCAGGTGATGGCTCAATTTAATTCATAAACAAAGTATAACTACTTTAGCAGAAAACAAACTCCAAACAACAACAAAAAAGAAATTACCCTGGCTTGGAATCAGTTTTCAAAGGGTTTCAGCCAAGGAAAAATGCCCTATCCACTGCAGTTGGCAGTCAAGTAAACTTACGGTGAGGCTGGCAAGTCAGGAAAAGTAAAATCCAGAATAAAACATGCCATCAGCCATTCGCATGGGCATAGACCCCTGGATGTGGGGGGCAGCACACGTCCCCCAAAGCAAGGGTCTAGGTACCTTCTCAGGACATTGTCTCTGTACTTTCAGTCATTCAAGAAAGCAATAGCTCTTTGAAACTAGAGAGTGATGCCAACAAATCTTGATTTCCACAAAGGAAAGTCAGGTATAACAGCACCGATGGCAAGGACAGGACTGCCCAGTCTACTACCCCAAGGCAGCCTCTCTCCACTGCAACTTCAAAGACTCCCCATCTCTTCTCTCATCTTAGAGCCTTACTAATTTAGCTGAATGGGTTAATTGTGACTCATCTGATTATTTCTTCCAAAGAAAAGATCCAGAAAGTTACCGCATTCCCCTTAGGTGTCTGCACCCCCTGCTGTGGCCTGAACTTAAGACACCAGAGGAGCTGCAATATTAGCTGCACTGGAATGTTTTGATTTTCGCTTGCAAAACAGGCCCATCTCTCCAAGTGTGAATGTGCTTCAGTTACCTAAACATACTTGAGAGGGAGGCGGAAAAAAAAGGAAATTTCCATTTTTTGTACTTAACTAAAGAATTCCCATTTTTTTGAAAGCAAACAGAAAAGGGCATGCCTCAACACATTCCCCTTGCACTATATACCAAGATAAGATGAAACTTTCAGAAGACAATTTTTTCCTCTAAAGATTAAACAAAGTCCCATCAGCAGTCTGTCACCTCTGGACCAGTGTGCAAGTCCTACAACTTCTGTGAGCAGAAACAACATTCCACATGTGTGCACATAAAAGACATTATATTTCTGGCAAACCCAGCCTGCACCAGGTACTGCTGTTTCACATGTCCAGGTGAATTGGCACGTATGAACAGTGACTTCTGAGAATTTTTCTGTGCTTAAACTTTCTCAGCCATAAGGAAGACAACCTGTAGCGGAACTGCAAGTTAATACTAGGTGACAATGAAACAACTGATTTTCATTGGAATGGGATAGATAAATATAGATCCAATTTCTTGTCAGTACAAGGCGATGAAAGTCAAAAGCTGCCAGTTTATACTATCAGGGTGTTATGTGCTCAGGTCGTACCCAAACTGACATAATAGTGTTCACCTTGGTAGAATTACACCAGATTATAGTACCTAAGGACACGGCCCAACAGTGTCTTCTACAGGGAATCCATAAAAGCACACATAAACCTGTTCGTTTCAGTTAAAAATATACTTTACCTTAAGCCTTTTCCCTCACATCAGTCACACCAACCCTTTGTACCCAGAAAAAAAAAAAAAAAAGCAATTAGAGGGGGAAAAACGAAGCTAGAAAGTTTAATTGTCCATCAGTCCTTGCTCTCTCTGCCCTGGTCGGTCCTGCCTACACACACCCGCGTAGCATCCTGAGCTGACAGAATTCAGCAAGAATACCTGCAAGGTGGAGGCATATGGAAACATTTTATTTCAGTGTTGTAGGAACAGAGGAAGACATAGGCAGCCAGAGCTGAGTTTGCAGAGAAAGGGAACATGCCTGTCCTCACGTGGCCTTTTCTCTATCTGTTCACTTTGTTTCACACCTCCAAAAGGCAGTGTAAGTGAATACACTGAGTGGTTTCCGCTTGGATCATTGCCTTTAGTGGCTGTACAGCAACACAGAACAGAAAACTAAACAGTTGGAGATGCTGCTAGAGCAGAGAACCATGGGTCCTCCCAGTCACAGACTCCTCTATCACTGGAGCAGAATTACTCCAGCCTCAAAGCTACACTCCAAACCTACTAGTTCAATACGTGCAGACATGACATCAGAACTACACTGGCTCTGCTCATTTTCACTTCCACAGATGAAGCATGACTTCTCACTCTGTTACAGCTCCCCAGCTTCCTTCTCCCAAAGCTTTGTTACGTGTTTTCTTATGACTATTTCCAGTTGAAAATGTTGTTTTGGCTTCAATTTATTCCCACTAAACTGAAGTTACATGTAATTGTTACTGCAATGCCTTAGCAAGAGACAGGCTAAAATACTACCTCTACATTTACTGTAAGACATTCTTATAAGATGTTAGACCAACTGATTCTTGAAGGTTATTCTGCAGTATATGTTATTTTTAAAAATAAGCCTTGACTGGACTGAAAGAAAACTGGCCACTAATTTCTGATCACTGATTTAGGAAGTCCAAAAATCGTTAACAGACTTGTAACAGGCATTACTACAGCAATAGCAGCTTTCTTGATTAAAACATCATACCACGCACAGAGAAATTCTCCATACATATTCAGGTAACAGTCACTGCCTCCCAAGAAACATTTCAAAACATGATATGCCAAATGATCCAAGCACCAAATGACTGGCAAACCTTGAGAACACAGGTGTTAAACTCCCCATTCCGACGTAAAAGTAGGTACTTAAACGTACAGATCCCAGCAGTGCATATGCAGTAACCATCTGCTTGTGCAATTACCCATCTTTCCACTCCAAAGTCTAGTGCAGGCAATAGGTGCATGAGCTCTAATGCTCCAAGATATTGACTGTTCAACCTACCAGTCCTCGAGGTATTGGATGATCACGTAAATATTTGCCCACATTCAGATGGGAAAATTGAGATGTTAGGCACACGGAAGACTGATGGACAAGCCTGAATTAAGAGTCCAGGAGCCTTGACTTGCATTATGTTCCAAAAAAGACAGTGAAGAGACTTCTTCCACATTAACTCAGAGGACATTACATTGGGACATAGATTACACAGTGCCAGATCTCTAACTACAAGCAGGCATTTTTTTTTTTATCAAAGAGATATACTGCTCAGCTGATGTGACACAAAGCTGGAACTAAAGAGAGATGGGGTTTATTCTTGATCCTGCAGCTGCTCCGAAGGATGATCCAAGGAGACTCGTTTCACTTCTCTGTCCCTGACCTTCGCATTTGGACCATATGTGTACTGCTAGTTCCTTTGTACAGCATTCCTCATCTACTGAGGAGAGATGTTACAAACAAACTAGGTATATAAAGAAACTATGTTTATGGATTACTTAAAATTGTTCATTCCAGGAATCCCATGTAGTCTTAAAAAGGAACATTTTCAGAGAGAATGAGCAACTGGTAAAGATACATCATGGCTGCTTTGTAGTGTGGTGACATTCTTTGCCATAGGTAATGACGAATTACTAGCGATTACAACACGAAGTTTGGAGAATGCCTGGACACCGAGTCAGTGCTCAGGCAAAGCAATGTTTTGCTATAGTTCATTTAAAGAAAAAAAAAAGCGCAATAAAAGGCTTAAGAACCATCACAGATCCTAACTACATGAAGCTAATAATCAGTATGATAAACCATCACTTACATGAATAGGAAATTGAATGGACATTTCATTTCCTATGCCTTTGTTGCTTCCATTCAGTTGCACTGATGATGCTATTCAGGGAAGCCAGCATGGTGCCTGTTTACAAGAGAACTTTGCAAAACAAAGACAGTCACGGTCAAAACTTTGCTGGTCAATTCAGTATATTTACATGGAAGACCTCTGAAGAAGAAAAAAAGTATTCTGAAATAGCCTCATGGGATAGTTTAGTTGGAAGTGGTAAGTAGCAGGGAGTGATCCCATGGCGATCTAGATGTGTGGTGGCCACAGAAAAAAGCATCTGATTTTCAAACAGAGGCTTGATCAAACTGTCCTCATCCAGGCAAAAATACCGTTGCACAGCTCCCTTAGCACAATGGCAAGTGACAGTGGTCAGCATGCAGAAAACAGTATTGTCCAAGTCTGGCTCCACAGAAATCTGGCACAAACTCTTCACTTTCAATAGGAGCAGAGAATGTGCCATGCCAACGTCTGACAATACATGTCAGACTTCCATATAACATACCATCTGAGCAGCTCCCAGAAATGATCCGATTTTCATTCCTTCTTCTAACTAAGAGAACGGAATTGCTTCAGATTTACAACGAAGCAAACTGAAAGCACAGTTGGAACCACTGTTTTTAAGAAGACCTTGCTATGCCATAACTTTTCACGGTTCAGTTGCTAAATTACACATTATAAAAATAAGTGCAATTGAGAGACTGTGTTAATCTCAGAAGTTTAAACATTGCCCTGTAATGACTGCTTTATATTGGCCCATAGTAAAGTACTTTACGGGGCATGCAGGAGATTTATCCGCACGCGTACGTTAAATACTCCTGGGAATTTTCTCACATAGAGAGACGAGGTCTGAACACAAAACTAAAGATGTACAAAACATTGCCGTCATTCACACTGCTGCAGGAATGCCACCCAGTAAGAAAAAGCTTTACAGCACCTAAAAGAGATAAGAACCAATAGCCAGCATAGCAATAAGATGTTGCTTTGGGAAGTGCAGAATTTCCTAACCTGACAATCAGTGCAGATTCTGGAAACATAACAAAAAACAACTGTCCCCTTGCAAGGAAATGAGAGCTTAGTCGTTGACTATAAATAGATTATAAAGAAGCATGGGTGGTTTGCAGGGTAGTTTACTAAAACCAAGAGTATTTAGAGCCAAATTAGGTTCTTACACAGAAAAATTCCCTGGAATTTAGGGTGAGTTCATATATGATTCCTCGCCCAAGCAGTCTAGACCTGACAGATGGCACCCAATTGCCTTTCACAATTCTCTCTAGTAATACTGAGGATTCATCCAGGCTGACTCAGAGATCCCAGGTAAGAAGACTTTTAAATAAAGTAAATATGATGGTACAGATATGGTACCAGTGTCGTCTTTCCTTTTTTTTTTTTTTTTTAAAACATAGTCACACTTCAGAATAGTACCAAGGCTAAGCAAGAATGAGTCAGTCAGGTGTTCTCAGGGGATAAAATATGATGACATATAAGGCAAACGTAAGCATACCCAGCAAGGCACTACATGAAGTACTTTGTATGAAAGCATCATCTCCCTCAACTGTAAAACACTCACAAGCAGTAAACTGAAAAGAATTCTTAATCCTTCAGTGTTATCATTATTAGAGTATCATTCACCCACTTGTCTGCAAGCTGCCGCCTTCTCCCACCAACTGCTTCATCTTACAACAATGCCTCATTTCTGGCTCAGAAGACCAACAACAGGCTCTCCCCAGAGCTTATGGCAGCACCTCCATGATCACTTGGCAGGAGGCAGCATAACAATAATTTGACAGGCATTCTCCCAAGGAGACTCAACACATCAGTCATGCTGTTGACACACTCCACACCCAGAGAAGCTCACCCAGACTATGGAAGACTTCTAGGTGCAGGCAGCTGCTCTTGACTGACTGTCCAAAAGATAGCAGTTTTTTCCATTTCACTAACAGCAGAACAAGAAAGTACCTATTTCCTGTGACGGTCCTTGCAACATTGCCATACTGGTTTGAGCTAAGACTGCTTAAGCAAAGCAAAGCAGCAGGTAATCAGTAAAGAGGACTGAAGCCCTATTTCTAGACCAAGGGGGAAAAAAAAAAGATAATAAAATCTACTGGCTGGCATGTGAAAGGCAATAGTACTGCAAAGCAAAAGCATTTGCAAGTCACCTTTTTATGATGAGCAAAGAGCCTCTCTCCTCAACAACATTCAAAAATTCCTCTTCAGATTTTTTTTAAAAGGAAATTGAAAGCAACAGTATTTTCAGACTATACACTGTTGTTGGGTAGCGCCAAAACCAACCAATATTTCCTGTCCAGAATAACACTAATTATCTTGATCTGACTGCTCTGACAAATTAAAATTAACGATGACCCTTGTGTCTTTCATCATTCTAATATGGCACTGAAAAAAAGAGTTTGAGCCTCTCCTCCACTTCATATAGCACCATGAAAGAAACATCCATCAGTTATCAACAATGTATCAGTTTTGCTTAGACAACTGTTGTTTAAAGAGCGGTCATGATTAACAGCTTGAATGAAGGCAAATCCCATCTTCCCACATGATAAAGATGAGGGTTTGCAAATCTCCATGTAATGCCTTTTTTTTTTTTTTTTCTTCCTTAAAAGTTGCTGAATATAAGTCCAAAGCTCTGAATAGTGACTCATTTCTGAAGCTCAGCATGCTGGAATGCTCTGACTTATGTAGACATTGGGAAACTGGCTTTGACTGAGGTTTCTGCCATCTTTAAAGAATGTTCAAAGTTCCTGGCATTTTAACTGCTCTTAAAGATAATAAATTCCTTATGAGACAGGACGGCTGAACAATCATATACTTCAGACTTCAATCTGTATAGTTCCAAGAATAACTTTCAGTGCAGGTGATAGCAAGCATATGATAAGCAAAGTTCCAGGAGAAAGTCTGTTGAAAAAACCACAGAATTATGGGAAACAGACTGAACTGCTGGTTTTATGGACATAGCTCTATTCCAGCATTTGGGCAGTAAAACTAAAATGAACTCCCTCAAAGTTAAAAATACCCAATAAAACTCAATAGGCAAGGTAATTATTTTGACTTGACAGAGGGAGAAAACAGGTCACTTGTTCCCACAGACAACAGCTTACCTTGCTGACACCAAATACTAAGACATCTTTCAGTACATCTGCTTTTTCCAAAGCTGCATGTTTTGTGATATGGATTTATAACACTGGCCAAGCCTATATCACAGCCAAATAAAAACCTAAAGACCAAAAGAGATGTGAGCAGCATGTCCTCCAACAGCGTCTCCTGTGGTGTCACAGCTCCCCCAGGGGACCAGGCTGGCTGACCATTTTACACTCCCAGGACTGATCTTCTGCCCACACCTTACTTATAAACGCAAGTTCCTCAAGATCTCAGCTGTGATATTTGCTGGATCAATACTTGTCCTCGGTGTACAGATACAGTGAGTCAGGATGGCACCCAGGGGATGAAGGTATCTTCTCTCTTTCTACCTTCCCCTTGGAAAAATGGAAGTGAACACAAGTCACAGCTGTGGGTGCTGGCTCTAATATTAGAGAATAAATCCATGACAGACAGACTCAAATGACAAACTTTATATTACATGGGTTATAAAGGTAACATCTACAACATCAGCTGCTTTTGCCCTTTCTCCTACCCCTCCTGGTAAGGGCCTACATACTCTCTATGGAGTTTATGATCTTCTATAGATACAATATAACACAGGTCTGTCACAAAAGCAAAACTGAAAATTCCAGCAGCAACAATAAAGGAGGTATTTATTGTCAAGCAGTATCACAGCAAAATAAGTAAGTAAATACCATAGTAACTAACAAAATACAGAAGAGTGTCTTGTGAATTCACCAGGTTTTAGTTTCTGGCATCTCCAAAAAAAAAAATATTTTTTGGTTTGGCTTACAGGAAACCACAAAGCACAACTGTCCTGTAATTGGAGTATTCAGACACATATGGGGACAGTAATTATAGGTAAAATAAATTATCTTTAAACCAGATCTGTTCACTGTATTTCTAACCACCTCATATTTTTTTTCCATCGTATTTGAGGGTTTGGCCTTTTGGGCGCCCCCGCGGTGGGT